>OY726528.1:2095671-2233553 GCA_963383655.1 Bathymodiolus septemdierum
TGTTACGGTCGCCACCATGACTTGGTTGACCGTTATGTAATATCTGTGTAACAAATGACCACGTATATGTTCATGTTACGGTCGCCACCATGACTTGGTTGACCGTTATGTAATATCTGTGTAACAAATGACCACGTATATGTTCATGTTACGGTCGCCACCATGACTTTGGTTGACCGTTATGTAATATCTGTGTAACAAATGACCACGTATATGTTCATGTTACGGTCGCCACCATGACTTGGTTGACCGTTATGTAATATCTGTGTAACAAATGACCACGTATATGTTCATGTTACGGTCGCCACCATGACTTGGTTGACCGTTATGTAATATCTGTGTAACAAATGACCACGTATATGTTCATGTTACGGTCGTCACCATGATTTGGTTGACCGTTATGTAATATCTGTGTAACAAATGACCACGTATATGTTCATGTTACGGTCGCCACCATGATTTGGTTGACCGTTATGTAATATCTGTGTAACAAATGACCACGTATATGTTCATGTTACGGTCGCCACCATGACTTGGTTGACCGTTATGTAATATCTGTGTAACAAATGACCACGTATATGTTCATGTTACGGTCGCCACCATGACTTGGTTGACCGTTATGTAATATCTGTGTAACAAATGACCACGTATATGTTCATGTTACGGTCGCCACCATGACTTGGTTGACCGTTATGTAATATCTGTGTAACAAATGACCACGTATATGTTCATGTTACGGTCGCCACCATGACTTGGTTGACCGTTATGTAATATCTGTGTAACAAATGACCACGTATATGTTCATGTTACGGTCGCCACCATGATTTGGTTGACCGTTATGTAATATCTGTGTAACAAATGACCACGTATATGTTCATGTTACGGTCGCCACCATGATTTGGTTGACCGTTATGTAATATCTGTGTAACAAATCACCACGTATATGTTCATGTTACGGTCGCCACCATGACTTGGTTGACCGTTATGTAATATCTGTGTAACAAATGACCACGTATATGTTCATGTTACGGTCGCCACCATGACTTGGTTGACCGTTATGTAATATCTGTGTAACAAATCACCACGTATATGTTCATGTTACGGTCGCCACCATGATTTGGTTGACCGTTATGTAATATCTGTGTAACAAATGACCACGTATATGTTCATGTTACGGTCGCCACCATGACTTGGTTGACCGTTATGTAATATCTGTGTAACAAATGACCACGTATATGTTCATGTTACGGTCGCCACCATGACTTGGTTGACCGTTATGTAATATCTGTGTAACAAATGACCACGTATATGTTCATGTTACGCTCGCCACCATGACTTGGTTGACCGTTATGTAATATCTGTGTAACAAATGACCACGTATATGTTCATGTTACGGTCGCCACCATGATTTGGTTGACCGTTATGTAATATCTGTGTAACAAATGACCACGTATATGTTCATGTTACGGTCGCCACCATTATTTGGTTGACCGTTATGTAATATCTGTGTAACAAATGACCACGTATATGTTCATGTTACGGTCGCCACCATGACTTGGTTGACCGTTATGTAATATCTGTGTAACAAATCACCACGTATATGTTCATGTTACGGTCGCCACCATGACTTGGTTGACTGTTATGTAATATCTGTGTAACAAATGACCACGTATATGTTCATGTTACGGTCGCCACCATGACTTGGTTGACCGTTATGTAATATCTGTGTAACAAATCACCACGTATATGTTCATGTTACGGTCGCCACCATGATTTGGTTGACCGTAATGTAATATCTGTGTAACAAATGACCACGTATATGTTCATGTTACGGTCGCCACCATGATTTGGTTGACCGTTATGTAATATCTGTGTAACAAATGACCATGGATATGTTCATGTTACTGTCGCCACTATGACTTGGTTGACCGCTATGTAATATCTGTGTAACAAATGACCACGTATATGTTCATGTTACGGTCGCCACCATGATTTGGTTGACCGTTATGTAATATCTGTGTAACAAATGACCACGTATATGTTCATGTTACGGTCGCCACCATGATTTGGTTGACCGTTATGTAATATCTGTGTAACAAATGACCACGTATATGTTCATGTTACGGTCGCCACCATGATTTGGTTGACCGTTATGTAATATCTGTGTAACAAATGACCACGTATATGTTCATGTTACGGTCGCCACCATGATTTGGTTGACCGTTATGTAATATCTGTGTAACAAATGACCACGTATATGTTCATGTTACGGTCGCCACCATGACTTGGTTGACCGTTATGTAATATCTGTGTAACAAATGACCACGTATATGTTCATGTTACGGTCGCCACCATGATTTGGTTGACCGTTATGTAATATCTGTGTAACAAATGACCACGTATATGTTCATGTTACGGTCGCCACCATGACTTGGTTGACCGTTATGTAATATCTGTGTAACAAATGACCACGTATATGTTCATGTTACGGTCGCCACCATGACTTGGTTGACCGTTATGTAATATCTGTGTAACAAATGACCATGGATATGTTCATGTTACGGTCGCCACCATGATTTGGTTGACCGTTATGTAATATCTGTGTAACAAATGACCACGTATATGTTCATGTTACGGTCGCCACCATGACTTGGTTGACCGTTATGTAATATCTGTGTAACAAATGACCACTTATATGTTCATGTTACGGTCGCCACCATGATTTGGTTGACCGTTATGTAATATCTGTGTAACAAATCACCACGTATATGTTCATCTTACGGTCGCCACCATGACTTGGTTGACCGTTATGTAATATCTGTAACAAATGACCACGTATATGTTCATGTTACGGTCGCCACCATGACTTGGTTGACCGTTATGTAATATCTGTGTAACAAATCACCACGTATATGTTCATGTTACGGTCGCCACCATGATTTGGTTGACCGTTATGTAATATCTGTGTAACAAATGACCACGTATATGTTCATGTTACGGTCGCCACCATGATTTGGTTGACCGTTATGTAATATCTGTGTAACAAATGACCACGTATATGTTCATGTTACGGTCGCCACCATGATTTGGTTGACCGTTATGTAATATCTGTGTAACAAATGACCACGTATATGTTCATGTTACGGTCGCCACCATGATTTGGTTGACCGTTATGTAATATCTGTGTAACAAATGACCACGTATATGTTCATGTTACGGTCGCCACCATGACTTGGTTGACCGTTATGTAATATCTGTGTAACAAATGACCACGTATATGTTCATGTTACGGTCGCCACCATGACTTGGTTGACCGTTATGTAATATCTGTGTAACAAATGACCACGTATATGTTCATGTTACGGTCGCCACCATGATTTGGTTGACCGTTATGTAATATCTGTGTAACAAATGACCACGTATATGTTCATGTTACGGTCGCCACCATGATTTGGTTGACCGTTATGTAATATCTGTGTAACAAATGACCACGTATATGTTCATGTTACTGTCGCCACCATGACTTGGTTGACCGTTATGTAATATCTGTGTAACAAATGACCACGTATATGTTCATGTTACGGTCGCCACCATGATTTGGTTGACCGTTATGTAATATCTGTGTAACAAATGACCACGTATATGTTCATGTTACTGTCGCCACCATGACTTGGTTGACCGTTATGTAATATCTGTGTAACAAATGACCACGTATATGTTCATGTTACGGTCGCCACCATGATTTGGTTGACCGTTATGTAATATCTGTGTAACAAATGACCACGTATATGTTCATGTTACGGTCGCCACCATGATTTGGTTGACCGTTATGTAATATCTGTGTAACAAATCACCACGTATATGTTCATGTTACGGTCGCCACCATGACTTGGTTGACCGTTATGTAATATCTGTGTAACAAATGACCACGTATATGTTCATGTTACGGTCGCCACCATGATTTGGTTGACCGTTATGTAATATCTGTGTAACAAATGACCACGTATATGTTCATGTTACGGTCGCCACCATGACTTGGTTGACCGTTATGTAATATCTGTGTAACAAATCACCACGTATATGTTCATGTTACGGTCGCCACCATGACTTGGTTGACCGTTATGTAATATCTGTGTAACAAATGACCACGTATATGTTCATGTTACGGTCGCCACCATGACTTGGTTGACCGTTATGTAATATCTGTGTAACAAATGACCACGTATATGTTCATGTTACGGTCGCCACCATGATTTGGTTGACCGTTATGTAATATCTGTGTAACAAATCACCACGTATATGTTCATGTTACGGTAGCCACCATGACTTGGTTGACCGCTATGTAATATCTGTGTAACAAATGACCACGTATATGTTCATGTTACGGTCGCCACCATGACTTGGTTGACCGTTATGTAATATCTGTGTAACAAATGACCACGTATATGTTCATGTTACGGTCGCCACCATGATTTGGTTGACCGTTATGTAATATCTGTGTAACAAATGACCACGTATATGTTCATGTTACGGTCGCCACCATGACTTGGTTGACCGTTATGTAATATCTGTGTAACAAATGACCACGTATATGTTCATGTTACGGTCGCCACCATGACTTGGTTGACCGTTATGTAATATCTGTGTAACAAATCACCACGTATATGTTCATGTTACGGTCGCCACCATGACTTGGTTGACCGTTATGTAATATCTGTGTAACAAATGACCACGTATATGTTCATGTTACGGTCGCCACCATGATTTGGTTGACCGTTATGTAATATCTGTGTAACAAATCACCACGTATATGTTCATGTTACGGTCGCCACCATGATTTGGTTGACCGTTATGTAATATCTGTGTAACAAATGACCACGTATATGTTCATGTTACGGTCGCCACCATGATTTGGTTGACCGTTATGTAATATCTGTGTAACAAATGACCATGGATATGTTCATGTTACGGTCGCCACCATGATTTGGTTGACCGTTATGTAATATCTGTGTAACAAATGACCACGTATATGTTCATGTTACGGTCGCCACCATGATTTGGTTGACCGTTATGTAATATCTGTGTAACAAATCACCACGTATATGTTCCACTTGTCGTAAACACTTCCCGGTCCTTTCCTCATTCATGACTTATCACCGGGTTTGTAATGTTCCACTTGTCGTAAACACTTCCCCGTCCTTTCCTCATTCATGACTTATCACCGGGTTTGTAACTAGAGTAATACGACGGGTGTCGCTAATCGAGCAGGAACTGCTTTCCCTTTCGGATCACTCGAATTCTCCTCGGTTTTTAGTGGGGTTCGTTCGTGGTACTCGATCTTTTAGTTTTATGTGTATGTTTTGTAGATCGTTGTTCGTCCATGAGTGCTTTTCCTTTTGGCCATTGCGTTGTCTGTTCTTCAATATACCGATTCTGATTATTCCTTTGGTATCTTCAAACTCTTCTTCTTCTTTGGTTACGGAAAACCATCAACGTACTGATGTTTACTTTCCGGCGCATGCCTGGTAAAATGTTTCCAAATTTATAAAAAAGAATCGGAATATAGTAAATTAGTTTGATATAATTGTTGTTATTATTTGTTTTTAGTTATATATTATCAGTATTTACAATTTTCCTTTTAATTTTTAATAAGCTCTTCTTACAAGTTCAAAAGCTTACGGAGGTGAATTGTTAATTGCTAGGATTTTCATCCGTTACGAAGATTACTTATGCGATAAACAAGGATTTTACTCATCTGCAATTATATCATTTCCGGTTATACAAAATACGCTACTAGGATAGAATGTCAACATAACGTTGGTTACTTAACAATGGCGATGTGTAATAATACAATAAATTTCCGTCAGTTATTTATGATGCGGCCCAAAAATAGGAATTATTTAATGGAAGTACATGTCACATTACGTTCAAATGCTGTTTGAAATTTCTCTACCGATGTGGGATTTCTTAAGTTGATTTGCAAAGCAAATATAAATTTAAGTGGCGACATGCATTTTTCTTGAATCTTATAATCTTAGATTCATTAAATAGGTCTATATTCAGGAAATAGGGGATGTAATATATCGTTTTAAAGCTTTTTATTATATGCCAAAATTTAGTTTGTTTGCTTGATGGTGTTTAACGCCACTTTCAACAATATTTCAGTTATATCGTGGCGGTCAGTTTTATTGATGGAGGAAACCAGAGTACCCGGAGAAAACCACTAACCTGTCGCAAGTCACTGACAAACTGTTATCACATAATGGTGTACACCTCGCCCTGATCGAGATTCGAACTCACAAAATCCAACAACCATACGATCACGGCCACGACTGCCTCGAACTCTATTAAGGCTTTTTATTATATGCCAAAATTTAGTATTGCATAATAAGTATGATTCTGTCTATTTTCAACAGAATAAAGTATTTTACATCAATTCTAGTGTATAAATCTGTTAATGATCAAGCACCAGAGTATTTGTCATAACTATTCTCTCCATGTTCTTCGATCAACACGCATAGCTAAAGCTCGTCAACTTCTAATAACATATATGTCCAAAGACCTATGTCAAATTTTGGAAAAAGAACATTTCACTACTCAGGGATAACATTATTGAACTCCCTTCCAATAACTTTAAAAGAATCAAAAAGTCTTGAACATTTAAAAAAACCCAGTAAGATTTATGACCCAAGAAATCAAGAAAATTAGTTTACTTGATGCTATTGTATTATCTTAATGTTATATAATTCTTGTACTCACCATGTAATATATTATTCTTGTACTCACCATGTATTATATAATTCTTGTACTCGCCATGTAATATATAATTCTTGTACTCGCCATGTATTATATAATTCTTGTACTCACCATGTATTATATAATTCTTGTACTCGCCATGTAATATATAATTCTTGTACTCACCATGTATTATATAATTCTTGTACTCGCCATGTAATATATAATTCTTGTACTCACCATGTATTATATAATTCTTGTAATCACCATGTATTATATAATTCTTGTACTCACCATGTATTATATAATTCTTGTACTCACCATGTAATATATAATTCTTGTACTCACCATGTATTATATAATTCTTGTACTCACCATGTATTATATAATTCTTGTACTCGCCATGTATTATATAATTCTTGTATTCACCATGTATTATATAATTCTTGTACTCACCATGTATTATATCATTCTTGTACTCGCCATGTATTATATAATTCTTGTACTCACCATGTATTATATTATTCTTGTACTCGCCATGTAATATATAATTCTTGTACTCACCATGTATTATATAATTCTTGTACTCACCATGTATTATATAATTCTTGTAATCACCATGTATTATATAATTCTTGTACTCGCCATGTAATATATAATTCTTGTACTCACCATGTATTATATAATTCTTGTACTCGCCATGCATTATATCATTCTTGTACTCACCATGTATTATATAATTCTTGTACTCACCATGTATTATATAATTATTGTACTCGCCATGTATTATATAATTCTTGTACTCACCATGTCTTATATAATTCTTGTACTCGCCATGTAATATATAATTCTTGTACTCACCATGTATTATATAATTCTTGTACTCGCCATGTAATATATAATTCTTGTACTCACCATGTATTATATAATTCTTGTACTCACCATGTATTATATAATTCTTGTACTCGCCATGTAATATATAATTCTTGTACTCACCATGTATTATATAATTCTTGTAATCACCATGTATTATATAATTCTTGTACTCACCATGTATTATATAATTCTTGTACTCACCATGTAATATATAATTCTTGTACTCACCATGTATTATATAATTCTTGTTCTCACCATGTAATATATAATTCGTGTACTCACCATGTAATATATAATTCTTGTACTCACCATGTAATATATAATTCTTGTACTCACCATGTAATATATAATTCTTGTACTCACCATGTATTATATAATTCTTGTACTCGCCATGTATTATATAATTCTTGTACTCACCATGTATTATATAAATCTTGTACTCACCATGTATTATATAATTATTGTACTCGCCATGTATTATATAATTCTTGTACTCACCATGTATTATATAATTCTTGTACTCGCCATGTAATATATAATTCTTGTACTCGCCATGTATTATATAATTCTTGTACTCACCATGTATTATATAATTCTTGTACTCGCCATGTAATATATAATTCTTGTACTCGCCATGTAATATATAATTCTTGTACTCACCATGTATTATATAATTCTTGTACTCGCCATGTAATATATAATTCTTGTACTCACCATGTATTATATAATTCTTGTAATCACCATGTATTATATAATTCTTGTACTCACCATGTATTATATAATTCTTGTACTCACCATGTATTATATAATTCTTGTACTCACCATGTATTATATAATTCTTGTACTCGCCATGTATTATATAATTCTTGTGCTCACCATGTATTATATAATTCTTGTACTCACCATGTATTATATCATTCTTGTACTCGCCATGTATTATACAATTCGTGTACTCACCATGTATTATATAATTCTTGTACTCGCCATGTAATATATAATTCTTGTACTCACCATGTATTATATAATTCTTGTACTCACCATGTATTATATAATTCTTGTAATCACCATGTATTATATAATTCTTGTACTCGCCATGTAATATATAATTCTTGTACTCACCATGTATTATATAATTCTTGTACTCGCCATGCATTATATAATTCTTGTACTCACCATGTATTATATAATTCTTGTACTCACCATGTATTATATAATTATTGTACTCGCCATGTATTATATAATTCTTGTACTCACCATGTATTACATAATTCTTGTACTCGCCATGTAATATATAATTCTTGTACTCACCATGTATTATATAATTCTTGTACTCGCCATGTAATATATAGTTCTTGTACTCACCATGTATTATATAATTCTTGTAATCACCATGTATTATATAATTCTTGTACTCACCATGTATTATATAATTCTTAAACTCACCATGTAATATATAATTCTTGTACTCACCATGTATTATATAATTCTTGTACTCGCCATGTATTATATAATTCTTGTACTCACCATGTATTATATAATTCTTGTACTCACCATGTATTATATAATTCTTGTACTCGCCATGTATTATATAATTCTTGTACTCACCATGTATTATATAATTCTTATACTCGCCATGTAATATATAATTCTTGTACTCACAATGTAATATATAATTCTTGTACTCACCATGTATTTTATAATTCTTGTACTCACCATGTATTATATAATTCTTGTACTCACCATGTATTTTATAATTCTTGTACTCGCCATGTATTATATAATTCTTGTACTCACCATGTATTATATAATTCTTGTACTCGCCATGTAATATATAATTCTTGTACTCACCATGTATTATATAATTCTTGTACTCACCATGTATTATATAATTCTTGTACTCGCCATGTATTATATAATTCTTGTACTCACCATGTATTATATAATTCTTGTACTCGCCATGTAATATATAATTCTTGTACTCGCCATGTAATATATAATTCTTGTACTCACCATGTATTATATAATTCTTGTACTCGCCATGTAATATATAATTCTTGTACTCACCATGTATTATATAATTCTTGTAATCACCATGTATTATATAATTCTTGTACTCACCATGTATTATATAATTCTTGTACTCACCATGTATTATATAATTCTTGTACTCACCATGTATTATATAATTCTTGTACTCGCCATGTATTATATAATTCTTGTACTCACCATGTATTATATAATTCTTGTACTCACCATGTATTATATCATTCTTGTACTCGCCATGTATTATACAATTCGTGTACTCACCATGTATTATATAATTCTTGTACTCGCCATGTAATATATAATTCTTGTACTCACCATGTATTATATAATTCTTGTACTCACCATGTATTATATAATTCTTGTAATCACCATGTATTATATAATTCTTGTACTCGCCATGTAATATATAATTCTTGTACTCACCATGTATTATATAATTCTTGTACTCGCCATGCATTATATAATTCTTGTACTCACCATGTATTATATAATTCTTGTACTCACCATGTATTATATAATTATTGTACTCGCCATGTATTATATAATTCTTGTACTCACCATGTATTACATAATTCTTGTACTCGCCATGTAATATATAATTCTTGTACTCACCATGTATTATATAATTCTTGTACTCGCCATGTAATATATAGTTCTTGTACTCACCATGTATTATATAATTCTTGTAATCACCATGTATTATATAATTCTTGTACTCACCATGTATTATATAATTCTTAAACTCACCATGTAATATATAATTCTTGTACTCACCATGTATTATATAATTCTTGTACTCGCCATGTATTATATAATTCTTGTACTCACCATGTATTATATAATTCTTGTACTCACCATGTATTATATAATTCTTGTACTCGCCATGTATTATATAATTCTTGTACTCACCATGTATTATATAATTCTTATACTCGCCATGTAATATATAATTCTTGTACTCACAATGTAATATATAATTCTTGTACTCACCATGTATTTTATAATTCTTGTACTCACCATGTATTATATAATTCTTGTACTCACCATGTATTTTATAATTCTTGTACTCGCCATGTATTATATAATTCTTGTACTCACCATGTATTATATAATTCTTGTACTCGCCATGTAATATATAATTCTTGTACTCACCATGTATTATATAATTCTTGTACTCACCATGTATTATATAATTCTTGTACTCGCCATGTATTATATAATTCTTGTACTCGCCATGTATTATATAATTCTTGTACTCACCATGTATTATATTATTCTTGTACTCACCATTTATTATATAATTCTTGTACTCACCATGTATTATATAATTCTTGTAATCACCATGTATTATACAATTCTTGTACACGCCATGTATTATATAATTCTTGTACTCACCATGTATTATATAATTTATGTAAATGTCATGTATATATTTTGATATTTGCTTTTGTGCTTATATATATTGCTTATAGGGCCACAGGGAGATTAACGTATTTGCTGTAAACTGTGTTACTTTCTTGAAATTAAGTATTTATTATTATTATTATTATTATCTAAAAAAAAAATAATAATAAATGCTGTTGAGTTCCGGTTAGAGGTCATCCCTATTACGAATAAAACTAGTCATAACGGTAGATTAAAAAACCAAAGCGGTATATCCTTGGTATAAATATACATTTACTTAAGGGATACATTTTCAGTTAATGTAAGTACACATTTTTTGACTTTTGTTTTCAAATTTAACTTTAGTGTGTTTATGTTGGTTTAGTGCTTTGTGGAATATCAATCAGTATATTTCTTTAAACATGTATTTATAAAGATAATAGACTACTTATTTTTTGCACATTCCCGGCTTTGATTCTAAAATATACATTTCACATGAAATCTTTATATTTGATGCGGGCAAAGGGTTTCCTTTCACTCTTTAATGCAAAGTTCACTGAAAATAACATATACACTCCCTACATTTTGACTGCTCAAATAGAACGATTGCAGTATAAAAATGTTTAAAACGTTAACAACTTGTAAATAATTTTATTTTGTGATTTGATCACATGGGTTATATATGTGTACAGCGCATTTGCTAATGAGATATTGCCATCTAAATAAATCGCTCGTTTGTTTGCAAAGCGAAAGACGTAATGTCATATTAGAATCTGTGTATTTCTGTTCAGACACATCTAACTGTAACTCCTGTCTTAGACATGATGCTCCCATGTACAAAATGTATTACGATTGATTGATTGATTGATTGATTGTTAAATGTTCTAAGGCAGAGTTGTGTATTGTTTTTGTATTGTGTTTGTGTCTAACAGCCAACAGACGACCTATTTGGGAGGGTTGAACCCAAAATTGTAGAAACTTAGTCATATTTTTATACATTGATGTTCCCCTGTGGTTATATATTGCGATAACAAACTTTGATATCTAATTTAAATTAGTACTCACTCGGCACAGCAACATTTAATTATTGCCTTCATATATGACGCACAACAACATACAATTATTGCCTTCATATATGACGCCCAACAACATACAATTATTGCCTTCATATATGACGCCCAACAACATACAATCATTGCCTTCATATATGAGGCACAACAACATACAATTATTGCCTTCATATATGACGCACAACAACATGCAATTATTGCCTTCAGTTGATCGAATTGACAGCTTTATATTCAATATAAAACCAAAAGTAACTAAATTTGATTTTGGAGCGTAACACCGCGAGCTTTAACGTCATATTATCCCCGATTTGAAAATTATAACAACATTTCATTGGTTAAATGGTTAATTACATCCGGTAATATGGCCTAGCAACACTCGGGACTATGTTTTTTTTTATGCCCGGTGTTTTAACCAATCAAACGTTGTTATAATTTTCAAGCCGGGGATGAATGAGTTTAACATCGAAAGTTGTCAATCGGAATGTTGTTGTTTCCCTTGGGCTTCAACCTTTAAATTGAGGTCATTTGAAAGAAAATTCTGCATATTCATGAATGATTCATCTCGAATTTGATTGGCTCCATGAAGTTTGGAGAATGGGCATTGTCTGCTTTTACACTATATTCTGCTGAACAAGAGAAACGAAGTGCTAAATAGCCAAAATATATACATTTTGTATATTGTATTGAGTTAGTTACTACCATATAATGAAATAATTTTCTCTCAATTTCTTTTAGAAATAATATCCATTAGTAATGTATTTAATACGTTTACTTTGTGTCATGACATACGTCATGTGTGTTCAAAGTCAACAATTAGAAGACTTGGCATCAGAAGAACAAGAACAAGTGCAGCCTGCAGATGAGATAGTTATAAAACTGAACCCCGGAGGTACATCTGAAGACCTGGACAAAATCTTAAAACGACACCCACAGTTTGTCTTCTCAAAAGAGGTAGCTTAATTCAGCAATGTATAAACACACACCCACCCATCCACCCATTTTGTTGTAAACAGAATATAAGCAAAAAGATTATTTGATATATCATATGTTTTAAAATAAGAAGAGTTTGAAGATACCAAAGGGGTGAAATCAGGTGTTCCGGAAGGGTGAGCAGTTTCTGATGTTGTAATTCAAAGATGGACAGAAAAAAGAAACAAACACAAGAAGAAAAAAATACCCTTTCGATAAAACACTACACAGAAAGCTTAATGAATGAGCAATACCTAACCACACTGAAAACTCATGGGTTAACTGATGTACTCCAGCAGAGCCACTAGTGGCACCATCGTGTTACACTTCTTACAAACTCACTGAAAACCCATGGATTAACTCATGTACTCCAGAAGTGGCACTAGTGGCATCATCGTGTTACACTTCTTACAAATTCACTGAAAACTCATGTGTTAACTCATGTACTCCAGAAGTGGCACTAGTGGCACCATCGTATTACTCTTGTTACAATCTCACTGAAAACTCATGGGTTAACTCATGTACTCCAGAAGAGGCATCGCCATGTTACTCTTCTTACAAACTCACTGAAAACTCATGGGTTAACTCATGTACTCCAGAAGTGGCACTAGTGGCACCGTCGTGTTACTCTTGTTACAATCTCAGTGAAAACTCATGGGTTAACTCATGTACTCCAGAAGTGGTACTAGAGGCACCGTCGTGTTACTCTTGTTACAATCTCAGTGAAAACTCATGGGTTAACTCATGTACTCCAGAAGTGGTACTAGTGGCACCGTCGTGTTACTCTTGTTACAATCTCAGTGTAAAATCATGGGTTAACTCATGTACTCCAGAAGATGTACTAGTGGCACCATCGTGTTACTCTTGTTACAATCTCAGTGAAAACTCGTGGGTTAACTCATGTACTCCAGAAGTGGTACTAGTGGCACCATCGTGTTACTCTTCTTACAAACTCACTGAAAACTCATGGATTAACTCATGTACTCCAGAAGTCGCACTAGTGGCACCATCATGTTACTCTTCTTACAAACTCACTGAAAACTCATGGGTTAACTCATGTACTCCAGAAGTGGCACTAGTGGCATCGTCGTGTTACTCTTCTTACAAACTCACTGAAAACTCATGGGTTAACTCATGTACTCCAGAAGAGGCATCGTCATGTTACTCTTCTTACAAACTCACTGAAAACTCATGGGTTAACTCATGTACTCCAGAAGTGGCACTAGTGGCACCATCGTGTTGCTCTTCTTACAAGCTCACTGAAAACCCATGGGTTAACTCATGTACTCCAGAAGTGGCATTAGTGGCACCATCGTGTTACCCTTCTTACAACAAAGTCACTAAAAACTCATGGGTTAGCTCATGTACTCCAGAAGTGGCACTAGTGGCACCATCATGTTACTCTTGTTACAATCTCAGTGAAAACTCACGAGTTAACTCATGTACTATAGAAGTGGCACTAGTGCACCATCGTGTAACTCTTCTTACAAACTCACTTAAAACTCATGGGTTAACTCATGTACTCCAGAAGTGGCACTAGTGGCACCATCGGGTTACTCTTCTTACAAACCCAGTGAAAACCCATGGGTTAACTCATGTACTCTAGAAGTGGCACTAGTGGCACCATCAGGTTACTCTTCGTACAAACCCAGTGAAAACTCATGGGTTAACTCATGTACTCCAGAAGTGGCACTAGTGGCATCGTCGTGTTACTCATCTTACAAACCCAGTGAAAACCATGGGTTTACTCATGTACTCCAGAAGTTGCACTAGTGGCACCATCGTGTTACTCTTGTTACAATCTCAGTGAAAACTCACGGGTTAACTCATGTACTATAGAAGTGGCACTAGTGCACCGTTGTGTTACTCTTCTTACAAACTCAGTGAAAAATCATGGGTTAACTCATGTACTCCAGAAGTGGTATTAGTGGCACCATCGTGTTACTCTTCTTGCAAGCTCACTGAAAACCCATGGGTTAACTCATGTACTCCAGAAGTGGCACTAGTGGCACCATCGTGTTACTCTTGTTACAATCTCAGTGAAAACTCACGGGTTAACTCATGTACTATAGAAGTGGCACTAGTGCACCGTTGTGTTACTCTTCTTACAAACTCAGTGAAAACTCATGGGTTAACACATGTACTCCAGAAGTGGTACTAGTGGCACTATCGTGTTACTCTTGTTACAATCTCAGTGAAAACTCACGGGTTAACTCATGTACTATAGAAATGGCACTAGTGCACCGTTTTGTTACTCTTCTTACAAACTCAGTGAAAACTCATGGGCTAACTCATGTACTCCAGAAGTGGTATTAGTGGCACCATCGTGTTACTCTTCTTGCAAACTCACTGAAAACTCATGGGTTAACTCATGTACTCCAGAAGTGGTACTAGTGACACCATCGTGTTACTCTTGTTACAATCTCAGTGAAAACTCACGGGTTAACTCATGTACTATAGAAGTGGCACTAGTGCACCGTTGTGTTACTCTTCTTACAAACTCAGTGAAACTCATGGGTTAACTCATGTACTCCAGAAGTGGTACTAGTGGCACCATCATGTTACTCTTGTTACAATCTCAGTGAAAACTCACGAGTTAACTCATGTACTATAGAAGTGGCACTAGTGCACCGTTGTGTTACTCTTCTTACAAAATCACTGAAAACTCATGGGTTAGCTTATGTACTCCAGAAATGGTACTAGTGGCACCATCGTGTTACTCTTGATACAATCTCAGTGAAAACTCATGGGTTAACTCATGTACTATAGAAGTGGTACTAGTGGCACCATCGTGTTACTCTTCTAACAAACTCAGTGCAAACTCATGAATGATTTCTATGATGTACTTTTTCAACGTGGCCATTGAGCCTTATACGAAAAGTTTGAAGATATCAAAGGGTAATCACAAGCCGTAAATCGGAGGACAGACAATACAATACATAAATAGCTGAAAGAAAAAAGACAAACCATGATCCACAAAGTACTACACAGAAAACAAACGATTGAGGAAACAAAACCCCACTGAAAACCGGGCATGAGCTCGGGAAGGGTTAGAGGTTCCTGTTCTATTAGTGACACCAGTGTTAATAAAATTATTATTATTATTGTTGTTGTTGTTGTCATTATTATTATAATTATTATGATGATTATTATTATGATGATGATGATTATTATTATGATGATGATGATGATTATTATTATTATTATTATTATTATTATCATTATTATTATTATTATCATTATTATTATTATTATTATTATTATTATCATTATTATTATTATTATTATTATTATTATCATTATTATTATTATTATTATTATTATTATTATTAGTGTTGTTATTGTTATTATTATTATCATTATTATTATTATTATTATTATTATTAGTGTTGTTATTGTTATTATTATGATTATTATGATTATTATTATTATTATTATTATTATTATTATTTATATTAACCAAAGTTGAATTTTCTTGATAAATTTGTCTCTGTAGTTTTCACTTGCTGGACAGACCTACTATCTGCTGAAACTTGATAAATCTATAAATAGCTTTCGTCAAATGTCAGTGACTGGAATGAAGAATGACGACCCTGAGGTCGAGAGTCTAAAACAGGAAGATAAAGTGAGTATCCCACGGAAGCATGGAAGGGACATGTGAAAACATGGCCACGAGGGGTGGGGCGAGCTTTTGAAATGGACCGAAAAGTCGGGGGAAGCTTAAAAAGATGATCTGAGGGGTGTGAGATGAGAGCTTTGAAAACTGAACAAGTAAATAGAAGAGGTCATTTTGATGCTAGGCATACATTTATAGCCTTATATTTCGTGATTTACTAAACATTTTTTGCTTACATGTTCACACTTTTGAAAGCGGGGGAGCATGACGCCCTTGCAACTCGCTCATACGCCCCAGAGCGGCGAAAATAATTAAATTTAATATTATATCAAAGCTATTATTAATTTGTAATTTTTGGACTTGATGTTTTCTTTTCTTTGTGTTGTTTTCAATATTTATAGATGTCTTATAATATCAGGAACTTCCATCAAACACAATATTTAATATCACAGAGAGCCTATCTGGTTTTTCAGGAAAACAAAGTTTTGTTGCCTAATTAAATGAACAAAAAAGTAAATAGACATGAAAGATACAAAAAAAAATATATAATCTTATGTAGTTTTCAACGAGAAATGTATGGTAAAATTTGTAGACAAAATACCAATTTACTATGTCTAAAAAAGAAACAATGTAAGTTTCATCTGAAAACAATTATCTGACTCGGGGGAAACAAACATCCCCTAGAATCTATGTGGTTTGTCTTTAAGCATACTTGTGACACAATTTATACTATTTAATTTATGTTTCTTTCCTTTCAGTAAAGTAACGCTTCGCTAGAAAGGAGAGAGATCTCCATTCGATATTCATTAGTATTCAAAATATAATGTCATATTTATTTTAGGTAGATTTTGTAGAAGTACAGGAAAAGCATCGCTACATTCTCTTCGCAAGTGAACTAGATAATTTATGGCACTTGGTATGTAATAATTAGTATGATATAAAGTAATGTTTAAGTTAACCAAATGCCTGTGATAATTTGATAATAATATATAATTAGATTTTTGCCTGGGATGCAATAATTGAACGACGACGACCGTCATATTCATGATGACCTCTGATTTGACTCCACTCGGCAGATCAACAGAAGCTGAAAGTACAACTCGTGTGTTGATGATAATTCATGCTTCCTAATAAAAACGTAGAAATCTAATTTAGTGTGCACGACACTCTTCGGAAATAACCTTCATCAAGTACGGTCAAGGTCAAAAGATTGGAAAGCAAAATAAGTCGTTGTGGGTAAGAAACCAGAAAAAGCCAAATTTGACAACAAAGTCACCCTTGCCTGAGTGAGGAGAACTTTAGTTTTAATAAGTTTTAATAATAAATCCACCATTCCATCATTCAAGAACACTATAAGTATAAACCATGTAAGTTTCGAAGCATTGACTACTGGGCGGATGATAGTATGATACCCACCTGGACTAATAGTCCACCAGCAGATATATCAATCCAGTGATAGTAATACAGACGTAGATATCATATTTAAGTGCACACGACGTGATTCTGGAATACACTTCATCAGGCATGTTTATACTAAAAGGCTGGTTATAAAATAAACTACAGGCTTAAGCATGATAGTCAAATATTGACTACAGTAAATATATGCCTAAGGAAGTTTGAATCTTAGTAACTTTATTATGCCAAGCGAGTGCTTTAGTATGTTGAAGATGAGAGTTAGGATGCCAGTAACCGGTTTCAACCAACAATAGGTGTGTATCTCCCGTTCCACGACCTTGATTTCCAACGTCATATGTCGTGAATTTTTTCATGTTTAATGATTTGAGGTGAGAGGTGAATGTTCGTTTTGTTGATATTGGTGGAACTGTCGACCATCAATGTTTAAACTTTCTTTTCATAAATAACAGTAAAAATAGTTTGTTATTTCTTTGCTTTCTAGAACAATGATCTTTCAAACTCGCATAACATTGAACAAGCCTGGGCACAAGGTTATAGTGGTAAAGGTGTTACGATAGCTGTTGTAGATTCCCTAATACAAACAAATCATCTCGACCTGGAAGGTAATATGGTACGTGTTTAAAGTAAATACATGTAGTTATGTACAATGTATATAGACGCCTAGCGTCCATTAAATAGCCTAACACAAGCAAATCATCTCGACCTGGAAGGTAATATGGTACGTGTTTAAAGTAAATACATGTAGTTATGTACATTGTTTGGGGGGAAAAGCTTGAAGATACCAAAACGAGTAATCAAAAACCATAATTGGAAGGACAGACAACACAATGGGCAAAAGAAAAAGAACAAAAAGACAAATATTGGTCGAGTAAATACTACACAGGAAAGGAAAGATTGAGCCAAAAAAAAAAAAAACAAAAGGCGGAGGTGACGTCAGGTGCTCTGGAAGGGTCACTATATTGTTACTTCCTTTAGTATTGTCTAATCAGGAAAACAATATTTTCTTAAGATTCGCATTATACAGTGTGACCTATTAATGATTTGATTTCCTAAATATTATTACTCGTAGTTTTATTCACGATACGTGACGGTCAGTTTTATTGGTGGAAGAAACCAGAGTACCCGGAGAATATTACCGAACTCTCGCATGTCACTGACAAACTTTATCACATAATGTTGCATCGAGTACACCTCACCATGATCGAGGTTCGAACTCACAACGTTAGTTGTGATAGGCATTACTTATGATAGTAAAGGCATGGTAAGTAATATGTTCTTTAAATGGTTGAACTACATTCTATCTGATACTAAAAGGGCAATCAGAAACAATAAGCCGAAGAGGAGCAGACAACACAACGACCAAAAGTAAGACCACAAACGGACAAACAACGGTCCACAAAACATTAAAGATTGAGCAATACGAACTCCACTAAAAACAGGGTTTGAACAGTTCTGAAATCTAAAACCGGGTTTGAACAGATCTGAAATCTAAAACCGGGTTTGAACAGTTCTGAAATCTAAAACCGGGTTTTAACAGTTCTGAAATCTAAAACCGGGTTTGAACAGTTCTGAAATCTAAAACTGGGTTTGAACAGTTCTGAAATCTAAAACAGGGTTGAACAGCTCTGAAATCTAAAACCGGGTTTGAACAGTTCTGAAATCTAAAACAGGGTTTGAACAGTTCTGAAATCTAAAGCAAATTGTAGAAACAGAAGCAAAATGGATATCCCTAAAGCACATTATACATGACCGCTCACTGTCTTTGTACCACTAAAACACATTATACATGACCGCTCACTGTCTTTGTACCACTAAAGCACATTATACATGACCGCTCACTGTCTTTGTACCACTAAAGCACATTATACATGACCGCTCACTGTCTTTGTACCACTAAAGCACATTATACATGACCGCTCACTGTCTCTGTACCACTAAAACACATTATACATGACCGCTCACTGTCTTTGTACCCCTAAAACACATACTATTATACATGACCGCTCACTGTCTTTGTACCACTAAAGCACATTATACGTGACCGCTCGCTGTCTTTGTACCCCTAAAACACATTATGCATGACCGCTCACTGTCTCTGTACCACTAAAACACATTATACATGACCGCTCACTGTCTTTGTACCCCTAAAGCACATATTATTATACATGATCGCTCACTGTCTTTGTGGTTAAGCTGAAATCATCATTTTGAAAGTCTTACGATCGCCACCATGACTTGGTTAACCGTTACGGAGCATCTGGGTCACAAATGATCACAATGATCTGCAAAACACTACACAGAAAACTAAAGATAGAGCGTCACGAACCCCACTAAACAATGTGGGGATGAATACAGGTGCTCCGGGATGGTAAACAGTTCCTGCTCCACAAAATTGTGTGCAATCACTTATAAACATGGCTATGGCATTGCAACGTTAAAAAGCAATAACACCAACATTCAATATTGATCCCATAGAAATGCTTGGGATCACTAGAAAATAATATATCACAGAATGGACTGACTGAATTGTTAGTACTACTTGATTAATAAAAGCGTAGTTATCTAATTTAACACACACTGCTCGTTTCTGGAATAGCCTTCATCAAGTACTCTCAAAATCAAAAAAATTAAAGGTCTAATAATTTTAAAGTTTTGGGTAGCAAGACAACCAAAGGGCCTAATATGTTAATCAACATCCGCTAAGATCCGAGTCGATCCCCCCCTCAAACCACCCCCTCATAATTGTAAGGGCATGTACATTTATAACTAACTAATGTATTTATATGGTGTTTTACAGAACAGCTCCAGCTCTTATGACTACTATAATAATGTTGAAGAGCACAACCCACCATCTAATATGTAGTAAGATAATTAATGTTACAATGAGTGAACCATAACCCACCATCTAATATGTAGTAAGATAATTAATGTTATAATGAGTGAACCACAACCCACCATCTAATATGTAGTAAGATAATTAATGTTATAATGAGTGAACCACAACCCACCATCTAATATGTAGTAAGATAATTAATGTTATAATGAGTGAACCATAACCCACCATCTAATATGTAGTAAGATAATTAATGTTATAATGAGTGAACCACAACCCACCATCTAATATGTAGTAAGATAATTAATGTTATAATGAGTGAACCACAACCCACCATCTAATATGTAGTAAGATAATTAATGTTATAATGAGTGAACCACAACCTACCATCTAATATGTAGTAAGATAATTAATGTTATAATGAGTGAACCACAACCCACCATCTAATATGTAGTAAGATAATTAATGTTATAATGAGTGAACCACAACCCACCATCTAATATGTAGTAAGATAATTAATGTTATAATGAGTGAACCACAACCCACCATCTAATATGTAGTAAGATAATTAATGTTATAATGAGTGAACCACAACCCACCATCTAATATGTAGTAAGATAATTAATGTTATAATGAGTGAACCACAACCCACCATCTAATATGTAGTAAGATAATTAATGTTATAATGAGTGAACAACAACCCACCATCTAATATGTAGTAAGATAATTAATGTTATAATGAGTGAACCACAACCCACCATCTAATATGTAGTAAG
Source organism: Bathymodiolus septemdierum (assembly GCA_963383655.1). Taxonomy (NCBI): domain Eukaryota; kingdom Metazoa; phylum Mollusca; class Bivalvia; order Mytilida; family Modiolidae; genus Bathymodiolus; species Bathymodiolus septemdierum. The sequence continues at coordinate 2,117,392 of OY726528.1, forward strand.
ATAATTAATGTTATAATGAGTGAACCACAACCCACCATCTAATATGTAGTAAGATAATTAATGTTATAATGAGTGAACCACAACTCACCATCTAATATGTAGTAAGATAATTAATGTTATAATGAGTGAACCACAACTCACCATCTAATATGTAGTAAGATAATTAATGTTATAATGAGTGAACCACAACCCACCATCTAATATGTAGTAAGATAATTAATGTTATAATGAGTGAACCACAACTCACCATCTAATATGTAGTAAGATAATTAATGTTATAATGAGTGAACCATAACCCACCATCTAATATGTAGTAAGATAATTAATGTTATAATGAGTGAACCACAACCCACCATCTAATATGTAGTAAGATAATTAATGTTATAATGAGTGAACCACAACCCATCATCTAATATGTAGTAAGATAATTAATGTTATAATGAGTGAACCATAACCCACCATCTAATATGTAGTAAGATAATTAATGTTATAATGAGTGAACCACAACTCACCATCTAATATGTAGTAAGATAATTAATGTTATAATGAGTGAACCACAACCCACCATCTAATATGTAGTAAGATAATTAATGTTATAATGAGTGAACCACAACCCATCATCTAATATGTAGTAAGATAATTAATGTTATAATGAGTGAACCATAACCCACCATCTAATATGTAGTAAGATAATTAATGTTATAATGAGTGATTGAGTTAGTGATATGCATCAATCGCCAAATGAGCATATCTTATAAATGATTGAGTGAATGTTATCTATACTAAAAGCCATGTGATCATATCTTATAAGTGATTAAGTAATGGTTATTAAAGTCCAAGTGAGCATATATAATGAGTGATTAAGTGAGCGATAGTTACTAAGCGCCATGTGAGTATATATAATAAGTGATTGAGTGAATGATAGTCAATACGGTCAAGTGAGCATATCTTATGAGTGATTGAGTGATAGTTATTAAGGACCAAGTGAGCATATCTTATGAGTGATTGAGTGATAGTTATTAAGGACCAAGTGAGCATATCTTATGAGTGATTGAGTGAATGATAGTTATCAAGGACCAAGTGAGCATATCTTATGAGCGATTGAGTGAGTGATAGTTATTAAGGGCTAAGTGAGCATATAAAAATGCACGATTGAGTGAGTGATAGGTATTAAGGCGCAATGAGTATATATTAAAAATGATTTGAGCGAGTGATAGGTATTAAGATGCAGTGAGCATATGTGATAGTCATTGAGGCAAAGTGACCATATATAATGAGTGATTGAGTGAGCTATGGTTATTAAGGACCAAGGGAGCATATATAAGGAGTGATTGAGTGAGGGATAGTTATTAAGGAGCAAGGGAGCATATATAATGAGTGAGTGAGTGATGGTTATTAAGGTTCAAGTGAGCATATATAATGCACGATTGAGTGAGTGATAGGTATTAAGGGCCAAGAGAGCATATATAATGAGTGATTGAGTGAGGGATAGTTACTAAACGCCATGTGAACATATATTATAAGTTATTGAGTGATGTTTATTAAGGTCCAAGTGAGCATATATAATGAGTGATTGAGCGAGTGATAGTTATTAAGGGCCAAGTGAGCACATATAATGCCTGATTGAGTGAGTGATAGCTTTTTAGGGCCAAATGATCATATATAATGCACGATTGAGTGAGTGATAGGTATTAAGGGCCAAGGGAGCATATATAATGAGTGATTGAGCGAGTGATAGTTATCAAGGACCAAGTGAGCATATCTTATGAGTGATTGAGTGAGTGATAGCTTTTTAGGGCCAAATGAGCATATATAATGCACGATTGAGTGAGTGATAGGTATTAAGGGCCAAGGGAGCATATATAATGAGTGCTTGAGTGCGTGATAGTTACTAAACGCCATGTGAACATATAATGAAAGTGATTGAGTAATAGTTTTTTAAGGCCAAGTGAGCATATATAATGAGTGATTGAGTGAGTGAGTCATTAAAGCCAAGTGAGCATATATAATGAGTGATTGAGTGATAGGTGTTAAGGAGAAGTGAGCATATATAATGAGTGATTGAGTGAGCGATAGTTATTAAAGCCAAGTGAGCATATATAATGAGTGATTGAGTGATATGTGTTAAGGAGAAGTGAGCATATATAATGAGTGATTGAGTGAGCGATGGTTATTAAAGCCAAGTGAGCATATACAATGAGTGATTGAGTGAGCGATAGTTATTAAAGCCAAGTGAGCATATATAATGAGTGATTGAGTGATAGGTGTTAAGGAGAAGTGAGCATATATAATGAGTGATTGAGTGAGCGATAGTTATTAAAGCCAAGTGAGCATATATAATGAGTGATTGAGTGATATGTGTTAAGGAGAAGTGAGCATATATAATGAGTGATTGAGTGAGCGATAGTTATTAAAGCCAAGTGAGCATATATAATGAGTGATTGAGTGATAGGTGTTAAGGAGAAGTGAGCATATATAATGAGTGATTGAGTGAGCGATAGTTATTAAAGCCAAGTGAGCATATATAATGAGTGATTGAGTGATAGGTGTTAAGGAGAAGTGAGTACATATAATATGTGATTGAGTGAGTGATAGGTGTTAAGGCGAAGTGAGCATATATAATGAGTGATTGAGTGAGCGATAGTTATTAAAGCCAAGTGAGCATATATAATGAGTGATTGAGTGATAGGTGTTAAGGAGAAGTGAGCATATATAATGAGTGATTGTGTGAGTGAGTCATTAAGGCCAAGTGAGCATATATAATGAGTGATTGAGTGATAGGTGTTAAGGAGAAGTGAGTACATATAATATGTGATTGAGTGAGTGATAGGTGTTAAGGCGAAGTGAGCATATATAATGAGTGATTGTGTGAGTGAGTCATTAAGGCCAAGTGAGCATATATAATGAGTGATTGAGTGATAGGTGTTAAGGAGAAGTGAGTACATATAATATGTGATTGAGTGAGTGATAGGTGTTAAGGCGAAGTGAGCATATATAATATGTGATTGTGTGAGTGATAGGTGTTAAGGAGAAGTGAGCATATATAATGAGTGATTGAGTGAGCGATAGTTATTAAAGCCAAGTGAGCATATATAATGAGTGATTGAGTGAGTGATAGTTATTAAAGCCAAGTGAGCATATATAATGAGTGATTGAGTGATAGGTGTTAAGGAGAAGTGAGCATATATAATGAGTGATTGAGTGAGCGATAGTTATTAAAGCCAAGTGAGCATATATAATGAGTGATTGAGTGATAGGTGTTAAGGAGAAGTGAGCATATATAATGAGTGATTGAGTGAGCGATAGTTATTAAAGCCAAGTGAGCATATATAATGAGTGATTGAGTGATAGGTGTTAAGGAGAAGTGAGCATATATAATGAGTGATTGAGTGAGCGATAGTTATTAAAGCCAAGTGAGCATATATAATGAGTGATTGAGTGATAGGTGTTAAGGAGAAGTGAGTATATATGAGTGATTGAGTCAGTGATAGTTATTAAGCACCAAGTGAGCATATGTTATGTAATGAGTGAATTAGTGATGCATAATTGTTGAGCGCCAAGAGATCGTATCTCAGATCTATGCTCACTGGTCATCAGTAAGAGTGATTAAATCGTATACTTACTCACCATAACGTGCTCATCGGTCATTCATTAGTCTGAGTGATGAAATTGTGTACTTACTCACGAGAACGTGCTCACAAATCCCCAGTCTGAGTGATGAAATTGTCCACTTACTCACTATAAATCGATCATTAAGATGTTTTTGTTAACCAAAGAAACGTACGATGGTCTTTGTGATATAAGATAATTGTTACATACAACTCGTAAAGGTAATGCTGCTTGACGAATATTTGTTTGATACTTTGTAGTCACGGAACAGCTGTATCGGGAATAATTGGAGCAGTAAAGGGGAACAACTTCTGTACAGTTGGTATTGCTTATAATGTAACTCTTAACGGTAAGATATCAATAATTAACTTAGCTGAACATACATGTAGACTCGTGTGTTTTATCAAGAGGAGGCTGGCATTTCATTTTCTGGTTTAACCCCGCCACAAATATGTGTGGTTTTCCAACGTCATATGATGTGGTCTTTTTTATGTTCAGTAATTTGAGATGACACGTGACTGTTCGTTTTGTTGATATTAGTGGAATTGTTGACCATTACCGGTTAGACTTTCTTTTTCTAATTCCAAATCATTGTTGTATATCTGAGTCTTGAATTCATTTTAAAGCTAACCGTTCTTCTATTATATAATACAAGATTAAAATATATACAGGATCTAATTTTTATCGACAGCATTCACGAGAAAACTAATAAGTTATGTAAATCTGTGCAGCAATGTTGCTACTGCTTCCGTTTCTATGGAAACATCGTCTGCTACAGCTAGCTCCCACCTACCAAATATCGTACCCGGCACCGACAATTTGCTCCAATGTTTGCATTACAAGCCCTCCACACCTGGAACAGAAAGTGGTGTGCAGATTTATAAAACTTGACAACAATTACAAGCCCTCCACACCTTGTACAGGAAGTGGTGTACAGACTTATAAAACTTGTCAACATCGACAAAAAACTGAGGATATGAACATTTTTCCATTGATTATTGTTCTTTTTATTTGAAATTATTTACATCGTTGAAAAGAAGAATGATTTATATATTGTTGGAAACCAAATTAACAGAGAAACACTTTTGTTCACATTGTCGCCGCCATATTAGGTGCACAGACTTATAATACGTCACTGTATTTCAACTTTGACCTTTAATGGAATAACGGAACAACTATTTAACGTCTAGAGTGGAGGGTGGTTTCCTTTATTTATACGTTTTTTTTTGTTCTCATGGAGATACCGATGATTCGATGAAAAATACCATACAAACGCGACAAATATACTATAGTTAAGGAACTTTAACATACTAATTCTTATTATTTATATTCGTATCACATGTGGAAAGCACATACATGATTGCATCAATGTACTAACAAGGGAGGTTTTGAAGATTATCAGTATTACAGTAACCGTCTGCAGTGCGGTCTTAATTCATGGGCACAATAGGCAGTTTCCCGGGGGTCCCACGAGCAAAGGAACCCCATACTAATCTATGCATCCATGTAAGTTGTATACAGCATGATTTTTAATGTTTAAAGACTGATTTTGGTGGAAGTACCAATACAAGAAATATATGTTTAATTTTATCGACCATTTACAGTTTATTCCTGTGATTGTTTGTATAGGTAGGGGCCCCAGTGCACTGCTTTGACCGGGGCCTAAAATGCTGATAAGACGGCCTTGACCATACTCCATTCATCATGTACACTTCATGAACATGTATATGCTGTACATAGCATGGTATAGGCCAATATTGCTTAGAAATGTTGCTTGTATTTCTTGATATTTACGTAATAAAACTATTTTCTTACGGCTTAAAAGACCATACTTTCATTTTACATACACCGGCGTCTACTACGCCCTTTCTAACGGTTAATGCCACCCACGTACTAGTACTAGTTAGCCTTAAATGTTTGCACTGTCCGTAGTACTACAATAAAAGATTCCATACTTTTCCAATCGTTACTTTTATCGTTTTTTCCCGGGGGTTTTTCTCGTAATTTCCTATTCTACTACATTTAACTTTCCAGGGGATGTCATAGGGAATATAAAGGTATTTTTAGCATAATTTAATTTCAAATACTTCCGTCCTCTTAAAAGGCCGCGCCTTCTCATTAAACTAGTTAAACACCGTATCTTTGTTTTTAAATACAAGTGCCAAGTCAGGAAGGTGAGCGGTCATGTATTTCTGTGTTAAGGATATCGATTTTGCCTCTTTCTACGATTTTTCTACTGGACTTTGGAACTGTTCCGACAGTGTGGCATTATCTGTTTTTCTATGTGACTTTGGAACTGTTCCGACAGTGTAGCATTATTTGTTTTTCTATTGGACTTTAGAACTGTTCCGACAGTGTGGCATTATTTGTTTTTCTATTGGACATTGGAACTGTCCCGACATTGTGGCATTATTTGTTTTTCTATGTGACTTTGGAACTGTTCCGACATTGTGGCATTATCTGTTTTTCTATGTGACTTTGGAACTGTTCCGACAGTGTAGCATTATTTGTATTTCTATTGGACATTGGAACTGTTCCGACATTGTGGCATTATTTGTTTTTCTATGTGACTTTGGAACTGTTCCGACAGTGTAGCATTATTTGTTTTTCTATTGGACATTGGAACTGTTCCGACATTGTGGCATTATCTGTTTTTCTATGAGACTTTGGAACTGTTCCGACAGTGTAGCATTATTTGTTTTTCTATTGGACATTGGAACTGTTCCGACAGTGTGGCATTATTTGTTTTTCTATGTGACTTTGGAACTGTTCCGACAGTGTGGCATTATTTGCTTTTCTATTGGACTTTGGAACTGTTCCGACAGTGTGGCATTATTTGTTTTTCTATGTGACTTTGGAACTGTTCCGACAGTGTAGCATTATTTGTATTTCTATTGGACATTGGAACTGTTCCGACATTGTGGCATTATTTGTTTTTCTATGTGACTTTGGAACTGTTCCGACAGTGTAGCATTATTTGTTTTTCTATTGGACATTGGAACTGTTCCGACATTGTGGCATTATCTGTTTTTCTATGTGACTTTGGAACTGTTCCGACAGTGTAGCATTATTTGTTTTTCTATTGGACATTGGAACTGTTCCGACAGTGTGGCATTATTTGTTTTTCTATTGGACATTGGAACTGTTCCGACAGTGTGGCATTATTTGCTTTTCTATTGGACTTTGGAACTGTTCCGACAGTGTGGCATTATCTGTTTTTCTATGTGACTTTGGAACTGTTCCGACAGTGTAACATTATTTGTTTTTCTATTGGACTTTAGAACTGTTCCGACAGTGTGGCATTATTTGTTTTTCTATTGGACATTGGAACTGTCCCGACATTGTGGCATTATTTGTTTTTCTATTGGACATTGGAACTGTCCCGACATTGTGGCATTATTTGTTTTTCTATGTGACTTTGGAACTGTTCCGACATTGTGGCATTATCTGTTTTTCTATGTGACTTTGGAACTGTTCCGACAGTGTAGCATTATTTGTATTTCTATTGGACATTGGAACTGTTCCGACATTGTGGCATTATTTGTTTTTCTATGTGACTTTGGAACTGTTCCGACAGTGTAGCATTATTTGTTTTTCTATTGGACATTGGAACTGTTCCGACATTGTGGCATTATCTGTTTTTCTATGAGACTTTGGAACTGTTCCGACAGTGTAGCATTATTTGTTTTTCTATTGGACATTGGAACTGTTCCGACAGTGTGGCATTATTTGTTTTTCTATGTGACTTTGGAACTGTTCCGACAGTGTGGCATTATTTGCTTTTCTATTGGACTTTGGAACTGTTCCGACAGTGTGGCATTATTTGTTTTTCTATGTGACTTTGGAACTGTTCCGACAGTGTAGCATTATTTGTATTTCTATTGGACATTGGAACTGTTCCGACATTGTGGCATTATTTGTTTTTCTATGTGACTTTGGAACTGTTCCGACAGTGTAGCATTATTTGTTTTTCTATTGGACATTGGAACTGTTCCGACATTGTGGCATTATCTGTTTTTCTATGTGACTTTGGAACTGTTCCGACAGTGTAGCATTATTTGTTTTTCTATTGGACATTGGAACTGTTCCGACAGTGTGGCATTATTTGTTTTTCTATTGGACATTGGAACTGTTCCGACAGTGTGGCATTATTTGCTTTTCTATTGGACTTTGGAACTGTTCCGACAGTGTGGCATTATCTGTTTTTCTATGTGACTTTGGAACTGTTCCGACAGTGTAACATTATTTGTTTTTCTATTGGACTTTAGAACTGTTCCGACAGTGTGGCATTATTTGTTTTTCTATTGGACATTGGAACTGTCCCGACATTGTGGCATTATTTGTTTTTCTATGTGACTTTGGAACTGTTCCGACATTGTGGCATTATCTGTTTTTCTATGTGACTTTGGAACTGTTCCGACAGTGTAGCATTATTTGTTTTTCTATTGGACATTGGAACTGTTCCGACAGTGTGGCATTATTTGTTTTTCTATTGGACATTGGAACTGTTCCGACAGTGTGGCATTATTTGCTTTTCTATTGGACTTTGGAACTGTTCCGACAGTGTGGCATTATCTGTTTTTCTATGTGACTTTGGAACTGTTCCGACAGTGTAACATTATTTGTTTTTCTATTGGACTTTAGAACTGTTCCGACAGTGTGGCATTATTTGTTTTTCTATTGGACATTGGAACTGTCCCGACATTGTGGCATTATTTGTTTTTCTATGTGACTTTGGAACTGTTCCGACATTGTGGCATTATCTGTTTTTCTATGCGACTTTGGAACTGTTCCGACAGTGTAGCATTATTGGTTTTTCTATTGGACATTGGAACTGTTCCGACATTGTGGCATTATTTGTTTTTCTATTGGACATTGGAACTGTTCCGACAGTGTGGCATTATTTGCTTTTCTATTGGACTTTGGAACTTTTCCGACAGTGTGGCATTATTTGTTTTTCTATGTGACTTTGGAACTGTTCCGACAGTGTAGCATTATTTGTTTTTCTATTGGACTTTAGAACTGTTCCGACAGTGTGGCATTATTTGTTTTTCTATTGGACATTGGAACTGTTCCGACAGTGTGGCATTATTTGCTTTTCTATTGGACTTTGGAACTGTTCCGAGAGTGTGGCATTATTTGTTTTTCTATGTGACTTTGGAACTGTTCCGACAGTGTAGCATTATTTGTTTTTCTATTGGACTTTAGAACTGTTCCGACAGTGTGGCATTATTTGTTTTTCTATTGGACATTGGAACTGTCCCGACATTGTGGCATTATTTGTTTTTCTATTGGACATTGGAACTGTTCCGACAGTGTAGCATTATTGGTTTTTCTATTGGACATTGGAACGGTTCCGACATTGTGACATTATTTGTTTTTCTATTGAACATTGGAACTGTTCCGACAGTGTGGCATTATTTGTTTTTCTATTGGACATTGGAACTGTTCCGACAGTATGGCATTATTTGCTTTTCTATTGAACTTTGGAACTATTCCGACAGTGTGACATTATTTGTTTTTCTATTGGACATTGGAACTGTTCCGACAGTGTGGCATTATTTGTTTTTCTATTGGACATTGGAACTGTTCCGACAGTGTGGCATTATTTGCTTTTCTATTGGACTTTGGAACTGTTCCGACAGTGTGGCATTATTTGTTTTTCTAATGGACATTGGAACTGTTCCGACAGTGTGGCATTATTTGTTTTTCTATTGGACATTGGAACTGTTCCGACAGTGTGGCATTATTTGCTTTTCTATTGGACTTTGGAACTGTTCCGACAGTGTGGCATTATTTGTTTTTCTAATGGACATTGGAACTGTTCCGACAGTGTGGCATTATATGCTTTTCTGTTGGACTTTGGAACTGTAACGACAGTGTGGCATTATTTGTTTTTCTATTGTACTTTTGAACTGTTCCGACAGTGTGGAATTATTTGTTTTTCTATTGGACTTTGGAACGGTTCTGACAGTGTGGCATTATTGGTTTTTCATTTTTCTATGGGACTTTGGAACTGTTCCGACAGTGTGGCATTATTGGTTTTTCATTGTATTCATACAACATTTGCTTGAACTGAACCTGAAATGTAATCTACGTCATACAGTAGTTTATATGAACATTTATAGAGTAACATGGCGTGTGACACTTGTGGAGTAGGAACTATTTACCCTTTTGGAGCACCTAAGTTCAGCCACGGTTTTTAATGGGGTTCGTGCTGCTCGGTCTTATGTTTTCTGTGTAGTGGTTCTACGATTTACGGATTCTGATTACCTTCAAACCTTTTTTTCAGCTAAAAATGTTTATTTTAGTTTTTATTCAATAACATGTTGTATAATTTCAGCTGTTGGGTTACTCGGACAGACAGGTGGAGTGTACCTGACAGATCAACAACAAGCCTCAGCGCTAGCACATAATGGAGCAAACGTCGACATATACTGTAATAGCTGGGGAACAAACCATGGATACAGTTTTACTTCAATGGGATCACTAACAAAACAAGCCATTGAATTTAATATTGCCAATGTAAGTCTAAATAGATAGATATTATCAGGGGATCACTTGACTTGTTAAACCGGTGCCATGTACCAAAGTGAACGGTAATGTATTGTTGTGTTACGGGTTCGCTTTTGACTCTTTCTATTATATTATCATAGACATCAGTACTATTATATTATCATAGACATAAGTACCATTATATTATTAGTACAGTACATTAGAGGACCCGGGTGGTTCAATGAGTTAAGTAGTTGAATGACCTAACAATTCATACCAGCCTATCACCAATACGACGTGAGTTCGCGCCCGGCTTTGTAAATTAAAATACTTGCCCATGGTCGGTGGTTCTCTTCGAGTACTCCGGCTTCTTCCACCACTAAATCTGGTCGCCATGACATAGCTGAAATATTGCTGAAAGTGGCATTAAGCACAATAAATAAATCAATCGATAAATCAATCATATTATATTATCATAGATATCAGTACTATTATATTATCATAGACATCAATACTACTATATTATCATAGACATCAATACTATCATATTATCATACACATCAGTACTATTATATTATCATAGACATCAGTACTATTATATTATCAGAGACATCAGTACCATTATATTATCATAGACGTCAGTACTACTATATTATCATAGACATCAATACTATCATATTATCATACACATCAGTACTATTATATTATCATAGACATCAGTACTATTATATTATCATAGACATCAGTACCATTATATTATCATAGACATCAGTACTATTATATTATCATAGACATCAGTACTATTATATTATCATAGACATCAGTACTATTATATTATCAGAGACATCAGTACCATTATATTATCATAGACGTCAGTACTACTATATTATCATAGACATCAATACTATCATATTATCATACACATCAGTACTATTATATTATCATACACATCAGTACTATTATATTATCAGAGACATCAGTACCATTATATTATCATAGACATCAGTACTATTATATTATCATAGACATCAGTACTATTATATTATCATAGACATCAGTACTATTATATTATCATAGACATCAGTACCGTAATATTATCATAGACATCAGTACCGTTATATTATCATAGACATCAGTACCGTTATATTATCATAGACATCAGTACCATTATATTATCATAGACGTCAGTACTATTGTATTATCATAGACATCAGTACTATTATATTATCAGAGACATCAGTACTATTATATTATCATAGACATCAGTACTACTATGTTATCATAGAAATCAGTACTATTATATTATCATAGACATCAGTACTATTATATTATCATAGACATCAGTACTATTATATTATCATAGACATAAGTACCATTATATTATTAGTACAGTACATTAGAGGACCCGGGTGGTTCAATGAGTTAAGTAGTTGAATGACCTAACAATTCATACCAGCCTATCACCAATACGACGTGAGTTCGCGCCCGGCTTTGTAAATTAAAATACTTGCCCATGGTCGGTGGTTCTCTTCGAGTACTCCGGCTTCTTCCACCACTAAATCTGGTCGCCATGACATAGCTGAAATATTGCTGAAAGTGGCGTTAAACACAATAAATAAATCAATCAATAAATCAATCATATTATATTATCATAGATATCAGTACTATTATATTATCATAGACATCAATACTACTATATTATCATAGACATCAATACTATCATATTATCATACACATCAGTACTATTATATTATCATAGACATCAGTACTATTATATTATCAGAGACATCAGTACCATTATATTATCATAGACGTCAGTACTACTATATTATCATAGACGTCAGTACTACTATATTATCATAGACATCAATACTATCATATTATCATACACATCAGTACTATTATATTATCATAGACATCAGTACTATTATATTATCATAGACATCAGTACCATTATATTATCATAGACATCAGTACTATTATATTATCATAGACATCAGTACTATTATATTATCATAGACATCAGTACTATTATATTATCAGAGACATCAGTACCATTATATTATCATAGACGTCAGTACTACTATATTATCATAGACATCAATACTATCATATTATCATACACATCAGTACTATTATATTATCATAGACATCAGTACTATTATATTATCAGAGACATCAGTACCATTATATTATCATAGACATCAGTACTATTATATTATCATAGACATCAGTACTATTATATTATCATAGACATCAGTACTATTATATTATCATAAACATCAGTACCGTAATATTATCATAGACATCAGTACCGTTATATTATCATAGACATCAGTACCGTTATATTATCATAGACATCAGTACCATTATATTATCATAGACGTCAGTACTACTATGTTATCATAGAAATCAGTACTATTATATTATCATAGACATCAGTACTACTATGTTATCATAGAAATCAGTACTATTATATTATCATAGACATCAGTACTATTATATTATCATAGACATCAGTACTATTATATTATCATAGACATCAATACTACTATATTATCATAGACATCAATACTATCATATTATCATACACATCAGTACCGTTATATTATCATAGACATCAGTACTATTATATTATCATAGACATCAGTACTATTATATTATCATAGACATCAGTACTATTATATTATCATAGACATCAGTACTATTATATTATCATAGACATCAGTACTACTATGTTATCATAGAAATCAGTACTACTATATTATCATAGACATCAGTACTATTATATTATCATAGACATCAGTACCATTATATTATCATAGACATCAGTACTATTATATTATCATAGACATCAGTACTATTATATTATCATAGACATCAGTACTATTATATTATCATAGACATCAGTACTATCATATTATCATAGACATCAGTACTACTATGTTATCATAGAAATCAGTACTATTATATTATCATAGACATCAGTACTATTATATTATCATAGACATCAGTACCATTATATTATCATAGACATCAGTACTATTATATTATCATAGACATCAGTACTGTTATATTATCATATACATCAGTACTACTATGTTATCATAGAAATCAGTACTATTATATTATCATAGACATCAGTACTATTATATTATCATAGACATCAGTACTATTATATTATCATAGACATCAATACTACTATATTATCATAGACATCAATACTATCATATTATCATACACATCAGTACCGTTATATTATCATAGACATCAGTACCGTTATATTATCATAGACATCAGTACCATTATATTATCATAGACGTCAGTACTATTATATTATCATAGACATCAGTACTATTATATTATCATATACATCAGTACCATTATATTATCATAGACATCAGTACCATTATATTCATAGACATCAGTACTATTATATTATCATAGACATCAGTACTATTATATTCATATACATTAGTACCATTATATTATCATAGACATCAGTACTATTATATTATCATAGACATCAGTACCATTATATTATCATAGACATCAGTACTACTATGTTATCATAGAAATCAGTACTATTATATTATCAGAGACATCAGTACTATTATATTATCATAGACATCAGTACCATTATATTATCATAGACATCAATACTACTATATTATCATACACATCAGTACGATTATATTATCATAGACATCAGTACTACTATGTTATCATAGAAATCAGTACTATTATATTATCATAGACATCAGTACTATTATATTATCATAGACATCAGTACCATTATATTATCATAGACATCAGTACGGTAATATTATCATAGTCGTCAGTACCGTTATATTATCATAGACATCAGTACTACTATATTATCATAGACATTAGTACTATTATGTTATCATAGATATCAGTATTATTATATTATCATAGACATCAGTACTATTATATTATCATAGACATCAGTACCGTTATATTATCATAGATATCAGTACCATTATATTATCATAGACATCAGTACCATTATATTATCATAGACATCAGTACTATTATATTATCATAGACATCAGTACTATTATATTATCATAGACATCAGTACTATTATATTATCATAGACATCAGTACTATTATATTATCATAGACATCAGTACTATTATATTATCATAGACATCAATACTACTATATTATCATAGACATCAATACTATCATATTATCATACACATCAGTACCGTTATATTATCATAGACATCAGTACTATTATATTATCATAGACATCAGTACTATTATATTATCATAGACATCAGTACTATTATATTATCATAGACATCAGTACTATTATATTATCATAGACATCAGTACTACTATGTTATCATAGAAATCAGTACTATTATATTATCATAGACATCAGTACTATTATATTATCATAGACATCAGTACCATTATATTATCATAGACATCAGTACTATTATATTATCATAGACATCAGTACTATTATATTATCATAGACATCAGTACTATTATATTATCATAGACATCAGTACTATCATATTATCATAGACATCAGTACTACTATGTTATCATAGAAATCAGTACTATTATATTATCATAGACATCAGTACTATTATATTATCATAGACATCAGTACCATTATATTATCATAGACATCAGTACTATTATATTATCATAGACATCAGTACTGTTATATTATCATATACATCAGTACTACTATGTTATCATAGAAATCAGTACTATTATATTATCATAGACATCAGTACTATTATATTATCATAGACATCAGTACTATTATATTATCATAGACATCAATACTACTATGTTATCATAGACATCAATACTATCATATTATCATACACATCAGTACCGTTATATTATCATAGACATCAGTACCGTTATATTATCATAGACATCAGTACCATTATATTATCATAGACGTCAGTACTATTATATTATCATAGACATCAGTACTATTATATTATCATATACATCAGTACCATTATATTATCATATACATCAGTACCATTATATTATCATAGACATCAGTACTATTATATTATCATATACATCAGTACCATTATATTATCATAGACATCAGTACTATTATATTATCATAGACATCAGTACCATTATATTATCATAGACGTCAGTACTATTTTATTATCATAGAAATCAGTACTATTATATTATCATATACATCAGTACCATTATATTATCATAGACATCAGTACCATTATATTCATAGACATCAGTACTATTATATTATCATAGACATCAGTACTATTATATTCATATACATTAGTACCATTATATTATCATAGACATCAGTACTATTATATTATCATAGACATCAGTACCATTATATTATCATAGACATCAGTACTACTATGTTATCATAGAAATCAGTACTATTATATTATCATAGACATCAGTACTATTATATTATCATAGACATCAGTACCATTATATTATCATAGACATCAATACTACTATATTATCATACACATCAGTACTATTATATTATCATAGACATCAGTAATACTATGTTATCATAGAAATCAGTACTATTATATTATCAGAGACATCAGTACTATTATATTATCATAGACATCAGTACCATTATATTATCATAGACATCAATACTACTATATTATCATACACATCAGTACTATTATATTATCATAGACATCAGTACTATTATATTATCATAGACATCAGTACGGTAATATTATCATAGTCGTCAGTACCGTTATATTATCATAGACATCAGTACTACTATATTATCATAGACATCAGTACTATTATGTTATCATAGATATCAGTATTATTATATTATCATAGACATCAGTACTATTATATTATCATAGACATCAATACCGTTATATTATCATAGATATCAGTACCATTATATTATCATAGACATCAGTACCATTATATTATCATAGACATCAGTACTATTATATTATTATAGACATCAGTACTGTTATATTATCATAGACATCAGTACTATTATATTATCATAGACATCAGTACTATTATATTATCATAGACATCAGTACTATTATATTATCATAGACATCAGTACTACTATGTTATCATAGAAATCAGTACAATTATATTATCATAGACATCAGTACTATTATATTATCATAGACATCAGTACCATTATATTGTCATAGACATCAGTACTATTATATTATCATAGACATCAGTACTATTATATTATCATAGACATCAGTACTACTATGTTATCATAGAAATCAGTACTATTATACTATCATAGACATCAGTACTATTATATTATCATAGACATCAGTACTATTATATTATCATAGACATCAATACTACTATATTATCATAGACATCAATACTATCATATTATCATACACATCAGTACCGTTATATTATCATAGACATCAGTACTATTATATTATCATAGACATCAGTACTATTATATTATCATAGACATCAGTACTATTATATTATCATAGACATCAGTACTACTATGTTATCATAAAAATCAGTACTATTATATTATCATAGACATCAGTACCATTATATTATCATAGACATCAGTACTATTATATTATCATAGACATCAGTACTATTATGTTATCATAGACATCAGTACTACTATGTTATCATAGAAATCAGTACTATTATATTATCATAGACATCAGTACTATTATATTATCATAGACATCAGTACTATTATATTATCATAGACATCAATACTACTATATTATCATAGACATCAATACTATCATATTATCATACACATCAGTACCGTTATATTATCATAGACATCAGTACCGTTATATTATCATAGACATCAGTACCATTATATTATCATAGACGTCAGTACTATTATATTATCATAGACATCAGTACTATTATATTATCATATACATCAGTACCATTATATTATCATAGACATCAGTACCATTATATTATCATAGACATCAGTACCATTATATTATCATAGACGTCAGTACTATTATATTATCATAGACATCAGTACTATTATATTATCATATACATCAGTACCATTATATTATCATAGACATCAGTACTATTATATTATCATAGACATCAGTACTATTATATTATCATAGACATCAGTACGGTAATATTATCATAGTCGTCAGTACCGTTATATTCATAGACATCAGTACTATTATATTATCATAGATATCAGTACTATTATATTCATATACATCAGTACCATTATATTATCATAGACATCAGTACTATTATATTATCATAGACATCAGTACTACTATGTTATCATATAAATCAGTACTATTATATTATCATAGACATCAGTACTACTATATTATCATAGACATCAGTACTATTATATTATCATAGACATCAGTACGGTAATATTATCATAGTCGTCAGTACCGTTATATTATCATAGACATCAGTACTATTATATTATCATAGATAACAGTACCATTATATTATCATAGACATCAGTACCATTATATTATCATAGACATCAGTACTATTATATTATTATAGACATCAGTACTGTTATATTATCATAGACATCAGTACTATTATATTATCATAGACATCAGTACTATTATATTATCATAGACATCAGTACTATTATATTATCATAGACATCAGTACCGTTATATTATCATAGATATCAGTAGCATTATATTATCATAGACGTCAGTACTATTATATTATCATAGATATCAGTACTATTATATTATCATATACATCAGTACCATTATATTATCATAGACATCAGTACTGTTATATTATCATAGACATCAGTACTATTATATTATCATAGACATCAGTACTACTATGTTATCATAGAAATCAGTACTATTATATTATCATAGACATCAGTACTACTATATTATCATAGACATCAGTACCGTTATATTATCATAGACATCAGTACCATTATATTATCATAGACACCAGAACTATTATATTATCATAGACATCAGTACTATTATATTATCATAGACATCAGTACCATTATATTATCATAGACATCAGTACCATTATATTATCATAGACATCAGTACTATTATATTATCATAGACATCAGTATTATTATATTATCATAGACATCAATATTATTATATTATCATATACATCAGTACTACTATGTTATCATAGACATCAGTACTATTATATTATCATAGACATCAGTACTACTATGTTATCATAGAAATCAGTACTATTATATTATCATAGACATCAGTACTACTATGTTATCATAGAAATCAGTACTATTATATTATCATAGACATCAGTACTACTATGTTATCATAGACATCAGTACCGTTATATTATCATAGACATCAGTACTACTATATTATCATAGACATCAGTACCGTTATATTATCATAGACATCAGTACCATTATATTATCATAGACACCAGAACTATTATATTATCATAGACATCAGTACTATTATAGTATCATAGACATCAGTACCATTATATTATCATAGACATCAGTACCATTATATTATCATAGACATCAGTACTATTATATTATCATAGACATCAGTATTATTATATTATCATAGACATCAGTATTATTATATTATCATATACATCAGTACTACTATGTTATCATAGACATCAGTACTATTATATTATCCTAGACATCAGTACTACTATATTATCCTAGACATCAATACTAGTATATTATCATAGACATCAGTACTACTATATTATCATAGACATCAGTACTACTATATTATCATAGACATCAGTACTACTATATTATCATAGACATCAGTACCATTATATTATCATAGACATCAGTACTATTATATTATCATAGACATCAGTACTATTATGTTATCATAGACATCAGTACTACTATATTATCATAGACATCAGTACTACTATATTATCATAGACATCAGTACTACTATATTATCATAGACATCAGTACCGTTGTACCGTTATATTATCAAATAATAACTGCCTTGTATTTGAAAAGTTGCCTGCGTCAGTTGAGAATTTACGGTCGAAAATGCATGTGTACAATGCTTTAGACAATAATAGATTGAAGTAGTTAGTGGAAACTTTACTTCTTTGAAATTAAGAAATAACTGCATTGTAGTTAAAGAGCTTGCGGCGTCAGTCTGGGATTTTACGGTGGCAATTATAGTTATTCTTTGCGACGCGTAATGGAGGTAGTAAAACGGATATTTGCGACCGTGAAATCCCATATTAACACTGGTAACCCTTCAAATACAACACTGTTTTTTCTTTTTTTAATGAAAAGCAAAAATATTTCAATCGTTTTTATCAATTAAATTTGTAAGCAATGTTCTAAAAATTGCAAAAAACTGAAATGCAGGAAAATATTGTCAAAGACGTCATAGACTTTATTGCTCATTAACGTCATAGAGAATTACACACTGTACGTTATTCCACATCATGCACGTTTCAATTTCGAATAAAATCTAACAAGACATTATTTTAAAGGTAGACGATGTCCTTATTATCTATGTTATTATCATAACATACTCGTTGGATTTCCAGACTTCAATATGGCGGCTCATTCAAACTAGAACCATTAGTTACGACATGTCAACTGTGGATTTGGCGGCAAATATTAACCAATGGGAAAACTTGTTATATAATTTGAATACATTAGAATATATAGTTTGCTTAATAAATTATGTGATATATTATATCATTAGTCATAATATTTTTTCAATATTAGGGCCGAGGAGGCAAGGGAAGTATATATGTATGGGCAGCAGGAAACTCGGGTCCGGAAGCCGATGGTAATACATCAGAAAGACACTCCAGTATATACATGATTTCTATAACAAGTATCAAGGACAGATCATCTGTGTTTTATGGTGAGATTGGTGCCAACATAATGGCCGCTGCATATGGTGGTAGTAATAGGGATAGATTGATGGTAAGAATTTGTAAATTAATTTTTATTGTATATTTTATATATATAACTATAGTTTTTGAAAATAAAATGATGAAATGAGTATATTGACACATGTTTGATAAAACATAGATAAAATGGAAAACAAATCATACCACACTGTCAGAACAGTTCTAGATTCCAATAGAAAAATCGATACCACTAACACACAAATACATGACTACTCAACAAATACATGACTACTCAACAAATACATGACTATTCAACAAATACATGACTACTCAACAAATACATGACTACTCACCAAATACATGACTACCCATCAAATACATGACTACTCACCAAATACATGACTACTCAACAAATACATGACTACTCAACAAATACATGACTACTCAACAAATACATGACTACTCAACAAATACATGACTACTCACCAAATACATGACTACTCAACAAATACATGACTACTCAACAAATACATGACTACTCAACAAATACATGACTACTCATCAAATACATGACTACTCAACAAATACATGACTACTCAACAAATAAATGACTACTCAACAAATACATGACTACTCACCAAATACATGACTACTCAACAAATACATGACTACTCAACAAATACATGACCACTCAACAAATACATGACTACTCAACAAATACATGACTACTCACCAAATACATGACTACTCAACAAATACATGTCTACTCAACAAATACATGACTACTCAACAAATACATGACTACTCAACAAATACATGACTACTCAACAAATACATGACTACTCAACAAATACATGACTACTCAACAAATACATGACTACTCAACAAATACATGACTACTCAACAAATACATGACTACTCAACAAATACATGACTACTCAACAAATACATGACTACTCAACAAATACTTGACTACTCAACAAATACATGACTACTCAACAAATACATGACTACTCAACAAATACATGACTACTCATCAAATACATGACTACTCAACAAATACATGACTACTCAACAAATTAATGACTACTCAACAAATACATGACTACTCAACAAATACATGACTACTCAACAAAGACATGACTACTCATCAAATACATGACTACTCAACAAATACATGACTACTCAACAAATACATGACTACTCAACAAAGACATGACTACTCATCAAATACATGACTACTCACCAAATACATGACTATTCACCAAATACATGACTACTCAACAAATACATGACTACTCAACAATTTAATGACTACTCAACAAATACATGACTACTCAACAAATTAATGACTACTCAACAAATACATGACTACTCAACAAATACATGACTACTCAACAAAGACATGACTACTCAACAAATACATGACTACTCAACAAATTAATGACTACTCAACAAATACATGACTACTCAACAAATTAATGACTACTCACCAAATACATGACTACTCAACAAATAAATGACTACTCACCAAATACATGACTACTCAACAAATACATGACTACTCAACAAATACATGACTACTCAACAAATACATGACTACTCAACAAATTAATGACTACTCACCAAATACATGACTACTCACCAAATACATGACTACTCAACAAATACATGACTACTCAACAAATACATGACTACTCACCAAATTAATGACTACTCAACAAATACATGACTACTCAACAAATTAATGACTACTCACCAAATACATGACTACTCAACAAATACATGACTACTCACCAAATACATGACTACTCACCAAATACATGACTACTCAACAAATACATGACTACTCACCAAATACATGACTACTCAACAAATACATGACTACTCACCAAATACATGATTACTCAACAAACACATGACTACTCAACAAACACATGACTACTCAACAAATACATGACTACTCAACAAATACATGACTACTCACCAAATACATGACTACTCAACAAATACATGACTACTCAACAAATACATGACTACTCAACAAATACATGACTACTCAACAAACACATGACTACTCAACAAACACATGACTACTCACCAAATACATGACTACTCCACAAATACATGACTACTCCACAAATACATGACTACTCAACAAATACATGACTACTCAACAAATACATGACTACTCAACAAATACATGACTACTCAACAAACACATGACTACTCAACAAATACATGACTCCCCACCAAATACATGACTATTCAGCAAATACATGACTACTCAACAAATACATGACTACTCACCAAATACATGACTACTCAACAAACACATGACTACTCAACAAACACATGACTACTCAACAAATACATGACTCCCCACCAAATACATGACTATTCAGCAAATACATGACTACTCAACAAATACATGACTACTCACCAAATACATGACTACTCACCAAATACATGACTACTCACCAAATACATGACTACTCACCAAATACATGATTACTCAACAAACACATGACTACTCAACAAACACATGACTACTCAACAAATACATGACTACTCAACAAATACATGACTACTCAACAAACACATGACTACTCAACAAACACATGACTACTCAACAAATACATGACTACCCACCAAATACATGACTATTCAACAAATACATGACTACTCAACAAATACATGACTACTCACCAAATACATGACTGCTCAACAAATACATGACTACTCAACAAATACATGACTACTCAACAAATACATGACTACTCAACAAATACGTGACTACTCAACAAATACATGACTATTCAACAAATACATGACTACTCACCAAATACATGACTACTCAACAAATACATGACTACTCAAAAAACACATGACTACTCAACAAATACATGACTACTCAACAAATACATGACTACTCAACAAATACATGACTACTCACCAAATACATGAATACTCAACAAATACATGACTACTCATCAAATACATGACTACTCACCAAATACATGACTACTCAACATCCTGGCTTGGTACAAGTACTATAATAAAAAAGTGGAAAGATTAAATTAGTTTTATTTAATTGTGTTGAGGATTATTGGTTTTAAACGTCACTCTCTGCGATGACTACTGCATTTGGATAGGGTAAAATCTCGTACACTTACAAAGGGGACACAACCGGAAAACAACTCTTATTGAGCAATAATGTGTTGAGGGTGAAAGTTGGTGGGCTGTTGCTAGGTTACATGTTACGCCCTGATTCAATACTTCTACTTTTACTTGAGAAGATGGCCGCTTTTATTCTTCGGCAGATTCCAGAGCATGTAGACATGCATATCCAAAATGCCTTTCACTTGATTTATCGTCCTGAATATAGCTGAAAAATTGCTAGCTGGACGTTAAACATCAATCAATCAATCAATCAATCAATCAATCAATCAATCAATCAATCAATCAATCAATCAATCAATCAATCAATCACTTGATTTAAGCAACATTCTATCAATGTATTAGGATTCATTTAAAATAAATATGTTGTTGTCATTCGTGACGTCATTCGCGTTGTTATTTATGATGTTATAAAATTGAGCAACACTAACTCCATTAAAACATGGAGGTGAACTTAGATGCTCTAAGGGGGTGGTTATGCACTTCATAATCCACTTTTGATACCCTCCGTTTTATTTAATATGTACTATTATTTTGCAGACATCGTTACGGAATCTAAATGGATGCTCCAATGACGCTTTAGAAGGAACTTCGTTTGCAGCTCCTATAGCAGTTGGAATAATTGCATTAGCATTAGAGGCGAAGTATGTTTTTGTTAGGGCCCGGGTGGCTCAATGAGTTAGGTAGTTGGATTACCTAACGACTCATACAAGCCTATCACCAATACGACGAGGGTTCGCTCCCGGCTTTGTAAATTACAAAAAAAGTGCACTCGACTCGCAGCCGCAAGTGATAAAGTTTACCAGCTGGTGGTTCTCTCCAGGTACTCCAGCTTCTTCTACTACTAAAGCTGCTCGCCATGATATAGCTGAAATATTGCTGAAAGTGGCTTTAAACACAATAACTCAATCAATCGTATTTTGTTTCTCAAAATTTTGTAATTTCAGTCTTGATATTAATTCTTGAACTGTTAAACCTATTATTATTTTTAGAAGAATAACTATCAACTGAATATTTATGTAACCAGAACAATAGCTGTGACAATTAGATTTCAAAATATTTCAATTCCAACTTTTGGAAAAATAGTTTTAGTGCCCTAAGACTATACCTAACCGGTGAAAATCATGGTGACGATGAACGATTCTTGTGTCTGATTGGTTACGTCGTAGAGTGAAGAAGGACAGACAATAACCAAAATAAAAAGAACAATATGTATTGTACATCATTAGTTGTCTATTTTTGTTGGCTCTTGTATAATTTGTCTGTGCTTCTTCGACTTGCGGCTTCTCATTGCTAATTTTGTATCGTCAATCTTATATATCATTATTGAAATCATTTTTTTTATTTTTACGTAACAGCCCAGATCTTACCTGGAGGGACGTGCAGCATTTAATTGCCCGAACATCTAGAAGATACGATATAACTGATGACCAATATGGACCTGGCTATACATGGAAACAAAATGGAAGAGGATTTTATGGTTTGTTTGATAACTAAAGTAATTTTCTGCTGTAATAGCAATGCTTTTCTTTGTTTGCTTGATGGTGTTTAGCCCTATTTACAACAATATTTCAGTTATATCGTGGCAGTCATTTGTATTGGTCAAGGAAATCGGAGGACCCAGAGAAAACCACTGACATGTCGCAAGTTACTGACAAACTTTATCACATAATGCTATATACCTCGCCCTGATCGCGATTCGAACTCACAACATCAGTGGTGATAGGCACTGATTGCATAGTGTCGTTGAATTGTTGACACAATTATTCGTTGTCACAATTACTTATTAACAAATTATTTTTTTAAATTTTGGTTCACACTTTAATATTGTTTCACTATTATTTCTTATGATGATCTTGTGAGGGGTGCGAACTGTTTAATATTTAGATAATGATTGAGGCCACTTCCTCTCTTTAATAGAACTACTATCATACATATGACAACTTCTACTGTCTAATATTTAGATAATGGTTGAGGCCACCTCCTCTCTTTAATAGAACTACTATTATACATATGACAACTTCTACTGTCTAATATTTAGATAATGGTTGAGGTCACTTCCTCTCTTTAATAGAACTACTATTATACATATGACAACTTCTACTGTCTAATATTTAGATAATGATTGAGGTTACCTCCTCTCTTTAATAGAACTACTATTATACATATGACAACTTCTACTGTCTAATATTTAGATAATGATTGAGGTCACATCCTCTCTTTAATAGAACTACTATTATACATATGACAACTTCTACTGTCTAATATTTAGATAATGGTTGAGGTCACCTCCTCTCTTTAATAGAACTACTATTATACATATGATAACTTCTACTGTCTAATATTTAGATAATGATTGAGGTCACCTCCTCTCTTTAATAGAACTACTATTATACATATGACAACTTCTACTGTCTAATATTTAGATAATGGTTGAGGTCACCTCCTCTCTTTAATAGAACTACTATTATACATATGACAACTTCTACTGTCTAATATTTAGATAATGATTGAGGTCACATCCTCTCTTTAATAGAACTACTATTATACATATGACAACTTCTACTGTCTAATATTTAGATAATGGTTGAGGTCACCTCCTCTCTTTAATAGAACTACTATTATACATATGACAACTTCTACTGTCTAATATTTAGATAATGGTTGAGGTCACCTCCTCTCTTTAATAGAACTACTATTATACATATGACAACTTCTACTGTCTACTATTTAGATAATGATTGAGGTCACCTCCTCTCTTTAATAGAACTACTATTATACATATGACAACTTCTACTGACTAATATTTAGATAATGATTGAGGTCACCTCCTCTCTTTAATAGAACTACTATTATACATATGACAACTTCTACTGTCTAATATTTAGATAATGGTTGAGGCCACCTCCTCTCTTTAATAGAACTACTATTATACATATGACAACTTCTACTGTCTAATATTTAGATAATGATTGAGGTCACATCCTCTCTTTAATAGAACTACTATTATACATATGACAACTTCTACTGTCTAATATTTAGATAATGATTGAGGTCACCTCCTCTCTTTAATAGAACTACTATTATACATATGACAACTTCTACTGTCTAATATTTAGATAATGGTTGAGGTCACCTCCTCTCTTTAATAGAACTACTATTGTACATATGACAACTTCTACTGACTAATATTTAGATAATGGTTGAGGTCACCTCCTCTCTTTAATAGAACTACTATTATACATATGACAACTTCTACTGTCTAATATTTAGATAATGGTTGAGGTCACCTCCTCTCTTTAATAGAACTACTATTATACATATGACAACTTCTACTGTCTAATATTTAGATAATGGTTGAGGTCACCTCCTCTCTTTAATAGAACTACTATTATACATATGATAACTTCTACTGTCTAATATTTAGATAATGGTTGAGGCCACCTCCTCTCTTTAATAGAACTACTATCATACATATGACAACTTCTACTGTCTAATATTTAGATAATGATTGAGGTCACCTCCTCTCTTTAATAGAACTACTATCATACATATGACAACTTCTACTGTCTAATATTTAGATAATGGTAGAGGTCACATCCTCTCTTTAATAGAACTACTATTATACATATGACAACTTCTACTGTCTAATATTTAGATAATGGTTGAGGTTACCTCCTCTCTTTAATAGAACTACTATTATACATATGACAACTTCTACTGTCTAATATTTAGATAATGGTTGAGGCCACTTCCTCTCTTTAATAGAACTACTATTATACATATGACAACTTCTACTGTCTAATATTTAGATAATGATTGAGGTCACCTCCTCTCTTTAATAGAACTACTATTATACATATGACAACTTCTACTGTCTAATATTTAGATAATGGTTGAGGTCACCTCCTCTCTTTAATAGAACTACTATTGTACATATGACAACTTCTACTGACTAATATTTAGATAATGGTTGAGGTCACCTCCTCTCTTTAATAGAACTACTATTATACATATGACAACTTCTACTGTCTAATATTTAGATAATGGTAGAGGTCACCTCCTCTCTTTAATAGAACTACTATTATACATATGACAACTTCTACTGTCTAATATTTAGATAATGATTGAGGTCACCTCCTCTCTTTAATAGAACTACTATTATACATATGACAACTTCTACTGTCTAATATTTAGATAATGATTGAGGCCACTTCCTCTCTTTAATAGAACTACTATTATACATATGACAACTTCTACTGTCTAATATTTAGATAATGGTAGAGGTCACCTCCTCTCTTTAATAGAACTACTATTATACATATGACAACTTCTACTGACTAATATTTAGATAATGGTTGAGGCCACTTCCTCTCTTTAATAGAACTACTATTATACATATGACAACTTCTACTGACTAATATTTAGATAATGGTTGAGGTCACCTCCTCTCTTTAATAGAACTACTATTATACATATGACAACTTCTACTGTCTAATATTTAGATAATGATTGAGGTCACCTCCTCTCTTTAATAGAACTACTATTATACATATGACAACTTCTACTGTCTAATATTTAGATAATGATTGAGGCCACCTCCTCTCTTTAATAGAACTACTATTATACATATGACAACTTCTACTGTCTAATATTTAGATAATGATTGAGGTTACCTCCTCTCTTTAATAGAACTACTATTATACATATGACAACTTCTACTGTCTAATATTTAGATAATGGTTGAGGTCACCTCCTCTCTTTAATAGAACTACTATTGTACATATGACAACTTCTACTGACTAATATTTAGATAATGGTTGAGGTCACCTCCTCTCTTTAATAGAACTACTATTATACATATGACAACTTCTACTGTCTAATATTTAGATAATGGTTGAGGTCACCTCCTCTCTTTAATAGAACTACTATTATACATATGACAACTTCTACTGTCTAATATTTAGATAATGGTTGAGGTCACCTCCTCTCTTTAATAGAACTACTATTATACATATGACAACTTCTACTGTCTAATATTTAGATAATGATTGAGGTCACCTCCTCTCTTTAATAGAACTACTATTATACATATGATAACTTCTACTGTCTAATATTTAGATAATGGTAGAGGTCACATCCTCTCTTTAATAGAACTACTATTATACATATGACAACTTCTACTGTCTAATATTTAGATAATGGTTGAGGTCACCTCCTCTCTTTAATAGAACTACTATTATGCATATGACAACTTCTACTGTCTAATATTTAGATAATGATTGAGGCCACTTCCTCTCTTTAATAGAACTACTATTATACATATGACAACTTCTACTGTCTAATATTTAGATAATGATTGAGGTCACTTCCTCTCTTTAATAGAACTACTATTGTACATATGACAACTTCTACTGTCTAATATTTAGATAATGGTTGAGGTTACCTCCTCTCTTTAATAGAGCTACTATTATACATATGACAACTTCTACTGTCTAATATTTAGATAATGGTTGAGGTCACCTCCTCTCTTTAATAGAACTACTATTATACATATGACAACTTCTACTGTCTAATATTTAGATAATGATTGAGGTCACCTCCTCTCTTTAATAGAACTACTATCATACATATGACAACTTCTACTGTCTAATATTTAGATAATGGTTGAGGTCACATCCTCTCTTTAATAGAACTACTATTATACATATGACAACTTCTACTGTCTAATATTTAGATAATGGTAGAGGTCACATCCTCTCTTTAATAGAACTACTATTATACATATGACAACTTCTACTGTCTAATATTTAGATAATGGTTGAGGTCACCTCCTCTCTTTAATAGAACTACTATTATACATATGACAACTTCTACTGTCTAATATTTAGATAATGGTTGAGGTCACTTCCTCTCTTTAATAGAACTACTATTATACATATGACAACTTCTACTGTCTAATATTTAGATAATGGTAGATCTCACCTCCTCTCTTTAATAGAACTACTATTATACATATGACAACTTCTACTGTCTAATATTTAGATAATGATTGAGGTCACTTCCTCTCTTTAATAGAACTACTATTATGCATATGATAACTTCTACTGTCTAATATTTAGATAATGGTAGAGGTCACCTCCTCTCTTTAATAGAACTACTATTATACATATGACAACTTCTACTGACTAATATTTAGATAATGGTTGAGGTCACCTCCTCTCTTTAATAGAACTACTATTATACATATGACAACTTCTACTGTCTAATATTTAGATAATGATTGAGGTTACCTCCTCTCTTTAATAGAACTACTATTATACATATGACAACTTCTACTGTCTAATATTTAGATAATGGTTGAGGTCACTTCCTCTCTTTAATAGAACTACTATTATACATATGATAACTTCTACTGTCTAATATTTAGATAATGGTTGAGGTCACTTCCTCTCTTTAATAGAACTACTATTATACATATGATAACTTCTACTGTCTAATATTTAGATAATGGTTGAGGTCACATCCTCTCTTTAATAGAGCTACTATTATACATATGACAACTTCTACTGTCTAATATTTAGATAATGGTTGAGGTCACCTCCTCTCTTTAATAGAACTACTATTATACATATGACAACTTCTACTGTCTAATATTTAGATAATGGTTGAGGTCACCTCCTCTCTTTAATAGAACTACTATTATACATATGACAACTTCTACTGTCTAATATTTAGATAATGGTTGAGGTCACCTCCTCTCTTTAATAGAACTACTATTATACATATGACAACTTCTACTGACTAATATTTAGATAATGGTAGAGGTCACCTCCTCTCTTTAATAGAACTACTATTATACATATGACAACTTCTACTGTCTAATATTTAGATAATGGTTGAGGTCACCTCCTCTCTTTAATAGAGCTACTATTATACATATGACAACTTCTACTGTCTAATATTTAGATAATGGTAGAGGTCACATCCTCTCTTTAATAGAACTACTATTATACATATGACAACTTCTACTGTCTAATATTTAGATAATGATTGAGGTCACCTCCTCTCTTTAATAGAACTACTATTATACATATGACAACTTCTACTGTCTACTATTTAGATAATGATTGAGGCCACCTCCTCTCTTTAATAGAACTACTATTATACATATGACAACTTCTACTGTCTAATATTTAGATAATGATTGAGGTTACCTCCTCTCTTTAATAGAACTACTATTATACATATGACAACTTCTACTGTCTAATATTTAGATAATGGTTGAGGTCACCTCCTCTCTTTAATAGAACTACTATTGTACATATGACAACTTCTACTGACTAATATTTAGATAATGGTTGAGGTCACCTCCTCTCTTTAATAGAACTACTATTATACATATGACAACTTCTACTGTCTAATATTTAGATAATGGTTGAGGTCACCTCCTCTCTTTAATAGAACTACTATTATACATATGACAACTTCTACTGTCTAATATTTAGATAATGGTTGAGGTCACCTCCTCTCTTTAATAGAACTACTATTATACATATGACAACTTCTACTGTCTAATATTTAGATAATGATTGAGGTCACCTCCTCTCTTTAATAGAACTACTATTATACATATGATAACTTCTACTGTCTAATATTTAGATAATGGTAGAGGTCACATCCTCTCTTTAATAGAACTACTATTATACATATGACAACTTCTACTGTCTAATATTTAGATAATGGTTGAGGTCACCTCCTCTCTTTAATAGAACTACTATTATGCATATGACAACTTCTACTGTCTAATATTTAGATAATGATTGAGGCCACTTCCTCTCTTTAATAGAACTACTATTATACATATGACAACTTCTACTGTCTAATATTTAGATAATGATTGAGGTCACTTCCTCTCTTTAATAGAACTACTATTGTACATATGACAACTTCTACTGTCTAATATTTAGATAATGGTTGAGGTTACCTCCTCTCTTTAATAGAGCTACTATTATACATATGACAACTTCTACTGTCTAATATTTAGATAATGGTTGAGGTCACCTCCTCTCTTTAATAGAACTACTATTATACATATGACAACTTCTACTGTCTAATATTTAGATAATGATTGAGGTCACCTCCTCTCTTTAATAGAACTACTATCATACATATGACAACTTCTACTGTCTAATATTTAGATAATGGTTGAGGTCACATCCTCTCTTTAATAGAACTACTATTATACATATGACAACTTCTACTGTCTAATATTTAGATAATGGTAGAGGTCACATCCTCTCTTTAATAGAACTACTATTATACATATGACAACTTCTACTGTCTAATATTTAGATAATGGTTGAGGTCACCTCCTCTCTTTAATAGAACTACTATTATACATATGACAACTTCTACTGTCTAATATTTAGATAATGGTTGAGGTCACTTCCTCTCTTTAATAGAACTACTATTATACATATGACAACTTCTACTGTCTAATATTTAGATAATGGTAGATCTCACCTCCTCTCTTTAATAGAACTACTATTATACATATGACAACTTCTACTGTCTAATATTTAGATAATGATTGAGGTCACTTCCTCTCTTTAATAGAACTACTATTATGCATATGATAACTTCTACTGTCTAATATTTAGATAATGGTAGAGGTCACCTCCTCTCTTTAATAGAACTACTATTATACATATGACAACTTCTACTGACTAATATTTAGATAATGGTTGAGGTCACCTCCTCTCTTTAATAGAACTACTATTATACATATGACAACTTCTACTGTCTAATATTTAGATAATGATTGAGGTTACCTCCTCTCTTTAATAGAACTACTATTATACATATGACAACTTCTACTGTCTAATATTTAGATAATGGTTGAGGTCACTTCCTCTCTTTAATAGAACTACTATTATACATATGATAACTTCTACTGTCTAATATTTAGATAATGGTTGAGGTCACTTCCTCTCTTTAATAGAACTACTATTATACATATGATAACTTCTACTGTCTAATATTTAGATAATGGTTGAGGTCACATCCTCTCTTTAATAGAGCTACTATTATACATATGACAACTTCTACTGTCTAATATTTAGATAATGGTTGAGGTCACCTCCTCTCTTTAATAGAACTACTATTATACATATGACAACTTCTACTGTCTAATATTTAGATAATGGTTGAGGTCACCTCCTCTCTTTAATAGAACTACTATTATACATATGACAACTTCTACTGTCTAATATTTAGATAATGGTTGAGGTCACCTCCTCTCTTTAATAGAACTACTATTATACATATGACAACTTCTACTGACTAATATTTAGATAATGGTAGAGGTCACCTCCTCTCTTTAATAGAACTACTATTATACATATGACAACTTCTACTGTCTAATATTTAGATAATGGTTGAGGTCACCTCCTCTCTTTAATAGAGCTACTATTATACATATGACAACTTCTACTGTCTAATATTTAGATAATGGTAGAGGTCACATCCTCTCTTTAATAGAACTACTATTATACATATGACAACTTCTACTGTCTAATATTTAGATAATGATTGAGGTCACCTCCTCTCTTTAATAGAACTACTATTATACATATGACAACTTCTACTGTCTACTATTTAGATAATGATTGAGGTCACCTCCTCTCTTTAATAGAACTACTATTATACATATGACAACTTCTACTGACTAATATTTAGATAATGATTGAGGTCACCTCCTCTCTTTAATAGAACTACTATTATACATATGACAACTTCTACTGTCTAATATTTAGATAATGGTTGAGGCCACCTCCTCTCTTTAATAGAACTACTATTATACATATGACAACTTCTACTGTCTAATATTTAGATAATGATTGAGGTCACATCCTCTCTTTAATAGAACTACTATTATACATATGACAACTTCTACTGTCTAATATTTAGATAATGATTGAGGTCACCTCCTCTCTTTAATAGAACTACTATTATACATATGACAACTTCTACTGTCTAATATTTAGATAATGGTTGAGGTCACCTCCTCTCTTTAATAGAACTACTATTGTACATATGACAACTTCTACTGACTAATATTTAGATAATGGTTGAGGTCACCTCCTCTCTTTAATAGAACTACTATTATACATATGACAACTTCTACTGTCTAATATTTAGATAATGGTTGAGGTCACCTCCTCTCTTTAATAGAACTACTATTATACATATGACAACTTCTACTGTCTAATATTTAGATAATGGTTGAGGTCACCTCCTCTCTTTAATAGAACTACTATTATACATATGACAACTTCTACTGTCTAATATTTAGATAATGGTTGAGGTCACTTCCTCTCTTTAATAGAACTACTATTATACATATGACAACTTCTACTGTCTAATATTTAGATAATGATTGAGGTCACTTCCTCTCTTTAATAGAACTACTATTATACATATGACAACTTCTACTGTCTAATATTTAGATAATGGTAGAGGTCACCTCCTCTCTTTAATAGAACTACTATTATACATATGACAACTTCTACTGTCTAATATTTAGATAATGGTTGAGGTCACCTCCTCTCTTTAATAGAACTACTATTATACATATGACAACTTCTACTGTCTAATATTTAGATAATGGTTGAGGTCACCTCCTCTCTTTAATAGAACTACTATTATACATATGACAACTTCTACTGTCTAATATTTAGATAATGGTTGAGGTCACTTCCTCTCTTTAATAGAACTACTATTATACATATGACAACTTCTACTGTCTAATATTTAGATAATGATTGAGGTCACTTCCTCTCTTTAATAGAACTACTATTATACATATGACAACTTCTACTGTCTAATATTTAGATAATGGTTGAGGTTACCTCCTCTCTTTAATAGAGCTACTATTATACATATGACAACTTCTACTGTCTAATATTTAGATAATGGTTGAGGTCACCTCCTCTCTTTAATAGAACTACTATTATACATATGACAACTTCTACTGTCTAATATTTAGATAATGGTTGAGGTCACCTCCTCTCTTTAATAGAACTACTATTATACATATGACAACTTCTACTGTCTAATATTTAGATAATGGTTGAGGTCACCTCCTCTCTTTAATAGAACTACTATTGTACATATGACAACTTCTACTGACTAATATTTAGATAATGGTTGAGGTCACCTCCTCTCTTTAATAGAACTACTATTATACATATGACAACTTCTACTGTCTAATATTTAGATAATGGTTGAGGTCACCTCCTCTCTTTAATAGAACTACTATTATACATATGACAACTTCTACTGTCTAATATTTAGATAATGGTTGAGGTCACCTCCTCTCTTTAATAGAACTACTATTATACATATGACAACTTCTACTGTCTAATATTTAGATAATGGTTGAGGTCACTTCCTCTCTTTAATAGAACTACTATTATACATATGACAACTTCTACTGTCTAATATTTAGATAATGATTGAGGTCACTTCCTCTCTTTAATAGAACTACTATTATACATATGACAACTTCTACTGTCTAATATTTAGATAATGGTTGAGGTTACCTCCTCTCTTTAATAGAGCTACTATTATACATATGACAACTTCTACTGTCTAATATTTAGATAATGGTTGAGGTCACCTCCTCTCTTTAATAGAACTACTATTATACATATGACAACTTCTACTGTCTAATATTTAGATAATGGTTGAGGTCACCTCCTCTCTTTAATAGAACTACTATTATACATATGACAACTTCTACTGTCTAATATTTAGATAATGGTTGAGGTCACCTCCTCTCTTTAATAGAACTACTATTATACATATGACAACTTCTACTGTCTAATATTTAGATAATGGTTGAGGTCACCTCCTCTCTTTAATAGAACTACTATTATACATATGACAACTTCTACTGTCTAATATTTAGATAATGGTTGAGGTCACCTCCTCTCTTTAATAGAACTACTATTGTACATATGACAACTTCTACTGACTAATATTTAGATAATGGTTGAGGTCACCTCCTCTCTTTAATAGAACTACTATTATACATATGACAACTTCTACTGTCTAATATTTAGATAATGGTTGAGGTCACCTCCTCTCTTTAATAGAACTACTATTATACATATGACAACTTCTACTGTCTAATATTTAGATAATGGTTGAGGTCACCTCCTCTCTTTAATAGAACTACTATTATACATATGACAACTTCTACTGTCTAATATTTAGATAATGGTTGAGGTCACTTCCTCTCTTTAATAGAACTACTATTATACATATGACAACTTCTACTGTCTAATATTTAGATAATGATTGAGGTCACTTCCTCTCTTTAATAGAACTACTATTATACATATGACAACTTCTACTGTCTAATATTTAGATAATGGTTGAGGTTACCTCCTCTCTTTAATAGAGCTACTATTATACATATGACAACTTCTACTGTCTAATATTTAGATAATGGTTGAGGTCACCTCCTCTCTTTAATAGAACTACTATTATACATATGACAACTTCTACTGTCTAATATTTAGATAATGGTTGAGGTCACCTCCTCTCTTTAATAGAACTACTATTATACATATGACAACTTCTACTGTCTAATATTTAGATAATGGTTGAGGTCACCTCCTCTCTTTAATAGAACTACTATTATACATATGACAACTTCTACTGTCTAATATTTAGATAATGGTTGAGGTCACTTCCTCTCTTTAATAGAACTACTATTATACATATGACAACTTCTACTGTCTAATATTTAGATAATGGTTGAGGTCACTTCCTCTCTTTAATAGAACTACTATTATACATATGATAACTTCTACTGTCTAATATTTAGATAATGGTTGAGGTCACTTCCTCTCTTTAATAGAACTACTATTATACATATGATAACTTCTACTGTCTAATATTTAGATAATGGTTGAGGTCACATCCTCTCTTTAATAGAGCTACTATTATACATATGACAACTTCTACTGTCTAATATTTAGATAATGGTTGAGGTCACCTCCTCTCTTTAATAGAACTACTATTATACATATGACAACTTCTACTGTCTAATATTTAGATAATGGTTGAGGTCACCTCCTCTCTTTAATAGAACTACTATTATACATATGACAACTTCTACTGTCTAATATTTAGATAATGGTTGAGGTCACCTCCTCTCTTTAATAGAACTACTATTATACATATGACAACTTCTACTGACTAATATTTAGATAATGGTAGAGGTCACCTCCTCTCTTTAATAGAACTACTATTATACATATGACAACTTCTACTGTCTAATATTTAGATAATGGTTGAGGTCACCTCCTCTCTTTAATAGAGCTACTATTATACATATGACAACTTCTACTGTCTAATATTTAGATAATGGTAGAGATCACATCCTCTCTTTAATAGAACTACTATTATACATATGACAACTTCTACTGTCTAATATTTAGATAATGATTGAGGTCACCTCCTCTCTTTAATAGAACTACTATTATACATATGACAACTTCTACTGTCTACTATTTAGATAATGATTGAGGTCACCTCCTCTCTTTAATAGAACTACTATTATACATATGACAACTTCTACTGACTAATATTTAGATAATGATTGAGGTCACCTCCTCTCTTT
Source organism: Bathymodiolus septemdierum (assembly GCA_963383655.1). Classification (NCBI taxonomy): domain Eukaryota; kingdom Metazoa; phylum Mollusca; class Bivalvia; order Mytilida; family Modiolidae; genus Bathymodiolus; species Bathymodiolus septemdierum. The sequence goes on from OY726528.1 coordinate 2,154,242, forward strand.
AATAGAACTACTATTATACATATGACAACTTCTACTGTCTAATATTTAGATAATGGTTGAGGCCACCTCCTCTCTTTAATAGAACTACTATTATACATATGACAACTTCTACTGTCTAATATTTAGATAATGATTGAGGTCACATCCTCTCTTTAATAGAACTACTATTATACATATGACAACTTCTACTGTCTAATATTTAGATAATGATTGAGGTCACCTCCTCTCTTTAATAGAACTACTATTATACATATGACAACTTCTACTGTCTAATATTTAGATAATGGTTGAGGTCACCTCCTCTCTTTAATAGAACTACTATTGTACATATGACAACTTCTACTGACTAATATTTAGATAATGGTTGAGGTCACCTCCTCTCTTTAATAGAACTACTATTATACATATGACAACTTCTACTGTCTAATATTTAGATAATGGTTGAGGTCACCTCCTCTCTTTAATAGAACTACTATTATACATATGACAACTTCTACTGTCTAATATTTAGATAATGGTTGAGGTCACCTCCTCTCTTTAATAGAACTACTATTATACATATGACAACTTCTACTGTCTAATATTTAGATAATGGTTGAGGTCACTTCCTCTCTTTAATAGAACTACTATTATACATATGACAACTTCTACTGTCTAATATTTAGATAATGATTGAGGTCACTTCCTCTCTTTAATAGAACTACTATTATACATATGACAACTTCTACTGTCTAATATTTAGATAATGGTTGAGGTTACCTCCTCTCTTTAATAGAGCTACTATTATACATATGACAACTTCTACTGTCTAATATTTAGATAATGGTTGAGGTCACCTCCTCTCTTTAATAGAACTACTATTATACATATGACAACTTCTACTGTCTAATATTTAGATAATGGTTGAGGTCACCTCCTCTCTTTAATAGAACTACTATTATACATATGACAACTTCTACTGTCTAATATTTAGATAATGGTTGAGGTCACCTCCTCTCTTTAATAGAACTACTATTATACATATGACAACTTCTACTGTCTAATATTTAGATAATGGTTGAGGTCACTTCCTCTCTTTAATAGAACTACTATTATACATATGACAACTTCTACTGTCTAATATTTAGATAATGGTAGAGGTCACCTCCTCTCTTTAATAGAACTACTATTATACATATGACAACTTCTACTGTCTACTATTTAGATAATGATTGAGGTCACCTCCTCTCTTTAATAGAACTACTATTATACATATGACAACTTCTACTGACTAATATTTAGATAATGATTGAGGTCACCTCCTCTCTTTAATAGAACTACTATTATACATATGACAACTTCTACTGTCTAATATTTAGATAATGGTTGAGGCCACCTCCTCTCTTTAATAGAACTACTATTATACATATGACAACTTCTACTGTCTAATATTTAGATAATGATTGAGGTCACATCCTCTCTTTAATAGAACTACTATTATACATATGACAACTTCTACTGTCTAATATTTAGATAATGATTGAGGTCACCTCCTCTCTTTAATAGAACTACTATTATACATATGACAACTTCTACTGTCTAATATTTAGATAATGGTTGAGGTCACCTCCTCTCTTTAATAGAACTACTATTGTACATATGACAACTTCTACTGACTAATATTTAGATAATGGTTGAGGTCACCTCCTCTCTTTAATAGAACTACTATTATACATATGACAACTTCTACTGTCTAATATTTAGATAATGGTTGAGGTCACCTCCTCTCTTTAATAGAACTACTATTATACATATGACAACTTCTACTGTCTAATATTTAGATAATGGTTGAGGTCACCTCCTCTCTTTAATAGAACTACTATTATACATATGACAACTTCTACTGTCTAATATTTAGATAATGGTTGAGGTCACTTCCTCTCTTTAATAGAACTACTATTATACATATGACAACTTCTACTGTCTAATATTTAGATAATGATTGAGGTCACTTCCTCTCTTTAATAGAACTACTATTATACATATGACAACTTCTACTGTCTAATATTTAGATAATGGTTGAGGTTACCTCCTCTCTTTAATAGAGCTACTATTATACATATGACAACTTCTACTGTCTAATATTTAGATAATGGTTGAGGTCACCTCCTCTCTTTAATAGAACTACTATTATACATATGACAACTTCTACTGTCTAATATTTAGATAATGGTAGAGGTCACTTCCTCTCTTTAATAGAGCTACTATTATACATATGACAACTTCTACTGTCTAATATTTAGATAATGGTTGAGGTCACCTCCTCTCTTTAATAGAACTACTATTATACATATGACAACTTCTACTGTCTAATATTTAGATAATGGTTGAGGTCACCTCCTCTCTTTAATAGAACTACTATTATACATATGACAACTTCTACTGTCTAATATTTAGATAATGGTTGAGGTCACCTCCTCTCTTTAATAGAACTACTATTATACATATGACAACTTCTACTGTCTAATATTTAGATAATGGTTGAGGTCACTTCCTCTCTTTAATAGAACTACTATTATACATATGACAACTTCTACTGTCTAATATTTAGATAATGATTGAGGTCACTTCCTCTCTTTAATAGAACTACTATTATACATATGACAACTTCTACTGTCTAATATTTAGATAATGGTTGAGGTTACCTCCTTTCTTTAATAGAGCTACTATTATACATATGACAACTTCTACTGTCTAATATTTAGATAATGGTTGAGGTCACCTCCTCTCTTTAATAGAACTACTATTATACATATGACAACTTCTACTGTCTAATATTTAGATAATGGTTGAGGTCACCTCCTCTCTTTAATAGAACTACTATTATACATATGACAACTTCTACTGTCTAATATTTAGATAATGGTTGAGGTCACCTCCTCTCTTTAATAGAACTACTATTATACATATGACAACTTCTACTGTCTAATATTTAGATAATGATTGAGGTCACATCCTCTCTTTAATAGAACTACTATTATACATATGACAACTTCTACTGTCTAATATTTAGATAATGATTGAGGTCACCTCCTCTCTTTAATAGAACTACTATTATACATATGACAACTTCTACTGTCTAATATTTAGATAATGGTTGAGGTCACCTCCTCTCTTTAATAGAACTACTATTGTACATATGACAACTTCTACTGACTAATATTTAGATAATGGTTGAGGTCACCTCCTCTCTTTAATAGAACTACTATTATACATATGACAACTTCTACTGTCTAATATTTAGATAATGGTTGAGGTCACCTCCTCTCTTTAATAGAACTACTATTATACATATGACAACTTCTACTGTCTAATATTTAGATAATGGTTGAGGTCACCTCCTCTCTTTAATAGAACTACTATTATACATATGACAACTTCTACTGTCTAATATTTAGATAATGGTTGAGGTCACTTCCTCTCTTTAATAGAACTACTATTATACATATGACAACTTCTACTGTCTAATATTTAGATAATGATTGAGGTCACTTCCTCTCTTTAATAGAACTACTATTATACATATGACAACTTCTACTGTCTAATATTTAGATAATGGTTGAGGTTACCTCCTCTCTTTAATAGAGCTACTATTATACATATGACAACTTCTACTGTCTAATATTTAGATAATGGTTGAGGTCACCTCCTCTCTTTAATAGAACTACTATTATACATATGACAACTTCTACTGTCTAATATTTAGATAATGGTTGAGGTCACCTCCTCTCTTTAATAGAACTACTATTATACATATGACAACTTCTACTGTCTAATATTTAGATAATGGTTGAGGTCACCTCCTCTCTTTAATAGAACTACTATTATACATATGACAACTTCTACTGTCTAATATTTAGATAATGATTGAGGTCACCTCCTCTCTTTAATAGAACTACTATTATACATATGACAACTTCTACTGTCTAATATTTAGATAATGGTTGAGGTCACCTCCTCTCTTTAATAGAACTACTATTGTACATATGACAACTTCTACTGACTAATATTTAGATAATGGTTGAGGTCACCTCCTCTCTTTAATAGAACTACTATTATACATATGACAACTTCTACTGTCTAATATTTAGATAATGGTTGAGGTCACCTCCTCTCTTTAATAGAACTACTATTATACATATGACAACTTCTACTGTCTAATATTTAGATAATGGTTGAGGTCACCTCCTCTCTTTAATAGAACTACTATTATACATATGACAACTTCTACTGTCTAATATTTAGATAATGGTTGAGGTCACTTCCTCTCTTTAATAGAACTACTATTATACATATGACAACTTCTACTGTCTAATATTTAGATAATGATTGAGGTCACTTCCTCTCTTTAATAGAACTACTATTATACATATGACAACTTCTACTGTCTAATATTTAGATAATGGTTGAGGTTACCTCCTCTCTTTAATAGAGCTACTATTATACATATGACAACTTCTACTGTCTAATATTTAGATAATGGTTGAGGTCACCTCCTCTCTTTAATAGAACTACTATTATACATATGACAACTTCTACTGTCTAATATTTAGATAATGGTTGAGGTCACCTCCTCTCTTTAATAGAACTACTATTATACATATGACAACTTCTACTGTCTAATATTTAGATAATGGTTGAGGTCACCTCCTCTCTTTAATAGAACTACTATTATACATATGACAACTTCTACTGTCTAATATTTAGATAATGATTGAGGTCACCTCCTCTCTTTAATAGAACTACTATTATACATATGACAACTTCTACTGTCTAATATTTAGATAATGGTTGAGGTCACCTCCTCTCTTTAATAGAACTACTATTGTACATATGACAACTTCTACTGACTAATATTTAGATAATGGTTGAGGTCACCTCCTCTCTTTAATAGAACTACTATTATACATATGACAACTTCTACTGTCTAATATTTAGATAATGGTTGAGGTCACCTCCTCTCTTTAATAGAACTACTATTATACATATGACAACTTCTACTGTCTAATATTTAGATAATGGTTGAGGTCACCTCCTCTCTTTAATAGAACTACTATTATACATATGACAACTTCTACTGTCTAATATTTAGATAATGGTTGAGGTCACTTCCTCTCTTTAATAGAACTACTATTATACATATGACAACTTCTACTGTCTAATATTTAGATAATGATTGAGGTCACTTCCTCTCTTTAATAGAACTACTATTATACATATGACAACTTCTACTGTCTAATATTTAGATAATGGTTGAGGTTACCTCCTCTCTTTAATAGAGCTACTATTATACATATGACAACTTCTACTGTCTAATATTTAGATAATGGTTGAGGTCACCTCCTCTCTTTAATAGAACTACTATTATACATATGACAACTTCTACTGTCTAATATTTAGATAATGGTTGAGGTCACCTCCTCTCTTTAATAGAACTACTATTGTACATATGACAACTTCTACTGACTAATATTTAGATAATGGTTGAGGTCACCTCCTCTCTTTAATAGAACTACTATTATACATATGACAACTTCTACTGTCTAATATTTAGATAATGGTTGAGGTCACCTCCTCTCTTTAATAGAACTACTATTATACATATGACAACTTCTACTGTCTAATATTTAGATAATGGTTGAGGTCACCTCCTCTCTTTAATAGAACTACTATTATACATATGACAACTTCTACTGTCTAATATTTAGATAATGGTTGAGGTCACCTCCTCTCTTTAATAGAACTACTATTATACATATGACAACTTCTACTGTCTAATATTTAGATAATGGTTGAGGTCACCTCCTCTCTTTAATAGAACTACTATTATACATATGACAACTTCTACTGACTAATATTTAGATAATGGTAGAGGTCACCTCCTCTCTTTAATAGAACTACTATTATACATATGACAACTTCTACTGTCTAATATTTAGATAATGGTTGAGGTCACCTCCTCTCTTTAATAGAGCTACTATTATACATATGACAACTTCTACTGTCTAATATTTAGATAATGGTAGAGGTCACCTCCTCTCTTTAATAGAACTACTATTATACATATGACAACTTCTACTGTCTAATATTTAGATAATGGTTGAGGCCACCTCCTCTCTTTAATAGAACTACTATTATACATATGACAACTTCTACTGTCTAATATTTAGATAATGATTGAGGTCACATCCTCTCTTTAATAGAACTACTATTATACATATGACAACTTCTACTGTCTAATATTTAGATAATGATTGAGGTCACCTCCTCTCTTTAATAGAACTACTATTATACATATGACAACTTCTACTGTCTAATATTTAGATAATGGTTGAGGTCACCTCCTCTCTTTAATAGAACTACTATTGTACATATGACAACTTCTACTGACTAATATTTAGATAATGGTTGAGGTCACCTCCTCTCTTTAATAGAACTACTATTATACATATGACAACTTCTACTGTCTAATATTTAGATAATGGTTGAGGTCACCTCCTCTCTTTAATAGAACTACTATTATACATATGACAACTTCTACTGTCTAATATTTAGATAATGGTTGAGGTCACCTCCTCTCTTTAATAGAACTACTATTATACATATGACAACTTCTACTGTCTAATATTTAGATAATGGTTGAGGTCACTTCCTCTCTTTAATAGAACTACTATTATACATATGACAACTTCTACTGTCTAATATTTAGATAATGATTGAGGTCACTTCCTCTCTTTAATAGAACTACTATTATACATATGACAACTTCTACTGTCTAATATTTAGATAATGGTTGAGGTTACCTCCTCTCTTTAATAGAGCTACTATTATACATATGACAACTTCTACTGTCTAATATTTAGATAATGGTTGAGGTCACCTCCTCTCTTTAATAGAACTACTATTATACATATGACAACTTCTACTGTCTAATATTTAGATAATGGTTGAGGTCACCTCCTCTCTTTAATAGAACTACTATTATACATATGACAACTTCTACTGTCTAATATTTAGATAATGGTTGAGGTCACCTCCTCTCTTTAATAGAACTACTATTATACATATGACAACTTCTACTGTCTAATATTTAGATAATGGTTGAGGTCACATCCTCTCTTTAATAGAACTACTATTATACATATGACAACTTCTACTGTCTAATATTTAGATAATGATTGAGGTCACCTCCTCTCTTTAATAGAACTACTATTATACATATGACAACTTCTACTGTCTACTATTTAGATAATGATTGAGGTCACCTCCTCTCTTTAATAGAACTACTATTATACATATGACAACTTCTACTGACTAATATTTAGATAATGATTGAGGTCACCTCCTCTCTTTAATAGAACTACTATTATACATATGACAACTTCTACTGTCTAATATTTAGATAATGGTTGAGGCCACCTCCTCTCTTTAATAGAACTACTATTATACATATGACAACTTCTACTGTCTAATATTTAGATAATGATTGAGGTCACATCCTCTCTTTAATAGAACTACTATTATACATATGACAACTTCTACTGTCTAATATTTAGATAATGATTGAGGTCACCTCCTCTCTTTAATAGAACTACTATTATACATATGACAACTTCTACTGTCTAATATTTAGATAATGGTTGAGGTCACCTCCTCTCTTTAATAGAACTACTATTGTACATATGACAACTTCTACTGACTAATATTTAGATAATGGTTGAGGTCACCTCCTCTCTTTAATAGAACTACTATTATACATATGACAACTTCTACTGTCTAATATTTAGATAATGGTTGAGGTCACCTCCTCTCTTTAATAGAACTACTATTATACATATGACAACTTCTACTGTCTAATATTTAGATAATGGTTGAGGTCACCTCCTCTCTTTAATAGAACTACTATTATACATATGACAACTTCTACTGTCTAATATTTAGATAATGATTGAGGTCACCTCCTCTCTTTAATAGAACTACTATTATACATATGATAACTTCTACTGTCTAATATTTAGATAATGGTAGAGGTCACATCCTCTCTTTAATAGAACTACTATTATACATATGACAACTTCTACTGTCTAATATTTAGATAATGGTTGAGGTCACCTCCTCTCTTTAATAGAACTACTATTATGCATATGACAACTTCTACTGTCTAATATTTAGATAATGATTGAGGCCACTTCCTCTCTTTAATAGAACTACTATTATACATATGACAACTTCTACTGTCTAATATTTAGATAATGATTGAGGTCACTTCCTCTCTTTAATAGAACTACTATTGTACATATGACAACTTCTACTGTCTAATATTTAGATAATGGTTGAGGTTACCTCCTCTCTTTAATAGAGCTACTATTATACATATGACAACTTCTACTGTCTAATATTTAGATAATGGTTGAGGTCACCTCCTCTCTTTAATAGAACTACTATTATACATATGACAACTTCTACTGTCTAATATTTAGATAATGATTGAGGTCACCTCCTCTCTTTAATAGAACTACTATCATACATATGACAACTTCTACTGTCTAATATTTAGATAATGGTTGAGGTCACATCCTCTCTTTAATAGAACTACTATTATACATATGACAACTTCTACTGTCTAATATTTAGATAATGGTAGAGGTCACATCCTCTCTTTAATAGAACTACTATTATACATATGACAACTTCTACTGTCTAATATTTAGATAATGGTTGAGGTCACCTCCTCTCTTTAATAGAACTACTATTATACATATGACAACTTCTACTGTCTAATATTTAGATAATGGTTGAGGTCACTTCCTCTCTTTAATAGAACTACTATTATACATATGACAACTTCTACTGTCTAATATTTAGATAATGGTAGATCTCACCTCCTCTCTTTAATAGAACTACTATTATACATATGACAACTTCTACTGTCTAATATTTAGATAATGATTGAGGTCACTTCCTCTCTTTAATAGAACTACTATTATGCATATGATAACTTCTACTGTCTAATATTTAGATAATGGTAGAGGTCACCTCCTCTCTTTAATAGAACTACTATTATACATATGACAACTTCTACTGACTAATATTTAGATAATGGTTGAGGTCACCTCCTCTCTTTAATAGAACTACTATTATACATATGACAACTTCTACTGTCTAATATTTAGATAATGATTGAGGTTACCTCCTCTCTTTAATAGAACTACTATTATACATATGACAACTTCTACTGTCTAATATTTAGATAATGGTTGAGGTCACTTCCTCTCTTTAATAGAACTACTATTATACATATGATAACTTCTACTGTCTAATATTTAGATAATGGTTGAGGTCACTTCCTCTCTTTAATAGAACTACTATTATACATATGATAACTTCTACTGTCTAATATTTAGATAATGGTTGAGGTCACATCCTCTCTTTAATAGAGCTACTATTATACATATGACAACTTCTACTGTCTAATATTTAGATAATGGTTGAGGTCACCTCCTCTCTTTAATAGAACTACTATTATACATATGACAACTTCTACTGTCTAATATTTAGATAATGGTTGAGGTCACCTCCTCTCTTTAATAGAACTACTATTATACATATGACAACTTCTACTGTCTAATATTTAGATAATGGTTGAGGTCACCTCCTCTCTTTAATAGAACTACTATTATACATATGACAACTTCTACTGACTAATATTTAGATAATGGTAGAGGTCACCTCCTCTCTTTAATAGAACTACTATTATACATATGACAACTTCTACTGTCTAATATTTAGATAATGGTTGAGGTCACCTCCTCTCTTTAATAGAGCTACTATTATACATATGACAACTTCTACTGTCTAATATTTAGATAATGGTAGAGGTCACATCCTCTCTTTAATAGAACTACTATTATACATATGACAACTTCTACTGTCTAATATTTAGATAATGATTGAGGTCACCTCCTCTCTTTAATAGAACTACTATTATACATATGACAACTTCTACTGTCTACTATTTAGATAATGATTGAGGTCACCTCCTCTCTTTAATAGAACTACTATTATACATATGACAACTTCTACTGACTAATATTTAGATAATGATTGAGGTCACCTCCTCTCTTTAATAGAACTACTATTATACATATGACAACTTCTACTGTCTAATATTTAGATAATGGTTGAGGCCACCTCCTCTCTTTAATAGAACTACTATTATACATATGACAACTTCTACTGTCTAATATTTAGATAATGATTGAGGTCACATCCTCTCTTTAATAGAACTACTATTATACATATGACAACTTCTACTGTCTAATATTTAGATAATGATTGAGGTCACCTCCTCTCTTTAATAGAACTACTATTATACATATGACAACTTCTACTGTCTAATATTTAGATAATGGTTGAGGTCACCTCCTCTCTTTAATAGAACTACTATTGTACATATGACAACTTCTACTGACTAATATTTAGATAATGGTTGAGGTCACCTCCTCTCTTTAATAGAACTACTATTATACATATGACAACTTCTACTGTCTAATATTTAGATAATGGTTGAGGTCACCTCCTCTCTTTAATAGAACTACTATTATACATATGACAACTTCTACTGTCTAATATTTAGATAATGGTTGAGGTCACCTCCTCTCTTTAATAGAACTACTATTATACATATGACAACTTCTACTGTCTAATATTTAGATAATGGTTGAGGTCACTTCCTCTCTTTAATAGAACTACTATTATACATATGACAACTTCTACTGTCTAATATTTAGATAATGATTGAGGTCACTTCCTCTCTTTAATAGAACTACTATTATACATATGACAACTTCTACTGTCTAATATTTAGATAATGGTTGAGGTTACCTCCTCTCTTTAATAGAGCTACTATTATACATATGACAACTTCTACTGTCTAATATTTAGATAATGGTTGAGGTCACCTCCTCTCTTTAATAGAACTACTATTATACATATGACAACTTCTACTGTCTAATATTTAGATAATGGTTGAGGTCACCTCCTCTCTTTAATAGAACTACTATTATACATATGACAACTTCTACTGTCTAATATTTAGATAATGGTTGAGGTCACCTCCTCTCTTTAATAGAACTACTATTATACATATGACAACTTCTACTGTCTAATATTTAGATAATGGTTGAGGTCACCTCCTCTCTTTAATAGAACTACTATTATACATATGACAACTTCTACTGTCTAATATTTAGATAATGGTTGAGGTCACCTCCTCTCTTTAATAGAACTACTATTATACATATGACAACTTCTACTGTCTAATATTTAGATAATGATTGAGGTCACCTCCTCTCTTTAATAGAACTACTATTATACATATGATAACTTCTACTGTCTAATATTTAGATAATGGTAGAGGTCACATCCTCTCTTTAATAGAACTACTATTATACATATGACAACTTCTACTGTCTAATATTTAGATAATGGTTGAGGTCACCTCCTCTCTTTAATAGAACTACTATTATGCATATGACAACTTCTACTGTCTAATATTTAGATAATGATTGAGGCCACTTCCTCTCTTTAATAGAACTACTATTATACATATGACAACTTCTACTGTCTAATATTTAGATAATGATTGAGGTCACTTCCTCTCTTTAATAGAACTACTATTGTACATATGACAACTTCTACTGTCTAATATTTAGATAATGGTTGAGGTTACCTCCTCTCTTTAATAGAGCTACTATTATACATATGACAACTTCTACTGTCTAATATTTAGATAATGGTTGAGGTCACCTCCTCTCTTTAATAGAACTACTATTATACATATGACAACTTCTACTGTCTAATATTTAGATAATGATTGAGGTCACCTCCTCTCTTTAATAGAACTACTATCATACATATGACAACTTCTACTGTCTAATATTTAGATAATGGTTGAGGTCACATCCTCTCTTTAATAGAACTACTATTATACATATGACAACTTCTACTGTCTAATATTTAGATAATGGTAGAGGTCACATCCTCTCTTTAATAGAACTACTATTATACATATGACAACTTCTACTGTCTAATATTTAGATAATGGTTGAGGTCACCTCCTCTCTTTAATAGAACTACTATTATACATATGACAACTTCTACTGTCTAATATTTAGATAATGGTTGAGGTCACTTCCTCTCTTTAATAGAACTACTATTATACATATGACAACTTCTACTGTCTAATATTTAGATAATGGTAGATCTCACCTCCTCTCTTTAATAGAACTACTATTATACATATGACAACTTCTACTGTCTAATATTTAGATAATGATTGAGGTCACTTCCTCTCTTTAATAGAACTACTATTATGCATATGATAACTTCTACTGTCTAATATTTAGATAATGGTAGAGGTCACCTCCTCTCTTTAATAGAACTACTATTATACATATGACAACTTCTACTGACTAATATTTAGATAATGGTTGAGGTCACCTCCTCTCTTTAATAGAACTACTATTATACATATGACAACTTCTACTGTCTAATATTTAGATAATGATTGAGGTTACCTCCTCTCTTTAATAGAACTACTATTATACATATGACAACTTCTACTGTCTAATATTTAGATAATGGTTGAGGTCACTTCCTCTCTTTAATAGAACTACTATTATACATATGATAACTTCTACTGTCTAATATTTAGATAATGGTTGAGGTCACTTCCTCTCTTTAATAGAACTACTATTATACATATGATAACTTCTACTGTCTAATATTTAGATAATGGTTGAGGTCACATCCTCTCTTTAATAGAGCTACTATTATACATATGACAACTTCTACTGTCTAATATTTAGATAATGGTTGAGGTCACCTCCTCTCTTTAATAGAACTACTATTATACATATGACAACTTCTACTGTCTAATATTTAGATAATGGTTGAGGTCACCTCCTCTCTTTAATAGAACTACTATTATACATATGACAACTTCTACTGTCTAATATTTAGATAATGGTTGAGGTCACCTCCTCTCTTTAATAGAACTACTATTATACATATGACAACTTCTACTGACTAATATTTAGATAATGGTAGAGGTCACCTCCTCTCTTTAATAGAACTACTATTATACATATGACAACTTCTACTGTCTAATATTTAGATAATGGTTGAGGTCACCTCCTCTCTTTAATAGAGCTACTATTATACATATGACAACTTCTACTGTCTAATATTTAGATAATGGTAGAGGTCACATCCTCTCTTTAATAGAACTACTATTATACATATGACAACTTCTACTGTCTAATATTTAGATAATGATTGAGGTCACCTCCTCTCTTTAATAGAACTACTATTATACATATGACAACTTCTACTGTCTACTATTTAGATAATGATTGAGGTCACCTCCTCTCTTTAATAGAACTACTATTATACATATGACAACTTCTACTGACTAATATTTAGATAATGATTGAGGTCACCTCCTCTCTTTAATAGAACTACTATTATACATATGACAACTTCTACTGTCTAATATTTAGATAATGGTTGAGGCCACCTCCTCTCTTTAATAGAACTACTATTATACATATGACAACTTCTACTGTCTAATATTTAGATAATGATTGAGGTCACATCCTCTCTTTAATAGAACTACTATTATACATATGACAACTTCTACTGTCTAATATTTAGATAATGATTGAGGTCACCTCCTCTCTTTAATAGAACTACTATTATACATATGACAACTTCTACTGTCTAATATTTAGATAATGGTTGAGGTCACCTCCTCTCTTTAATAGAACTACTATTGTACATATGACAACTTCTACTGACTAATATTTAGATAATGGTTGAGGTCACCTCCTCTCTTTAATAGAACTACTATTATACATATGACAACTTCTACTGTCTAATATTTAGATAATGGTTGAGGTCACCTCCTCTCTTTAATAGAACTACTATTATACATATGACAACTTCTACTGTCTAATATTTAGATAATGGTTGAGGTCACCTCCTCTCTTTAATAGAACTACTATTATACATATGACAACTTCTACTGTCTAATATTTAGATAATGGTTGAGGTCACTTCCTCTCTTTAATAGAACTACTATTATACATATGACAACTTCTACTGTCTAATATTTAGATAATGATTGAGGTCACTTCCTCTCTTTAATAGAACTACTATTATACATATGACAACTTCTACTGTCTAATATTTAGATAATGGTTGAGGTTACCTCCTCTCTTTAATAGAGCTACTATTATACATATGACAACTTCTACTGTCTAATATTTAGATAATGGTTGAGGTCACCTCCTCTCTTTAATAGAACTACTATTATACATATGACAACTTCTACTGTCTAATATTTAGATAATGGTTGAGGTCACCTCCTCTCTTTAATAGAACTACTATTATACATATGACAACTTCTACTGTCTAATATTTAGATAATGGTTGAGGTCACCTCCTCTCTTTAATAGAACTACTATTATACATATGACAACTTCTACTGTCTAATATTTAGATAATGGTTGAGGTCACTTCCTCTCTTTAATAGAACTACTATTATACATATGACAACTTCTACTGTCTAATATTTAGATAATGATTGAGGTCACTTCCTCTCTTTAATAGAACTACTATTATACATATGACAACTTCTACTGTCTAATATTTAGATAATGGTTGAGGTTACCTCCTCTCTTTAATAGAGCTACTATTATACATATGACAACTTCTACTGTCTAATATTTAGATAATGGTTGAGGTCACCTCCTCTCTTTAATAGAACTACTATTATACATATGACAACTTCTACTGTCTAATATTTAGATAATGGTAGAGGTCACCTCCTCTCTTTAATAGAACTACTATTATACATATGACAACTTCTACTGTCTAATATTTAGATAATGATTGAGGTTACCTCCTCTCTTTAATAGAACTACTATTATACACATGATAACCTCTGTGTCACAACAATGTGTTTAAGATTATATCAATCCTCATTATAATGCTGTTCACCCAGTTATATGTGAGGGTTGACATTTTACTCACATTTGGAAAGCACTTACACGACCACATTATTTTACTAAGAGGGGTGGTTTGGGCCTATACAATTAGCTTAATCCCGCCAAGTTAAGGACTGAACCAGGCAAGTGAAGTGAGCTGTAATATAGTTTTGTGTTAGGGACTGAACCAGGCCAGTGAAGTGAGCTGTAATATAGTTTTGTGTTAGGGACTGAACCAGGCCAGTGTGAAGTGAGCTGTAATATAGTTTTGTGTTAGGGACTGAACCAAGCCAGTAAAGTGAGCTGTAATATAGTTTTGTGTTAGGACTGAACCAGGCCAGTAAAGTGAGCTGTAATATAGTTTTGTGTTAGGGACTGAACCAGGCCAGTGAAGTGAGCTGTAATATAGTTTTGTGTTAGGGACTGAACCAGGCCAGTGAAGTGAGCTGTAATATAGTTTTGTGTTAGGGACTGAACCAGGCCAGTAAAGTGAGCTGTAATATAGTTTTGTGTTAGGACTGAACCAGGCCAGTAAAGTGAGCTGTAATATAGTTTTGTGTTAGGGACTGAACCAGGCCAGTGAAGTGAGCTGTAATATAGTTTTGTGTTAGGGACTGAACCAGGCCAGTGAAGTGAGCTGTAATATAGTTTTGTGTTAGGGACTGAACCAGGCCAGTGAAGTGAGCTGTAATAGAGTTTTGTGTTAGGGACTGAACCAGGCCAGTAAAGTGAGCTGTAATATAGTTTTGTGTTAGGGACTGAACCAGGCCAGTGAAGTGAGCTGTAATATAGTTTTGTGTTAGGGACTGAACCAGGCCAGTGAAGTGAGCTGTAATATAGTTTTGTGTTAGGGACTGAACCAGGCCAGTGAAGTGAGCTGTAATATAGTTTTGTGTTAGGGACTGAACCAGGCCAGTAAAGTGAGCTGTAATATAGTTATGTGTTAGGGACTGAACCAGGCCAGTGAAGTGAGCTGTAATATAGTTTTGTGTTAGGGACTGAACCAGGCCAGTGAAGTGAGCTGTAATATAGTTTTGTGTTAGGGACTGAACCAGGCCAGTGAAGTGAGCTGTAATATAGTTTTGTGTTAGGGACTGAACCAGGCCAGTGAAGTGAGCTGTAATATAGTTTTGTGTTAGGGACTGAACCAGGCCAGTAAAGTGAGCTGTAATATAGTTTTGTGTAAGGGACTGAACCAGGCCAGTGAAGTGAGCTGTAATATAGTTTTGTGTTAGGGACTGAACCAGGCCAGTGAAGTGAGCTGTAATATAGTTTTGTGTTAGGGACTGAACCAGGCCAGTGAAGTGAGCTGTAATATAGTTTTGTGTTAGGGACTGAACCAGGCCAGTGAAGTGAGCTGTAATATAGTTTTGTGTTAGGGACTGAACCAGGCCAGTGAAGTGAGCTGTAATATAGTTTTGTGTTAGGGACTGAACCAGGCCAGTGAAGTGAGCTGTAATATAGTTTTGTGTTAGGGACTGAACCAGGCCAGTAAAGTGAGCTGTAATATAGTTTTGTGTTAGGGACTGAACCAGGCCAGTGAAGTGAGCTGTAATATAGTTTTGTGTTAGGGACTGAACCAGGCCAGTGAAGTGAGCTGTAATATAGTTTTGTGTTAGGGACTGAACCAGGCCAGTGAAGTGAGCTGTAATATAGTTTTGTGTTAGGGACTGAACCAGGCCAGTAAAGTGAGCTGTAATATAGTTTTGTGTTAGGGACTGAACCAGGCCAGTAAAGTGAGCTGTAATATAGTTTTGTGTTAGGGACTGAATCAGGCCAGTAAAATGAGCTGTAATATAGTTTTGTGTTAGGGACTGAACCAGGCCCGTCAAGTGAGCTGTAATATAGTTTTGTGTTAGGGACTGAACCAGGCCAGTGAAGTGAGCTGTAATATAGTTTTGTGTTAGGGACTGAACCAGGCCAGTCAAGTGAGCTGTAATATAGTTTTGTGTTAGGGACTGAACCAAGCCAGTAAAGTGAGCTGTAATATAGTTTTGTGTTAGGGACTGAACCAGGCCAGTAAAGTGAGCTGTAATATAGTTTTGTGTTAGGGACTGAACCAGGCCAGTGAAGTGAGCTGTAATATAGTTTTGTGTTAGGGACTGAACCAGGCCAGTGAAGTGAGCTGTAATATAGTTTTGTGTTAGGGACTGAACCAGGCCAGTAAAGTGAGCTGTAATATAGTTTTGTGTTAGGGACTGAACCAGGCCAGTAAAGTGAGCTGTAATATAGTTTTGTGTTAGGGACTGAACCAGGCCAGTGAAGTGAGCTGTAATATAGTTTTGTGTTAGGGACTGAACCAGGCCAGTGAAGTGAGCTGTAATAGAGTTTTGTGTTAGGGACTGAACCAGGCCAGTAAAGTGAGCTGTAATATAGTTTTGTGTTAGGGACTGAACCAGGCCAGTGAAATGAGCTGTAATATAGTTTTGTGTTAGGGACTGAACCAGGCCAGTGAAGTGAGCTGTAATATAGTTTTGTGTTAGGGACTGAACCAGGCCAGTGAAGTGAGCTGTAATATAGTTTTGTGTTAGGGACTGAACCAGGCCAGTAAAGTGAGCTGTAATATAGTTTTGTGTTAGGGACTGAACCAGGCCAGTGAAGTGAGCTGTAATATAGTTTTGTGTTAGGGACTGAACCAGGCCACAGTGAAGTGAGCTGTAATATAGTTTTGTGTTAGGGACTGAACCAAGCCAGTAAAGTGAGCTGTAATATAGTTTTGTGTTAGGGACTGAACCAGGCCAGTAAAGTGAGCTGTAATATAGTTTTGTGTTAGGGACTGAACCAGGCCAGTGAAGTGAGCTGTAATATAGTTTTGTGTTAGGGACTGAACCAGGCCAGTCAAGTGAGCTGTAATATAGTTTTGTGTTAGGGACTGAACCAGGCCAGTCAAGTGAGCTGTAATATAGTTTTGTGTTAGGGACTGAACCAGGCCAGTAAAGTGAGCTGTAATATAGTTTTGTGTTAGGGACTGAACCAGGCCAGTGAAGTGAGCTGTAATAGAGTTTTGTGTTAGGGACTGAACCAGGCCAGTAAAGTGAGCTGTAATATAGTTTTGTGTTAGGGACTGAACCAGGCCAGTGAAATGAGCTGTAATATAGTTTTGTGTTAGGGACTGAACCAGGCCAGTGAAGTGAGCTGTAATATAGTTTTGTGTTAGGGACTGAACCAGGCCAGTGAAGTGAGCTGTAATATAGTTTTGTGTTAGGGACTGAACCAGGCCAGTAAAGTGAGCTGTAATATAGTTTTGTGTTAGGGACTGAACCAGGCCAGTGAAGTGAGCTGTAATATAGTTTTGTGTTAGGGACTGAACCAGGCCAGTGAAGTGAGCTGTAATATAGTTTTGTGTTAGGGACTGAACCAGGCCAGTGAAGTGAGCTGTAATATAGTTTTGTGTTAGGGACTGAACCAGGCCAGTGAAGTGAGCTGTAATATAGTTTTGTGTTAGGGACTGAACCAGGCCAGTGAAGTGAGCTGTAATATAGTTTTGTGTTAGGGACTGAACCAGACCAGTGAAGTGAGCTGTAATATAGTTTTGTGTTAGGGACTTAACCAGGCCAGTAAAGTGAGCTGTAATATAGTTTTGTGTTAGGGACTGAACCAGGCCAGTAAAGTGAGCTGTAATATAGTTTTGTGTTAGGGACTGAACCAGGCCAGTGAAGTGAGCTGTAATATAGTTTTGTGTTAGGGACTGAACCAGGCCAGTCAAGTGAGCTGTAATATAGTTTTGTGTTAGGGACTGAACCAGGCCAGTAAAGTGAGCTGTAATATAGTTTTGTGTTAGGGACTGAACCAGGCCAGTGAAGTGAGCTGTAATAGAGTTTTGTGTTAGGGACTGAACCAGGCCAGTAAAGTGAGCTGTAATATAGTTTTGTGTTAGGGACTGAACCAGGCCAGTGAAATGAGCTGTAATATAGTTTTGTGTTAGGGACTGAACCAGGCCAGTGAAGTGAGCTGTAATATAGTTTTGTGTTAGGGACTGAACCAGGCCAGTGAAGTGAGCTGTAATATAGTTTTGTGTTAGGGACTGAACCAGGCCAGTAAAGTGAGCTGTAATATAGTTTTGTGTTAGGGACTGAACCAGGCCAGTGAAGTGAGCTGTAATATAGTTTTGTGTTAGGGACTGAACCAGGCCAGTGAAGTGAGCTGTAATATAGTTTTGTGTTAGGGACTGAACCAGGCCAGTGAAGTGAGCTGTAATATAGTTTTGTGTTAGGGACTGAACCAGGCCAGTGAAGTGAGCTGTAATATAGTTTTGTGTTAGGGACTGAACCAGACCAGTGAAGTGAGCTGTAATATAGTTTTGTGTTAGGGACTTAACCAGGCCAGTAAAGTGAGCTGTAATATAGTTTTGTGTTAGGGACTGAACCAGGCCAGTAAAGTGAGCTGTAATATAGTTTTGTGTTAGGGACTGAACCAGGCCAGTGAAGTGAGCTGTAATATAGTTTTGTGTTAGGGACTGAACCAGGCCAGTGAAGTGAGCTGTAATATAGTTTTGTGTTAGGGACTGAACCAGGCCAGTAAAGTGAGCTGTAATATAGTTTTGTGTTAGGGACTGAACCAGGCCAGTGAAGTGAGCTGTAATATAGTTTTGTGTTAGGGACTGAACCAGGCCAGTGAAGTGAGCTGTAATATAGTTTTGTGTTAGGGACTGAACCAGGCCAGTGAAGTGAGCTGTAATATAGTTTTGTGTTAGGGACTGAACCAGGCCAGTAAAGTGAGCTGTAATATAGTTTTGTGTTAGGGACTGAACCAGGCCAGTGAAGTGAGCTGTAATATAGTTTTGTGTTAGGGACTGAACCAGGCCAGTGAAGTGAGCTGTAATATAGTTTTGTGTTAGGGACTGAACCAGGCCAGTGAAGTGAGCTGTAATATAGTTTTGTGTTAGGGACTGAACCAGGCCAGTGAAGTGAGCTGTAATATAGTTTTGTGTTAGGGACTGAACCAGGCCAGTAAAGTGAGCTGTAATATAGTTTTGTGTTAGGGACTGAACCAGGCCAGTAAAGTGAGTTGTAATATAGTTTTGTGTTAGGGACTGAACCAGGCCAGTGAAGTGAGCTGTAGTATAGTTTTGTGTTAGGGACTGAATCAGGCCAGTCAAGTGAGCTGTTATATAGTTTTGTGTTAGGGACTGAACCAGGCCAGTCAAGTGAGCTGTAATATAGTTTTGTGTTAGGGACTGAACCAGGCCAGTCAAGTGAGCTGTAATATAGTTTTGTGTTAGGGACTGAACCAGGCCAGTCAAGTGAGCTGTAATATAGTTTTGTGTTAGGGACTGAACCAAGCCAGTAAAGTGAGCTGTAATATAGTTTTGTGTTAGGGACTGAACCAGGCCAGTAAAGTGAGCTGTAATATAGTTTTGTGTTAGGGACTGAACCAGGCCAGTGAAGTGAGCTGTAATATAGTTTTGTGTTAGGGACTGAACCAGGCCAGTGAAGTGAGCTGTAATATAGTTTTGTGTTAGGGACTGAACCAGGCCAGTAAAGTGAGCTGTAATATAGTTTTGTGTTAGGGACTGAACCAGGCCAGTAAAGTGAGCTGTAATATAGTTTTGTGTTAGGGACTGAACCAGGCCAGTGAAGTGAGCTGTAATATAGTTTTGTGTTAGGGACTGAACCAGGCCAGTGAAGTGAGCTGTAATATAGTTTTGTGTTAGGGACTGAACCAGGCCAGTAAAGTGAGCTGTAATATAGTTTTGTGTTAGGGACTGAACCAGGCCAGTGAAGTGAGCTGTAATATAGTTTTGTGTTAGGGACTGAACCAGGCCAGTGAAGTGAGCTGTAATATAGTTTTGTGTTAGGGACTGAACCAGGCCAGTGAAGTGAGCTGTAATATAGTTTTGTGTTAGGGACTGAACCAGGCCAGTAAAGTGAGCTGTAATATAGTTTTGTGTTAGGGACTGAACCAGGCCAGTAAAGTGAGTTGTAATATAGTTTTGTGTTAGGGACTGAACCAGGCCAGTGAAGTGAGCTGTAATATAGTTTTGTGTTAAGGACTGAACCAGGCTAGTGAAGTGAGCTGTAATATAGTTTTGTGTTAGGGACTGAATCAGGCCAGTAAAGTGAGCTGTAATATAGTTTTGTGTTAGGGACTGAACCAGGCCAGTCAAGTGAGCTGTAATATAGTTTTGTGTTAGGGACTGAACCAGGCCAGTGAAGTGAGCTGTAATATAGTTTTGTGTTAGGGACTGAACCAGGCCAGTCAAGTGAGCTGTAATATAGTTTTGTGTTAGGGACTGACCCAAGCCAGTAAAGTGAGCTGTAATATAGTTTGGTGTTAGGGACTGAACCAGGCCAGTAAAGTGAGCTGTAATATAGTTTTGTGTTAGGGACTGAACCAGGCCAGTGAAGTGAGCTGTAATATAGTTTTGTGTTAGGGACTGAACCAGGCCAGTGAAGTGAGCTGTAATATAGTTTTGTGTTAGGGACTGAACCAGGCCAGTAAAGTGAGCTGTAATATAGTTTTGTGTTAGGGACTGAACCAGGCCAGTGAAGTGAGCTGTAATATAGTTTTGTGTTAGGGACTGAACCAGGCCAGTGAAGTGAGCTGTAATATAGTTTTGTGTTAGGGACTGAACCAGGCCAGTCAAGTGAGCTGTAATAGAGTTTTGTGTTAGGGACTGAACCAGGCCAGTAAAGTGAGCTGTAATATAGTTTTGTGTTAGGGACTGAACCAGGCCAGTGAAATGAGCTGTAATATAGTTTTGTGTTAGGGACTGAACCAGGCCAGTGAAGTGAGCTGTAATATAGTTTTGTGTTAGGGACTGAACCAGGCCAGTGAAGTGAGCTGTAATATAGTTTTGTGTTAGGGACTGAACCAGGCCAGTAAAGTGAGCTGTAATATAGTTTTGTGTTAGGGACTGAACCAGGCTAGTGAAGTGAGCTGTAACATAGTTTTGTGTTAGGGACTGAACCAGGCCAGTGAAGTGAGCTGTAATATAGTTTTGTGTTAGGGACTGAACCAGGCCAGTGAAGTGAGCTGTAATATAGTTTTGTGTTAGGGACTGAACCAGGCCAGTGAAGTGAGCTGTAATATAGTTTTGTGTTAGGGACTGAACCAGGCCAGTAAAGTGAGCTGTAATATAGTTTTGTGTTAGGGACTGAACCAGGCCAGTAAAGTGAGCTGTAATATAGTTTTGTGTTAGGGACTGAATCAGGCCAGTGAAGTGAGCTGTAATATAGTTTTGTGTTAGGGACTGAACCAGGCCAGTGAAGTGAGCTGTAATATAGTTTTGTGTTAGGGACTGAACCAGGCCAGTAAAGTGAGCTGTAATATAGTTTTGTGTTAGGGACTGAACCAGGCCAGAGAAGTGAGCTGTAATATAGTTTTGTGTTAGGGACTGAACCAGGCCAGTGAAGTGAGCTGTAATATAGTTTTGTGTTAGGGACTGAACCAGGCCAGTAAAGTGAGCTGTAATATAGTTTTGTGTTAGGGACTGAATCAGGCCAGTAAAATGAGCTGTAATATAGTTTTGTGTTAGGGACTGAACCAGGCCCGTCAAGTGAGCTGTAATATAGTTTTGTGTTAGGGACTGAACCAGGCCAGTGAAGTGAGCTGTAATATAGTTTTGTGTTAGGGACTGAACCAGGCCAGTCAAGTGAGCTGTAATATAGTTTTGTGTTAGGGACTGAACCAAGCCAGTAAAGTGAGCTGTAATATAGTTTTGTGTTAGGGACTGAACCAGGCCAGTAAAGTGAGCTGTAATATAGTTTTGTGTTAGGGACTGAACCAGGCCAGTGAAGTGAGCTGTAATATAGTTTTGTGTTAGGGACTGAACCAGGCCAGTGAAGTGAGCTGTAATATAGTTTTGTGTTAGGGACTGAACCAGGCCAGTAAAGTGAGCTGTAATATAGTTTTGTGTTAGGGACTGAACCAGGCCAGTAAAGTGAGCTGTAATATAGTTTTGTGTTAGGGACTGAACCAGGCCAGTGAAGTGAGCTGTAATATAGTTTTGTGTTAGGGACTGAACCAGGCCAGTGAAGTGAGCTGTAATAGAGTTTTGTGTTAGGGACTGAACCAGGCCAGTAAAGTGAGCTGTAATATAGTTTTGTGTTAGGGACTGAACCAGGCCAGTGAAATGAGCTGTAATATAGTTTTGTGTTAGGGACTGAACCAGGCCAGTGAAGTGAGCTGTAATATAGTTTTGTGTTAGGGACTGAACCAGGCCAGTGAAGTGAGCTGTAATATAGTTTTGTGTTAGGGACTGAACCAGGCCAGTAAAGTGAGCTGTAATATAGTTTTGTGTTAGGGACTGAACCAGGCCAGTGAAGTGAGCTGTAATATAGTTTTGTGTTAGGGACTGAACCAGGCCACAGTGAAGTGAGCTGTAATATAGTTTTGTGTTAGGGACTGAACCAAGCCAGTAAAGTGAGCTGTAATATAGTTTTGTGTTAGGGACTGAACCAGGCCAGTAAAGTGAGCTGTAATATAGTTTTGTGTTAGGGACTGAACCAGGCCAGTGAAGTGAGCTGTAATATAGTTTTGTGTTAGGGACTGAACCAGGCCAGTCAAGTGAGCTGTAATATAGTTTTGTGTTAGGGACTGAACCAGGCCAGTCAAGTGAGCTGTAATATAGTTTTGTGTTAGGGACTGAACCAGGCCAGTAAAGTGAGCTGTAATATAGTTTTGTGTTAGGGACTGAACCAGGCCAGTGAAGTGAGCTGTAATAGAGTTTTGTGTTAGGGACTGAACCAGGCCAGTAAAGTGAGCTGTAATATAGTTTTGTGTTAGGGACTGAACCAGGCCAGTGAAATGAGCTGTAATATAGTTTTGTGTTAGGGACTGAACCAGGCCAGTGAAGTGAGCTGTAATATAGTTTTGTGTTAGGGACTGAACCAGGCCAGTGAAGTGAGCTGTAATATAGTTTTGTGTTAGGGACTGAACCAGGCCAGTAAAGTGAGCTGTAATATAGTTTTGTGTTAGGGACTGAACCAGGCCAGTGAAGTGAGCTGTAATATAGTTTTGTGTTAGGGACTGAACCAGGCCAGTGAAGTGAGCTGTAATATAGTTTTGTGTTAGGGACTGAACCAGGCCAGTGAAGTGAGCTGTAATATAGTTTTGTGTTAGGGACTGAACCAGGCCAGTGAAGTGAGCTGTAATATAGTTTTGTGTTAGGGACTGAACCAGGCCAGTGAAGTGAGCTGTAATATAGTTTTGTGTTAGGGACTGAACCAGGCCACAGTGAAGTGAGCTGTAATATAGTTTTGTGTTAGGGACTGAACCAAGCCAGTAAAGTGAGCTGTAATATAGTTTTGTGTTAGGGACTGAACCAGGCCAGTAAAGTGAGCTGTAATATAGTTTTGTGTTAGGGACTGAACCAGGCCAGTGAAGTGAGCTGTAATATAGTTTTGTGTTAGGGACTGAACCAGGCCAGTGAAGTGAGCTGTAATATAGTTTTGTGTTAGGGACTGAACCAGGCCAGTCAAGTGAGCTGTAATATAGTTTTGTGTTAGGGACTGAACCAGGCCAGTAAAGTGAGCTGTAATATAGTTTTGTGTTAGGGACTGAACCAGGCCAGTGAAGTGAGCTGTAATAGAGTTTTGTGTTAGGGACTGAACCAGGCCAGTAAAGTGAGCTGTAATATAGTTTTGTGTTAGGGACTGAACCAGGCCAGTGAAATGAGCTGTAATATAGTTTTGTGTTAGGGACTGAACCAGGCCAGTGAAGTGAGCTGTAATATAGTTTTGTGTTAGGGACTGAACCAGGCCAGTGAAGTGAGCTGTAATATAGTTTTGTGTTAGGGACTGAACCAGGCCAGTAAAGTGAGCTGTAATATAGTTTTGTGTTAGGGACTGAACCAGGCCAGTGAAGTGAACTGTAATATAGTTTTGTGTTAGGGACTGAACCAGGCCAGTGAAGTGAGCTGTAATATAGTTTTGTGTTAGGGACTGAACCAGGCCAGTGAAGTGAGCTGTAATATAGTTTTGTGTTAGGGACTGAACCAGGCCAGTGAAGTGAGCTGTAATATAGTTTTGTGTTAGGGACTGAACCAGACCAGTGAAGTGAGCTGTAATATAGTTTTGTGTTAGGGACTGAACCAGGCCAGTAAAGTGAGCTGTAATATAGTTTTGTGTTAGGGACTGAACCAGGCCAGTAAAGTGAGCTGTAATATAGTTTTGTGTTAGGGACTGAACCAGGCCAGTGAAGTGAGCTGTAATATAGTTTTGTGTTAGGGACTGAACCAGGCCAGTGAAGTGAGCTGTAATATAGTTTTGTGTTAGGGACTGAACCAGGCCAGTAAAGTGAGCTGTAATATAGTTTTCTGTTAGGGACTGAACCAGGCCAGTGAAGTGAGCTGTAATATAGTTTTGTGTTAGGGACTGAACCAGGCCAGTGAAGTGAGCTGTAATATAGTTTTGTGTTAGGGACTGAACCAGGCCAGTGAAGTGAGCTGTAATATAGTTTTGTGTTAGGGACTGAACCAGGCCAGTAAAGTGAGCTGTAATATAGTTTTGTGTTAGGGACTGAACCAGGCCAGTGAAGTGAGCTGTAATATAGTTTTGTGTTAGGGACTGAACCAGGCCAGTGAAGTGAGCTGTAATATAGTTTTGTGTTAGGGACTGAACCAGGCCAGTGAAGTGAGCTGTAATATAGTTTTGTGTTAGGAACTGAACCAGGCCAGTGAAGTGAGCTGTAATATAGTTTTGTGTTAGGGACTGAACCAGGCCAGTAAAGTGAGCTGTAATATAGTTTTGTGTTAGGGACTGAACCAGGCCAGTAAAGTGAGTTGTAATATAGTTTTGTGTTAGGGACTGAACCAGGCCAGTGAAGTGAGCTGTAGTATAGTTTTGTGTTAGGGACTGAATCAGGCCAGTAAAGTGAGCTGTTATATAGTTTTGTGTTAGGGACTGAACCAGGCCAGTCAAGTGAGCTGTAATATAGTTTTGTGTTAGGGACTGAACCAGGCCAGTGAAGTGAGCTGTAATATAGTTTTGTGTTAGGGACTGAACCAGGCCAGTCAAGTGAGCTGTAATATAGTTTTGTGTTAGGGACTGAACCAAGCCAGTAAAGTGAGCTGTAATATAGTTTTGTGTTAGGGACTGAACCAGGCCAGTAAAGTGAGCTGTAATATAGTTTTGTGTTAGGGACTGAACCAGGCAAGTGAAGTGAGCTGTAATATAGTTTTGTGTTAGGGACTGAACCAGGCCAGTGAAGTGAGCTGTAATATAGTTTTGTGTTAGGGACTGAACCAGGCCAGTAAAGTGAGCTGTAATATAGTTTTGTGTTAGGGACTGAACCAGGCCAGTAAAGTGAGCTGTGATATAGTTTTGTGTTAGGGACTGAACCAGGCCAGTGAAGTGAGCTGTAATATAGTTTTGTGTTAGGGACTGAACCAGGCCAGTGAAGTGAGCTGTAATATAGTTTTGTGTTAGGGACTGAACCAGGCCAGTAAAGTGAGCTGTAATATAGTTTTGTGTTAGGGACTGAACCAGGCCAGTGAAGTGAGCTGTAATATAGTTTTGTGTTAGGGACTGAACCAGGCCAGTGAAGTGAGCTGTAATATAGTTTTGTGTTAGGGACTGAACCAGGCCAGTGAAGTGAGCTGTAATATAGTTTTGTGTTAGGGACTGAACCAGGCCAGTAAAGTGAGCTGTAATATAGTTTTGTGTTAGGGACTGAACCAGGCCAGTAAAGTGAGTTGTAATATAGTTTTGTGTTAGGGACTGAACCAGGCCAGTGAAGTGAGCTGTAGTATAGTTTTGTGTTAAGGACTGAACCAGGCTAGTGAAGTGAGCTGTAATATAGTTTTGTGTTAGGACTGAATCAGGCCAGTAAAGTGAGCTGTAATATAGTTTTGTGTTAGGGACTGAACCAGGCCAGTCAAGTGAGCTGTAATATAGTTTTGTGTTAGGGACTGAACCAGGCCAGTGAAGTGAGCTGTAATATAGTTTTGTGTTAGGGACTGAACCAGGCCAGTCAAGTGAGCTGTAATATAGTTTTGTGTTAGGGACTGACCCAAGCCAGTAAAGTGAGCTGTAATATAGTTTGGTGTTAGGGACTGAACCAGGCCAGTAAAGTGAGCTGTAATATAGTTTTGTGTTAGGGACTGAACCAGGACAGTGAAGTGAGCTGTAATATAGTTTTGTGTTAGGGACTGAACCAGGCCAGTGAAGTGAGCTGTAATATAGTTTTGTGTTAGGGACTGAACCAGGCCAGTAAAGTGAGCTGTAATATAGTTTTGTGTTAGGGACTGAACCAGGCCAGTGAAGTGAGCTGTAATATAGTTTTGTGTTAGGGACTGAACCAGGCCAGTGAAGTGAGCTGTAATATAGTTTTGTGTTAGGGACTGAACCAGGCCAGTCAAGTGAGCTGTAATATAGTTTTGTGTTAGGGACTGAACCAGGCCAGTCAAGTGAGCTGTAATATAGTTTTGTGTTAGGGACTGACCCAAGCCAGTAAAGTGAGCTGTAATATAGTTTGGTGTTAGGGACTGAACCAGGCCAGTAAAGTGAGCTGTAATATAGTTTTGTGTTAGGGACTGAACCAGGCCAGTGAAGTGAGCTGTAATATAGTTTTGTGTTAGGGACTGAACCAGGCCAGTGAAGTGAGCTGTAATATAGTTTTGTGTTAGGGACTGAACCAGGCCAGTAAAGTGAGCTGTAATATAGTTTTGTGTTAGGGACTGAACCAGGCCAGTAAAGTGAGCTGTAATATAGTTTTGTGTTAGGGACTGAACCAGGCCAGTAAAGTGAGCTGTGATATAGTTTTGTGTTAGGGACTGAACCAGGCCAGTGAAGTGAGCTGTAATATAGTTTTGTGTTAGGGACTGAACCAGGCCAGTGAAGTGAGCTGTAATATAGTTTTGTGTTAGGGACTGAACCAGGCCAGTAAAGTGAGCTGTAATATAGTTTTGTGTTAGGGACTGAACCAGGCCAGTGAAGTGAGCTGTAATATAGTTTTGTGTTAGGGACTGAACCAGGCCAGTGAAGTGAGCTGTAATATAGTTTTGTGTTAGGGACTGAACCAGGCCAGTGAAGTGAGCTGTAATATAGTTTTGTGTTAGGGACTGAACCAGGCCAGTAAAGTGAGCTGTAATATAGTTTTGTGTTAGGGACTGAACCAGGCCAGTAAAGTGAGTTGTAATATAGTTTTGTGTTAGGGACTGAACCAGGCCAGTGAAGTGAGCTGTAGTATAGTTTTGTGTTAAGGACTGAACCAGGCTAGTGAAGTGAGCTGTAATATAGTTTTGTGTTAGGGACTGAATCAGGCCAGTAAAGTGAGCTGTAATATAGTTTTGTGTTAGGGACTGAACCAGGCCAGTAAAGTGAGCTGTAATATAGTTTTGTGTTAGGGACTGAACCAGGCCAGTGAAGTGAGCTGTAATATAGTTTTGTGTTAGGGACTGAACCAGGCCAGTGAAGTGAGCTGTAATATAGTTTTGTGTTAGGGACTGAACCAGGCCAGTGAAGTGAGCTGTAATATAGTTTTGTGTTAGGGACTGAACCAGGCCAGTGAAGTGAGCTGTAATATAGTTTTGTGTTAGGGACTGAACCAGGCCAGTAAAGTGAGCTGTAATATAGTTTTGTGTTAGGGACTGAACCAGGCCAGTAAAGTGAGTTGTAATATAGTTTTGTGTTAGGGACTGAACCAGGCCAGTGAAGTGAGCTGTAGTATAGTTTTGTGTTAGGGACTGAATCAGGCCAGTAAAGTGAGCTGTTATATAGTTTTGTGTTAGGGACTGAACCAGGCCAGTCAAGTGAGCTGTAATATAGTTTTGTGTTAGGGACTGAACCAGGCCAGTGAAGTGAGCTGTAATATAGTTTTGTGTTAGGGACTGAACCAGGTCAGTCAAGTGAGCTGTAATATAGTTTTGTGTTAGGGACTGAACCAAGCCAGTAAAGTGAGCTGTAATATAGTTTTGTGTTAGGGACTGAACCAGGCCAGTAAAGTGAGCTGTAATATAGTTTTGTGTTAGTGACTGAACCAGGCAAGTGAAGTGAGCTGTAATATAGTTTTGTGTTAGGGACTGAACCAGGCCAGTGAAGTGAGCTGTAATATAGTTTTGTGTTAGGGACTGAACCAGGCCAGTAAAGTGAGCTGTAATATAGTTTTGTGTTAGGGACTGAACCAGGCCAGTAAAGTGAGCTGTGATATAGTTTTGTGTTAGGGACTGAACCAGGCCAGTGAAGTGAGCTGTAATATAGTTTTGTGTTAGGGACTGAACCAGGCCAGTGAAGTGAGCTGTAATATAGTTTTGTGTTAGGGACTGAACCAGGCCAGTAAAGTGAGCTGTAATATAGTTTTGTGTTAGGGACTGAACCAGGCCAGTGAAGTGAGCTGTAATATAGTTTTGTGTTAGGGACTGAACCAGGCCAGTGAAGTGAGCTGTAATATAGTTTTGTGTTAGGGACTGAACCAGGCCAGTGAAGTGAGCTGTAATATAGTTTTGTGTTAGGGACTGAACCAGGCCAGTAAAGTGAGCTGTAATATAGTTTTGTGTTAGGGACTGAACCAGGCCAGTAAAGTGAGTTGTAATATAGTTTTGTGTTAGGGACTGAACCAGGCCAGTGAAGTGAGCTGTAGTATAGTTTTGTGTTAAGGACTGAACCAGGCTAGTGAAGTGAGCTGTAATATAGTTTTGTGTTAGGGACTGAATCAGGCCAGTAAAGTGAGCTGTAATATAGTTTTGTGTTAGGGACTGAACCAGGCCAGTGAAGTGAGCTGTAATATAGTTTTGTGTTAGGGACTGAACCAGGCCAGTAAAGTGAGCTGTAATATAGTTTTGTGTTAGGGACTGAACCAGGCCAGTGAAGTGAGCTGTAATATAGTTTTGTGTTAGGGACTGAACCAGGCCAGTGAAGTGAGCTGTAATATAGTTTTGTGTTAGGGACTGAACCAGGCCAGTAAAGTGAGCTGTAATATAGTTTTGTGTTAGGGACTGAACCAGGCCAGTGAAGTGAGCTGTAATATAGTTTTGTGTTAGGGACTGAACCAGGCCAGTGAAGTGAGCTGTAATATAGTTTTGTGTTAGGGACTGAACCAGGCCAGTGAAGTGAGCTGTAATATAGTTTTGTGTTAGGGACTGAACCAGGCCAGTGAAGTGAGCTGTAATATAGTTTTGTGTTAGGGACTGAACCAGGCCAGTAAAGTGAGCTGTAATATAGTTTTGTGTTAGGGACTGAACCAGGCCAGTAAAGTGAGTTGTAATATAGTTTTGTGTTAGGGACTGAACCAGGCCAGTGAAGTGAGCTGTAGTATAGTTTTGTGTTAGGGACTGAATCAGGCCAGTAAAGTGAGCTGTTATATAGTTTTGTGTTAGGGACTGAACCAGGCCAGTCAAGTGAGCTGTAATATAGTTTTGTGTTAGGGACTGAACCAGGCCAGTGAAGTGAGCTGTAATATAGTTTTGTGTTAGGGACTGAACCAGGCCAGTCAAGTGAGCTGTAATATAGTTTTGTGTTAGGGACTGAACCAAGCCAGTAAAGTGAGCTGTAATATAGTTTTGTGTTAGGGACTGAACCAGGCCAGTAAAGTGAGCTGTAATATAGTTTTGTGTTAGGGACTGAACCAGGCAAGTGAAGTGAGCTGTAATATAGTTTTGTGTTAGGGACTGAACCAGGCCAGTGAAGTGAGTTGTAATATAGTTTTGTGTTAGGGACTGAACCAGGCCAGTAAAGTGAGCTGTAATATAGTTTTGTGTTAGGGACTGAACCAGGCCAGTAAAGTGAGCTGTGATATAGTTTTGTGTTAGGGACTGAACCAGGCCAGTGAAGTGAGCTGTAATATAGTTTTGTGTTAAGGACTGAACCAGGCCAGTGAAGTGAGCTGTAATATAGTTTTGTGTTAGGGACTGAACCAGGCCAGTAAAGTGAGTTGTAATATAGTTTTGTGTTAGGGACTGAACCAGGCCAGTGAAGTGAGCTGTAGTATAGTTTTGTGTTAAGGACTGAACCAGGCTAGTGAAGTGAGCTGTAATATAGTTTTGTGTTAGGGACTGAATCAGGCCAGTAAAGTGAGCTGTAATATAGTTTTGTGTTAGGGACTGAACCAGGCCAGTGAAGTGAGCTGTAATATAGTTTTGTGTTAGGGACTGAACCAGGCCAGTAAAGTGAGCTGTAATATAGTTTTGTGTTAGGGACTGAACCAGGCCAGTGAAGTGAGCTGTAATATAGTTTTGTGTTAGGGACTGAACCAGGCCAGTGAAGTGAGCTGTAATATAGTTTTGTGTTAGGGACTGAACCAGGCCAGTAAAGTGAGCTGTAATATAGTTTTGTGTTAGGGACTGAACCAGGCCAGTGAAGTGAGCTGTAATATAGTTTTGTGTTAGGGACTGAACCAGGCCAGTGAAGTGAGCTGTAATATAGTTTTGTGTTAGGGACTGAACCAGGCCAGTGAAGTGAGCTGTAATATAGTTTTGTGTTAGGGACTGAACCAGGCCAGTGAAGTGAGCTGTAATATAGTTTTGTGTTAGGGACTGAACCAGGCCAGTAAAGTGAGCTGTAATATAGTTTTGTGTTAGGGACTGAACCAGGCCAGTAAAGTGAGTTGTAATATAGTTTTGTGTTAGGGACTGAACCAGGCCAGTGAAGTGAGCTGTAGTATAGTTTTGTGTTAGGGACTGAATCAGGCCAGTAAAGTGAGCTGTTATATAGTTTTGTGTTAGGGACTGAACCAGGCCAGTCAAGTGAGCTGTAATATAGTTTTGTGTTAGGGACTGAACCAGGCCAGTGAAGTGAGCTGTAATATAGTTTTGTGTTAGGGACTGAACCAGGCCAGTCAAGTGAGCTGTAATATAGTTTTGTGTTAGGGACTGAACCAAGCCAGTAAAGTGAGCTGTAATATAGTTTTGTGTTAGGGACTGAACCAGGCCAGTAAAGTGAGCTGTAATATAGTTTTGTGTTAGGGACTGAACCAGGCAAGTGAAGTGAGCTGTAATATAGTTTTGTGTTAGGGACTGAACCAGGCCAGTGAAGTGAGCTGTAATATAGTTTTGTGTTAGGGACTGAACCAGGCCAGTAAAGTGAGCTGTAATATTGTTTTGTGTTAGGGACTGAACCAGGCCAGTAAAGTGAGCTGTGATATAGTTTTGTGTTAGGGACTGAACCAGGCCAGTGAAGTGAGCTGTAATATAGTTTTGTGTTAGGGACTGAACCAGGCCAGTGAAGTGAGCTGTAATATAGTTTTGTGTTAGGGACTGAACCAGGCCAGTAAAGTGAGCTGTAATATAGTTTTGTGTTAGGGACTGAACCAGGCCAGTGAAGTGAGCTGTAATATAGTTTTGTGTTAGGGACTGAACCAGGCCAGTGAAGTGAGCTGTAATATAGTTTTGTGTTAGGGACTGAACCAGGCCAGTGAAGTGAGCTGTAATATAGTTTTGTGTTAGGGACTGAACCAGGCCAGTGAAGTGAGCTGTAATATAGTTTTGTGTTAGGGACTGAACCAGGCCAGTAAAGTGAGCTGTAATATAGTTTTGTGTTAGGGACTGAACCAGGCCAGTAAAGTGAGTTGTAATATAGTTTTGTGTTAGGGACTGAACCAGGCCAGTGAAGTGAGCTGTAGTATAGTTTTGTGTTAAGGACTGAACCAGGCTAGTGAAGTGAGCTGTAATATAGTTTTGTGTTAGGGACTGAATCAGGCCAGTAAAGTGAGCTGTAATATAGTTTTGTGTTAGGGACTGAACCAGGCCAGTCAAGTGAGCTGTAATATAGTTTTGTGTTAGGGACTGAACCAGGCCAGTGAAGTGAGCTGTAATATAGTTTTGTGTTAGGGACTGAACCAGGCCAGTCAAGTGAGCTGTAATATAGTTTTGTGTTAGGGACTGACCCAAGCCAGTAAAGTGAGCTGTAATATAGTTTGGTGTTAGGGACTGAACCAGGCCAGTAAAGTGAGCTGTAATATAGTTTTGTGTTAGGGACTGAACCAGGCCAGTGAAGTGAGCTGTAATATAGGTTTGTGTTAGGGACTGAACCAGGCCAGTGAAGTGAGCTGTAATATAGTTTTGTGTTAGGGACTGAACCAGGCCAGTAAAGTGAGCTGTAATATAGTTTTGTGTTAGGGACTGAACCAGGCCAGTGAAGTGAGCTGTAATATAGTTTTGTGTTAGGGACTGAACCAGGCCAGTGAAGTGAGCTGTAATATAGTTTTGTGTTAGGGACTGAACCAGGCCAGTCAAGTGAGCTGTAATAGAGTTTTGTGTTAGGGACTGAACCAGGCCAGTAAAGTGAGCTGTAATATAGTTTTGTGTTAGGGACTGAACCAGGCCAGTGAAATGAGCTGTAATATAGTTTTGTGTTAGGGACTGAACCAGGCCAGTGAAGTGAGCTGTAATATAGTTTTGTGTTAGGGACTGAACCAGGCCAGTGAAGTGAGCTGTAATATAGTTTTGTGTTAGGGACTGAACCAGGCCAGTAAAGTGAGCTGTAATATAGTTTTGTGTTAGGGACTGAACCAGGCTAGTGAAGTGAGCTGTAACATAGTTTTGTGTTAGGGACTGAACCAGGCCAGTGAAGTGAGCTGTAATATAGTTTTGTGTTAGGGACTGAACCAGGCCAGTGAAGTGAGCTGTAATATAGTTTTGTGTTAGGGACTGAACCAGGCCAGTGAAGTGAGCTGTAATATAGTTTTGTGTTAGGGACTGAACCAGGCCAGTAAAGTGAGCTGTAATATAGTTTTGTGTTAGGGACTGAACCAGGCCAGTAAAGTGAGCTGTAATATAGTTTTGTGTTAGGGACTGAATCAGGCCAGTGAAGTGAGCTGTAATATAGTTTTGTGTTAGGGACTGAACCAGGCCAGTGAAGTGAGCTGTAATATAGTTTTGTGTTAGGGACTGAACCAGGCCAGTGAAGTGAGCTGTAATATAGTTTTGTGTTAGGGACTGAACCAGGCCAGTGAGGTGAGCTGTAATATAGTTTTGTGTTAGGGACTGAACCAGGCCAGTGAAGTGAGCTGTAATATAGTTTTGTGTTAGGGACTGAACCAGGCCAGTAAAGTAAGCTGTAATATAGTTTTGTGTTAGGGACTGAACCAGGCCAGTAAAGTGAGCTGTAATATAGTTTTGTGTTAGGGACTGAACCAGGCCAGTGAAGTGAGCTGTAAAATAGTTTTGTGTTAGGGACTGAACCAGGCCAGTAAAGTGAGCTGTAATATAGTTTTGTGTTAGGGACTGAACTAGGCCAGTGAAGTGAGCTGTAATATAGTTTTGTGTTAGGGACTGAACCAGGCCAGTGAAGTGAGCTGTAAAATAGTTTTGTGTTAGGGACTGAACCAGGCCAGTGAAGTGAGCTGTAATATAGTTTTGTGTTAGGGACTAAACCAGGCCAGTGAAGTGAGCTGTAATATAGTTTTGTGTTAGGGACTGAACCAGGCCAGTGAAGTGAGCTGTAATATAGTTTTGTGTTAGGGACTGAACCAGGCCAGTGAAGTGAGCTGTAATATAGTTTTGTGTTAGGGACTGAACCAGGCCAGTGAAGTGAGCTGTAATATAGTTTTGTGTTATGGACTGAACCAGGCCAGTGAAGTGAGCTGTAATATAGTTTTGTGTTAGGGACTGAACCAGGCCAGTCAAGTGAGCTGTAATATAGTTTTGTGTTAGGGACTGAACCAGGCCAGTGAAGTGAGCTGTAATATAGTTTTGTGTTAGGGACTGAACCAGGCCAGTAAAGTGAGCTGTAATATAGTTTTGTGTTAGGGACTGAACCAGGCCAGTAAAGTGAGCTGTAATATAGTTTTGGGTTAGGGACTGAACCAGGCCAGTCAAGTGAGCTGTAATATAGTTTTGTGTTAGGGACTGAACCAGGCCAGTAAAGTGAGCTGTAATATAGTTTTTTGTTAGGGACTGAACCAAGCCAGTAAAGTGAGCTGTAATATAGTTTTGTGTTAGGGACTGAAACAGGCCAGTGAAGTGAGCTGTAATATAGTTTTGTGTTAAGGGTATCGAATTTGACTCTTTCTGTAATTTAAATTTTTGGTATTGTTGATACATTGGGGTATTTTTGGTTTTTTATCTTACGGATTCTGATTATCCATTTGATATCTGCAGCAAAATGAACAAGAGCGTATATATCTACTTTAGTGTGCACGACGCCTTCTGAAATAATCTTCATCAGGCACTCTCAAAATCAAGCGATTGCTAAAGATATATAATTCATAAGTCTTTGACAACAAGAATACGGAAGAATCTAAACAGGTACCTTTGTTGTTTTAATGTCACCACAAATAACGTTATCAGCAAAGTACAAAAAGAGCAAAATGTTCTAAGACTAATTTGAAGGTACCAAAGTGGTAATCAGAAGACATAAATGTTCTAAGACTAATTTGAAGGTACCAAAGTGGTAATCAGAAGACATAAATGTTCTAAGACTAATTTGAAGTTACCAAAGTGGTAATCAGAACACATAAATGTTCTACGACTAATTTGAAGGTACCAAAGTGGTAATCAGAAGACATAAATGTTCTAAGACTAATTTGAAGGTACCAAAGTGGTAATCAGAAGACATAAATGTTCTAAGACTAATTTGAAGGTACCAAAGTGGTAATCAGAAGACATAAATGTTCTAAGACTAATTTGAAGGTACCAAAGTGGTAATCAGAAGACATAAATGTTCTACGACTAATTTGAAGGTACCAAAGTGGTAATCAGAAGACAAAAATGTTCTAAGACTAACTTGAAGTTACCAAAGTGGTAATCAGAAGACATAAATGTTCTAAGACTAATTTGAAGGTACCAATGTGGTAATCAGAAGACATAAATGTTCTAAGACTAATTTGAAGGTACCAATGTGGTAATCAGAAGACATAAATGTTCTACGACTAATTTGAAGTTACCAAAGTGGTAATCAGAAGACATAAATGTTCTAAGACTAATTTGAAGTTACCAAAGTGGTAATCAGAAGACATAAATGTTCTAAGACTAATTTGAAGGTACCAATGTGGTAATCAGAAGACATAAATGTTCTAAGACTAATTTGAAGTTACCAAAGTGGTAATCAGAAGACATAAATGTTCTACGACTAATTTGAAGGTACCAAAGTGGTAATCAGAAGACATAAATGTTCTAAGACTAATTTGAAGGTACCAATGTGGTAATCAGAAGACATAAATGTTCTAAGACTAACTTGAAGTTACCAAAGTGGTAATCAGAAGACATAAATGTTCTACGACTAATTTGAAGGTACCAATGTGGTAATCAGAAGACATAAATGTTCTAAGACTAATTTGAAGGTACCAATGTGGTAATCAGAAGACATAAATGTTCTAAGACTAACTTGAAGTTACCAAAGTGGTAATCAGAAGACATAAATGTTCTAAGACTAATTTGAAGGTACCAATGTGGTAATCAGAAGACATAAATGTTCTAAGACTAATTTGAAGTTACCAAAGTGGTAATCAGAAGACATAAATGTTCTACGACTAATTTGAAGGTACCAAAGTGGTAATCAGAAGACATAAATGTTCTAAGACTAATTTGAAGGTACCAATGTGGTAATCAGAAGACATAAATGTTCTAAGACTAATTTGAAGGTACCAAAGTGGTAATCAGAAGACATAAATGTTCTAAGACTAATTTGAAGGTACCAAAGTGGTAATCAGAAGACATAAATGTTCTATGACTAATTTGAAGTTACCAAAGTGGTAATCAGAACACATAAATGTTCTAAGACTGTTAGGGACTGAACCAGGCCAGTAAAGTGAGCTGTAATATAGTTTTTTGTTAGGGACTGAACCAAGCCAGTAAAGTGAGCTGTAATATAGTTTTGTGTTAGGGACTGAAACAGGCCAGTGAAGTGAGCTGTAATATAGTTTTGTGTTAAGGGTATCGAATTTGACTCTTTCTGTAATTTAAATTTTTGGTATTGTTGATACATTGGGGTATTTTTGGTTTTTTATCTTACGGATTCTGATTATCCATTTGATATCTGCAGCAAAATGAACAAGAGCGTATATATCTACTTTAGTGTGCACGACGCCTTCTGAAATAATCTTCATCAGGCACTCTCAAAATCAAGCGATTGCTAAAGATATATAATTCATAAGTCTTTGACAACAAGAATACGGAAGAATCTAAACAGGTACCTTTGTTGTTTTAATGTCACCACAAATAACGTTATCAGCAAAGTACAAAAAGAGCAAAATGTTCTAAGACTAATTTGAAGGTACCAAAGTG
The DNA here is from genome assembly GCA_963383655.1 of Bathymodiolus septemdierum. Lineage (NCBI taxonomy): Eukaryota > Metazoa > Mollusca > Bivalvia > Mytilida > Modiolidae > Bathymodiolus > Bathymodiolus septemdierum. The sequence goes on from OY726528.1 coordinate 2,191,430, forward strand.
GTAATCAGAAGACCTAAATGTTCTAAGACTAATTTGAAGTTACCAAAGTGGTAATCAGAAGACATAAATGTTCTAAGACTAATTTGAAGTTACCAAAGTGGTAATCAGAACACATAAATGTTCTAAGACTAATTTGAAGTTACCAAAGTGGTAATCAGAAGACATAAATGTTCTAAGACTAATTTGAAGGTACCAAAGTGGTAATCAGAAGACTTAAATGTTCTAAGACTAATTTGAAGTTACCAAAGTGGTAATCAGAAGACAAAAATGTTCTACGACTAATTTGAAGGTACCAAAGTGGTAATCAGAAGATTTAAATGTTCTACGACTAATTTGAAGGTACCAAAGTGGTAATCAGAAGACTTAAATGTTCTAAGACTAATTTGAAGTTACCAAAGTGGTAATCAGAAGACATAAATGTTCTAAGACTAATTTGAAGGTACCAAAGTGGTGATCACAAGACATAAATGTTCTAAGACTAATATGAAGGTACCAAAGTGGTAATCACAAGACATAAAACGAAGAACGACAGAATCTACAATGGACAAAGAACTACACAGAAAACAAAAGAATGAACAACACGAACCCAATAAAGCAAGGGGTGAACTCATGTGCCACGGAAGGGCATTAAGTTCTTAATCCACTAGTGACATCCACCGTGCTTAGTGTAAGTTCTTGATCCACTAGTGACATCTATCGTGCTTAGTGTAAGTTCTTGATCCACTAGTGACATCCATCGTGATTAGTGTAAGTTCTTGATCCACTAGTGACATCCATCGTGCTTAGTGTAAGTTCTTGATCCACTAGTTGGATTACCTAACAACTCATAGAAGCCTATCACCAATACGGCGTGGGTTCGCGCCCGGCTTTGCAAATAACATAAAGGGTGCACTCGACTCGCAGCTGCAAGCGATAAAGCTTACCAGTTACTTGCCCATGGTCGGTGGTTCTCTCCGGGTACTCTGGTTTCTTCCACCACTAAAACTGGTCGCTATGATATAGCTGAAATATTGCTGAAAGTGGCGCTAAACACCAAAAATCAAATCAAATAATGTTTTTCACAGCGATATATTTCATTATTTTTAGTACATCCAAAGTTTGGGTTTGGTATGATGAATGCAGAAGGTATGGTCAATATGGCGAAAATATGGAGACCAATTGAAGCACAACAGATATATAACACTTCATTAAACACTCAAGTTGTGTAAGTCTATTATTTAATTTCACCTTTGACGGACAGTCTCATTATCTCAAATTATGATGTTCTTTTAATAATGGTCAGTCTAGTTAGTATAATGTACCCCTACATAAGAAACTAAGAAAACAAAACTTACCACACTGTCGCAACCTACTGTACTAAACCTTCGCACCCCCCTGTTATTGAATAGCTACTGCTACACGTTGTCTTTGGTGGCATTCTTAAACCACAAGCACACATTTATCGCCCCTTCCTTATTGTGGGTGGCGTAAAAAGTTATATGATCCATCTTATGCAAATAGCAGGTGTGCATGTGTCAATGTTCGAGCCACCCTCAAAAAGAGGATGGTAGCCATTATACGACATTGGCTGCTATCCTTCTAATAAAATGGAAAACAAAAACAAAACACCACACTGTCAGAACAATCACAAAATACCACACTTTCAGAACAATCACAAATTACCACACTTTCAGAACAATCAAAAAATACCACACTGTCAGAACAATCACAAAATACCACACTGTCAGAACAATCACAAAATACCACACTTTCAGAACAATCACAAAATACCACACTGTCAGAACAATCACAAAATACCACACTTTCAGAACAATCACAAAATACCACACTGTCAGAACAATCACAAAATACCACACTGTCAGAACAATCACAAAATACCACACTTTCAGAACAATCAGAAAATACCACACTGTCAGAACAATCACAAAATACCACACTGTCAGAACAATCACAAAATACCACACTGTCAGAACAATCACAAAATACCACACTGTCAGAACAATCACAAAATACCACACTGTCCGAACAATCACAAAATACCACACTTTCAGAACAATCACAAAATACCACACTGTCAGAACAATCACAAAATACCACACTGTCAGAACAATCACAAAATGAAAGATTGAAATCGTAGAAACAGAGACAAAATCTATACCTCTAATACACGTATCACTGTCCTGGCCTGGTACCAACACTTTTATATAAAGTGGTGGGATTAAGCTAGTTGTAGGCCCAATCTCACATAGTGGACTGATTCCTTGTTAAATTGTTGGACTATTCAACACGAGGTTCGACTGTAAAACTATTCTTCTACAGCATAGATATAGAAATGATACTAACAAATGCAAAACTTATGATGAAGAAAACCTTACCTGTGAAACCTTGAACAGTCTAAAAGAGCACGAAGGGTGTCACTAGTGGAGCAGGATTGCCTTTACGGATATGTTTCATTTGTAGTAATCACAACCTGATTCTTTTCTCATTCATGTATTGTCATCACGTTTGTAACGAAGGTAATACCACGGTTGTCATTAGTAGAACAGGAACTGCCTACCCTTCCGGAGCACATGAGATATCTCCGGTTTGTGTGGGGTTCGTGTTGCTCGATCTTTTGTTTTCTGCGTATTGCTTCGTAGATAATTGTTCGCCTGTCTGTTACCTTTCTTGTTGCTATGGTATTATCTCTGCTCTTCTGATCAAGCCTTTCATATTTTCAAACCATTTTGTAAATTACACTTATTGTTTCTTGTATTTAATCTGAATGTAAATTTTGTGTTTTAATTTATTTTAGAAATTCAATAAATGCAATTAATGGAGAAAGCACCATAAATATACCAAGACAAGGTCAACCGATCCGTTTCTTAGAACACGTGACTGCAACAGTCTCACTGAACTACACTAATTCTCGAGGCAAGATAGAAATTACATTAGTATCTCCAAGTGGTATGACAAGTCCTTTGCTATCCCTAAGACTTTATGATAGTTTCTCTGATGACAGGTTATCATGGACTTTTATGTCCGTTCACTTTTGGGGAGAAAACCCGATTGGACAATGGAGACTTCAGTTCCGGTCTGTATATCATTCAGCCACTGGTAAGATACATTTTAATGAAATAAAGTGAAACCTGTCTAAACTGAACCCTGAATAAATCAAGTTTAAACCGAACTTTAAGTAAAGTCTCCAGAAAAGTCTTAAGATACGAAAGGGGTAATCAAAAGTGATAATCGAAAAAGGACAGATAACACAAAGGCCAACCGAAACGGACAAAATAATATCTCCGTTTTCTAATATACGATACAAGTGATGATATCTATTATCAAGCAACTAGCGTGATATTAACATGCTATCTAACATTTTGTACGTTTTCCTTTGAAATTAAGGAAAGTCGCCTGTCTGATACAAGATGTATATCACTACACAGTGGTGATAAAAGAATGGCGCGACGTTGCACGAGACGTTCTCTGCCGAACTACTTAGTCATGACGTCATATCATTGGAATATGAGAGAAAACATAGTAACGTGGCATCGTTGAATGAACGAAAAATAACGTGACGTCTTGCACGAAATGTAGTCTCCCTCAGAATATTGTATAAATTTTACTTTAAGCCTTGTTATTTGTTTAAAATTCGTTTTTATTGAAATGTTAGATAAACTTATTACATACATGTACATAGTGTGTTGGTACAAGACTTTACATCAGGTCTTGCCTGTCGCTATCACGACTCGTAGTGATACTGGTTCACACAACAGACTCGACCTGATACACAATCTTGTACCACCACACTATGTATGTAATGGGTATATATCGCTGTTTTCTGATATAACGTTATATCATATATTTAGATTAAAATACAGGTGTTTTGTATACATTATCAATGATTGTTCCTAGGCTATATCGTTTATACCCTATATCGTATACCCAAAAAAATTACATTTCAAAATTTTCCAAAATTTCATAAAATTTCAACAATTAAGAAATAATTCATGGCAGGCATAGAGTTGCACAAATTTACACATGGGCTGGGCCTTTATATTCGAATTTTACCCCGAGCCTGCCATAAATTATTTCGATTCTAATAGGACAAATACGGTCATTTTTAACCATTCGTGAACTGTATACACACACATTGGTGGCTGTTCCATTTACCTCCTTCGGAAATTTTGAATTATTTGTATTTGAACGAGATATTTTAAAACAAAGATATGGATGTTAACATGAAAAACATATTTATTGAGTATTTTCCAACATAGATTCGATTGAACAATTCCTGCGTAAAAATATTTAAAAAAAAGTCGGAGTTCATTCGTTCATCATTTCGTGCGCTAACAAGATGGCGGAGCGGAGTTGTCAAACATAATATCGAACACTTGAACAGTTGTTAATAATCGACAATTATTGTTAGATATGAAATAAAAAAAATAAATGCCAATGGAAAAAAAAGCTTGTGTTGTTGACATTTTCGGAATAAATACTTAAGACATCCATCTATCGACTTTGACTTTTGTAATATATCGTCATCCTGTGACGTTGTTTACAAGGGACGCTGATTGACACAAGCTGGTTACTGATTTATTTTACGATTTTGTGAGCATTTTACTTGTTTGAGTAGCAAAATTCAAATTGCCATCAAATTGGAAAATATCAGTAACTTAATTACATCACCGTCAAATACAAATGTATACGTAGGAAAACATGAAGGTTAGTGCATTTTCCGGTTATTCATGGCCGACACATATCAATGACAATGGAATGTGTGTACATACTGGGGATTTTCAAAACAAATGATAAAAAAATACTAAAGTTACAGAATATTTATTTATAACTGAGGGAAATTTTTATTTTAAGGACTTTAAAAATACGTTATATGCCGGTGTTTTGTTTGTTTACACTCGGTCGTCACGGTAATTTCACAGCCAGATTTGTTGTGTACTGCACTTGCGCTAAATATAGAGTTGTTGAGTATTATCGTGTGTGCCGTTTTAGAGACATCATATTAGAATTTTCAACAATTTTTCAAAATTTCAAAAATTAAAAATTTCTAAATTTCAAAAATTTCAAAATTTAAAACTTTCCAAACATAAAATTTCTAAATTTTTCAATTTTTTTTTCAAAATTTCAAAAATTTATAATTCTCAAAACAAAATCAAAATTTGCATAAGATTTCAATTTTTTTTCTTTTTCTTCAAAATTTCAAAATTTCAAAATTTTCCAAAAAATTCAAAATTTTCATAAAATACATGTATTATCAAAGGCATGGTTGAAATATATGATATAATGAACATCACATGTCAAAATCTGTATCACATGCCGTATCAACCCGAGAACCCTATATCACCCCAAGAGCGGTGGCCCTTGGGGTGATATAGGGTTCTCGGGTTGATACGGCATGTGATACAGATTTTGACATGTAATATTCAGTATATAACGAAGTCACTCATGTCATGTTATCAAAATGTTATCAAATCCTCGATTAACATACCACCGTTGATATGTTTTGTCAAATCCTCTATTAACATTCTATCGTTGATATGTTTTGTCAAATCTTCTATTAACATTCTATCGTTGATATGTTTTGTCAAATCTTCTATTAACATTCTATCGTTGATATGCTTTGTCAAATCCTCTATTAACATTCTATCGTTGATATGTTTTGTCAAATCTTCTATTAACATTCTATCGTTGATATGTTTTGTCAAATCCTCTATTAACATTCTATCATTGATATGTTTTGTCAAATCCTCTATTAACATTCCATTGTTGATATGTTTTGTCAAATCCTCTATTAACATTCCATTGTTGATATGTTTTTGTCAAATCTTCTATTAACATTCTATCGTTGATATGTTTTGTCAAATCCTCGATTAACATTCTATCATGATATGTTTTATCAAATCCTCTATTAACATTTTATCGTTGATATGTTTTGTCAAATCCTCTATTAACATTCTATCGTTGATATGTTTTGTCAAATCCTCTATTAACATTCTATCGTTGATATGTTTTGTCAAATCCTCTATTAACATTCTATCGTTGATATGTTTTGTCAAATCCTCTATTAACATTTTATCGTTGATATGTTTTGTCAAATCCTCTATTAACATTCTACCGTTGATATACTTTGTCAAATCCTCTATTAACATTCCATTGTTGATATGTTTTGTCAAATCCTCTATTAACATTCCATTGTTGATATGTTTTGTCAAATCTTCTATTAACATTCTATCGTTGATATGTTTTGTCAAATCCTCGATTAACATTCTATCATGATATGTTTTATCAAATCCTCTATTAACATTTTATCGTTGATATGCTTTGTCAAATCCTCTATTAACATTCTACCGTTGATATACTTTGTCAAATCCTCTATTAACATTCTATCGTTGATATGTTTTGTCAAATCCTCGATTAACATTCTATCGTTGATATGTTTTGTCAAATCCTCTATTAACATTCTATCGTTGATATGTTTTGTCAAATCCTCTATTAACATTCTATCGTTAATATGTTTTGTCAAATCCTCTATTAACATTCTATCGTTGATATGTTTTGTCAAATCCTCTATTAACATTTTATCGTTGATATGCTTTGTCAAATCCTCTATTAACATTCTATCGTTGATATGCTTTGTCAAATCCTCTATTAACATTCTATCTTGATATGTTTTGTCAAATCCTCTATTAACATTCTATCGTTGATATGTTTTGTCAAATCCTCTATTAACATTCTATCCTTGATATGTTTTGTCAAATCCTCGATTAACATTCTATCGTTGATATGTTTTGTCAAATCCTCTATTAACATTCTATCGTTGATATGTTTTGTCAAATCCTCTAGTAACATTCTATCGTTGATATGTTTTGTCAAATCCTCGATTAACATTCTATCGTTGATATACTTTGTCAAATCCTCTATTAACATTCTACCGTTGATATACTTTGTCAAATCCTCTATTAACATTCTACCGTTGATATACTTTGTCAAATCCTCGATTAACATTCTATCGTTGATATGCTTTGTCATATCCTCTATTAACATTCTATCGTTGATATGTTTTGTCAAATCCTCTATTAACATTCTATCGTTGATATGTTTTGTCAATCCTCGATTAACATTCTATCGTTGATATGTTTTGTCAAATCCTCGATTAACATTCTATCGTTGATATGATTTGCTCAAAATCGACTTCTCATCACATCTCACATCTCAGACTTCGCCTCTGACGTAATACTGATCTGAGAAATTCATATTCTCTCTTTAAATTAACGATAGTATAATGTTTCTTTCCAAAGGGGTAATCAAAATCCGCATATCGAAGAAGAACAGGCAACACAATGGCCAAAAGAAAAAATACAAAAGGACATACAACGATCTACAAAACATACACATAAAACTAAAGATCGAGTTACACGAACCCCAAACACGGGGGTGAACTCAGGTGCTCCGGAAAGGTAAGCAGTTCCTGCTCCACTAGTGTCACCCGTCGTGTTAATCTAGTTACAATGTAGGAAATATTTGTTTATTTGACCTGTCTATTCCAAACACAACAGGTGGTCCAAATAGGGTAAGCAGATTTCACTGTATATAGTTTAAATTTTCTTTGTTAGTAATATTAAATGATGGATTATTTAATTATTCAAGATTAAAGGTCATTATAACAATGTGCTAACCACATCGATGGTGTATTGAATAGTATGTAATATACTAACCTCTTGTGTGGTTGGTCGTGGGTTTGAGCACCAGTAACGTAAGACCAAAAACTTCTTCTCCGCTTCTTCAATTTTAAAGGAATAAGAGTGAAGACTGATTGGCTCGAAATCAAGGTAATGTGTCGAGTGGAGCGACATGTCTACCTGCGGACTGGTGTACCACTGAGCTAGCACTTTAAAAATTTAATTTCGTGATGATGATGATGATGATGATGATGTTGTAATAGACCGACACGCTTAAGTAGAGTTTTATTGTGCTATCTCACCGAACCAACAGTCCGTGGGTAGACCAGCTGATCATTACACCACCAATGTGATCTATTAATAAACGTATAAACAGACATACGATGTAAACATAGTTATCAATAAATACAAAGATTGTTTAACAATCTTTCTATTGTATGGACATCTAATATTTGTGTAAACAAATACATTTTCTGTATCTGTAACCAATGATGAACTGAAGATGCCAAATGGGCAATCAGAAGCCAGAGAAACGACAGACATTATAATGAGCAAAATAAAAAGGATAAACAGTGATCTACAAAACACCACACAGACAACTAAAGATTGAGCTACACGAACTCCACTCAAAATCAGGGGTAAACTCAGGTGCTCCGGAAGGGTAAGAAGTTCCTGCTTGTAGTGTTACTCTAGTTGAAAACCATGTGATAAGTCATGTGAAAGTAGCGGATGATTATTACGACAAATGGAACATTTGTGACAGATAAAATATTAATACAAACAGGTAACAACCGCATCGATGGTGTCATGATTAACGTGCTCGATTCGACTGCTGTAGATCGTGGGTTCGAGCCCCGGTCGGATCGAACCAAGCACTATCAAATTGTTATTTGTTGCTACTCTACATAGTACGCAAAAAAGAAAGCGCAAAGTCTGCTTGACTAGGACTCAGAATAATGTACCCGTGTAGAGCGACATGATTACGTAAGGACGGTTATTTCAGAGAGTATACTATGGAAATCCAGCTCAACGTGTAGGCTTAGTACAAAGAGGATTTCATCATCATCAACATCATCATTATCATCATCATCATCAAAATATAACTTGTTCTCGCCAAGATATAGCTGAAAAACTGCTTATTTTGCGTTAAACAAGAATCTCTCCCTCACTTTTACATGTAACAATACTATTCTCTATATTTTTATCTCCAGGTTTTAATTTATTTTTCATTGTATTATTGTGGTTTTTGTAGTTGATTTAGAAAGCTGGTCCCTGACATTGTATGGTACAAGTACTAATCCTAGATGGTGGAGCGGTTAAAATCTAGATCGTGAAAGGTAAGATGAGAATGCTTGCTAACAATGGAACCTGTTAGAATAAAAAAAAACATATAATTATCACAATCTGTATTCATTAAAATGAAATACATGTATTCCTATATAATGACATTACCAGATCCAGTTATAAAGAAGGGGGTTATGATCCTATTATAAAGAAGGGGGTTATGATCCAGTTATAAAGAAGGGGGCTATGATCCTATTATAAAGAAGGGGGTTATGATCCAGTTATAAAGAAGGGGGTTATGATCCTATTATAAAGAAGGGGGTTATGATCCAGTTATAAAGAAGGGGGTTATGATCCTATTATAAAGAAGGGGGTTATGATCCAGTTATAAAGAAGGGGGTTATGATCCTATTATAAAGAAGGGGGTTATGATCCAGTTATAAAGAAGAGGGTTATGATCCTATCATAAAGAAGAGGGTTATGATCCTAAAATAAAGAATGGGGTTATGATCCTATTATAGAGAAGAGGGTTATGATCCTATTATAAAGAAGGGGGCTATGATCCTATTATAAAGAAGGGGGTTATGATCCTAAAATAAAGAATGGAGTTATGATCCTATTATAGAGAAGAGGGTTATGATCCTATTATAAAGAAGGGGGCTATGATCCTATTATAAAGAAGAGGGTTATGATCCTATTATAAAGAAGGGGGTTATGATCCTATTATAAAGAAGGGGGCTCTGATCCTATTATAAAGAAGGGGGTTATGATCCTATTATAAAGAAGGGGGCTCTGATCCTATTATAAAGAAGGGGGTTATGATCCTATTATAAAGAAGGGGGGTAGTATCCTATTATAAAGAAGGGGGTTATGATCCAGTTATAAAGAAGGGGGTTATGATCCTATTATAAAGAAGGGAGTTGTGATCCTATTATAAAGAAGAGGGTTATGATCCTATTATAAAGAAGGGAGTTATGATCCTATTATAAAGAAGGGAGTTATGATCCTATTATAAAGAAGGGGGTTATGATCCTATTATAAAGAAGGGGGTTATGATCCTATTATAAAGAAGGGAGTTATGATCCTATTATAAAGAAGAGGGTTATGATCCTATTATAAAGAAGAGGGTTATGATCCTATTATAAAGAAGGGGGTTATGATCCTATTATAAAGAAGGGGGCTCTGATCCTATTATAAAGAAGGGGGTTATGATCCTATTATAAAGAAGGGGGGTAGTATCCTATTATAAAGAAGGGGGTTATGATCCTATTATAAAGAAGGGAGTTATGATCCTATTATAAAGAAGGGAGTTATGATCCTATTATAAAGAAGGGGGTTATGATCCTATTATAAAGAAGGGAGTTATGATCCTATTATAAAGAAGGGGATTATGATCCTATTATAAAGAAGGGGATTATGATCCTATTATAAAGCATGGGGTTATGATCCTATTATAAAGAAGGGGGTTATGATCCTATTATAAAGAAGGAGGATATGATCATATTATAAAGAAGGGGGTTATGATCCTATTATAAAGAAGGGGATTATGATCTTATTATAAAGAAGGGGGCTATGATCCTATTATAAAGAATGGGCTATGATCCTATTATAAAGAAGGGAGTTATGATCCTATTATAAAGAAGGGGGTTATGATCCTATTAAAAAGAAGGGGGTTATGATCCTATTATAAAGAAGGAGGTTATGATTCTATTATAAAGAAGGGGGTTATGATCCTATTATAAAGAAGGGGATTATGATCTTATTATAAAGAAGGGGGCTATGATCCTATTATAAAGAATGGGCTATGATCCTATTATAAAGAAGGGAGTTATGATCCTATTATAAAGAAGGGGGTTATGATCCTATTATAAAGAAGGGGGTTATGATCCTATTATAAAGAAGGAGGTTATGATCATATTATAAAGAAGGGGGTTATGATCCTATTATAAAGAAGGGGGTTATGATCCTATTATAAAGAAGGGGGTTATGATCTTATTATAAAGAAGGGGACTATGATCCTATTATAAAGAATGGGCTATGATCCTATTATAAAGAAGGGGATTATGATCCTATTATAAAGAAGGGGGCTATGATCCTATTATAAAGAAGGGGGTTATGATCCTATTATAAAGAAGGGGGTTATGATCCTATTATAAAGAAGGGGGTTATGATCCTATTATAAAGAAGGGGGTTATGATCCTATTATAAAGAAGGGGGTTATGATCCTATTATAAAGAAGGGGGTTATGATCCTATTATAAAGAAGGGGGTTATGATCCAGTTATAAAGAAGGGGTTATGATCCAGTTATAAAGAAGGGGGTTATAATCCTATTATAAAGAAGGGGGTTAGTATCCTATTATAAAGAAGGGGGTTAGTATCCTATTAACTGGTTTAACCATGCCACTTTTTGGTGCCTGTACCATATCAGGACCTGCATTTCCAACATCACATGCCGTGGTTTCTTTTATGTGTGTTCAGTGAGTGAAGGTGAGAGAGGATTGTCCATTTTGTTGATATTGGTGGAATTATTGACCATCACTATTTACACGTTCTTTTCAAACTTTCTGATTGGTCATAAACGGTTAATTGACTAATTCTTTAAAGTTATATATTAAAGAATATACCACGTGCTAGGTAAAACAATGACATCATGTCAATAAAAAAAGACGAGAAAATGGGAAGTTACAGAAAAATGTACCTAACAATAAATTATTTCAAAATGAATTTAAATTATTTGTCTTTCCAATCGTTTGACTGTGAGCGTATCCCTGTGAGCGTACCCCTGTGAGTGTACCCCTGTGGGTGTGCCTGTGAGCATATGCCTGCGAGCGTACCCCTGTGTGTGTACCCCTGTGAGTGTACTACTGTGAGCGTACCCCTGTTAGTGTACCCCTGTGAGTGTACCCCTATGAGCATACTCCTATGAGCACCTGTGAGTGTACCCCTGTGAGTGTACCCCTGTGATCGTACCCCTGTAAGTGTACCCCTGTGAGCATACACTTGTGAGCGTACCCATGTGAGTGTACCCCTGTAAGTGTACCCCTGTGAGTACTCCTGTGAGTGTACTCCTGTGAGTGTACCCCTGTGAGCGTACCCCTGTGAGTGTACCCCTGTGAGTGTACCACTGTGAGCGTACTCCTGTGAGTGTACCCCTGAGAGTGTACCCCTGTGAGCGTAACCCTGTGAGCATACCCCTGTGAGTGTACCCCTGTGAGTTTACCCCTGTAAGTGTTCCCCTGTGAGTGCACCCATGTGAGCGTACCCCTGTGAGTGTACCTCTGTGAGTGTACCCCTGTGAGTGTACCCCTGTGAGCGTACCCCTGTGAGCGTACCCATGTGAGCGTACCCCTGTGAGCGTACCTCTGTGAGCATATCCCTGTGAGCATATCCATGTGAGCATATCCCTATGAGCGTATCCCTGTGAGCGTACCCCTGTGAGCGTACCCCTGTGAGCGTACCCCTGTGAGCGTACCCCCGTGAGCATAGCCCTGTGAACGTACCCCTGTGAGCGTAGCCCTGTGAGCGTACCCCTGTGAGTGTATCCGTGAACGTACCCCTGTGAGCGTACCCCTGTGAGTGTATCCCTGTGAGCGTACCCCTGTGAGCATACCCTAGCCCGTCTGAACAGCATTTAGTCCCTTGTACAAAACAGTATACTGGTGCCCATATCTACACATCCACTCACATAACAGTTTAACCATTAAAAAGCATGCTGTACACAACATATATAGATTAGCATGGGGCCCCTTTGCTCGTTAGGCCCCCGAAAAAATGGCCAGCGTGCCCATGCGTTAACACGGCACTGAGCGTACCTAGTGTAGGTTATTCCAGAAACCCGAGGATCACAAAGAAAAAAACAAAATATATATAAGAAGAGTTTGTAGATACCAAAGGGAGGTAATCAGAATTAGTATATTGAAGAAGAACACAATGGCCAAAAGTAAAAGTACAAAAGGACAAACACTGATCTACAAAACATACATAAAAAAATAAAGATCGAGTAACACGAACCCCACTAAAAACCGGGGGTGAACTCAGGTGCACTGGAAGGGTAAGACAAACAGAGTATGACAAACATAAATTATTCGACTTTCCCATCTTTCGCTTTTGAGGGTATCTAATGTATTTTTTCCAGAAACCTGTTGTCGTGCACACTAAATTAGATATCTACGTTTTTATTACTATCAATGTGTCAATACCTCTGTTGATGGACTATTAGTCCCTGAGGGGATCATCCGCCCAGTAATTAGTGCCCGAGGATATCATCCGCCCAGTGATTAGTCCCCGAGGGTATCATCCTCCCAGTAATTAGTCCCAGAGAGTATCATCCTCCCAGTAATTAGTCCCCGAGAGTATCATCCTCCCAGTAATTAGTCCCCGAGGGTATCATCCGCCCAGTAATTAGTCCCCGAGGGTATCATCCGCCCAATAATTAGTCCCCGAGGATATCATCCTCCCAGTAATTAGTCCCCGAGGGTATCATCCGCCCAGTAATTAGCCCCCGAGGGTATCATCCGCCCAATAATTAGTCCCCGAGGATATCATCCGCCCAGTGATTAGTCCCCGAGGGTATCACCCTCCCAGTAATTAGTCCCCAAGAGTATCATCCTCCCAGTAATTAGTCCTCGAGAGTATCATCCACCCAGTAATTAGTCCCCGAGGGTATCATCCTCGCAGTAATTAGTCCCCGAGAGTATCATCCTCCCAGTAATTAGTCCCTGAGGGTATCATCCGCCCAGTAATTAGTCCCCTAGGGTATTATCCGCCCAGTAATTAGTCCCCGAGGGTATCATCCGCCCAGTAATTAGTCCCCGAGGGTATCATCCTCCCAGTAATTAGACCCCGAGGGTATCATTCTCCCAGTAATTAGTCCCCGAGAGTATCATCCTCCCAGTAATTAGTCCCCAAGGGTATCAACCGCCCAGTAATTAGTCCCCGAGGGTATCATCCTCCCAGTAATTAGTCCCCGAGGGTATCATCCTCCCAGTAATTAGTCCCCGAGGGTATCATCCTGCCAGTAATTAGTCCCCGAGGGTATCATCCTCCCAGTAATTAGTCCCCGAGAGTATCATCCTCCCAGTAATTAGTCTCCGAGGGTATCATCCTCCCAGTAATTAGTCCCCGAGGGTATCATCCTCCCAGTAATTAGTCCCAGAGGGTATCATCCTCCCAGTAATTAGTCCCCGAGGGTATCATCCTCCCAGTAATTAGTCCCCGAGGGTATCATCCGCCCAGCAATTAGTCCTCGAGAGTATCATCCACCCAGTAATTAATCCCCGAGGGTATCATCCTCCCAGTAATTAGTCCTCGAGGGTATCATCCTCCCAGTAATTAGTCCCCGAGGGTATCATCCTCCCTGTAATTAGTCCCCGAGGGTATCATCCGCCCAGTAATTAGTCCCCGAGGGTATCATCCGCCCACGCTTTGGCACTGACATGGATTATTAGATGTATTTATTATTGAAATTTACAGTTCCTAAATAATGTGATTATTAATAAAACTAAGGTTCTCCTCCTCATGTATATGTGCCCTTAGCTGATTGTGGTGTTCTTACTCTCAAAGATTTGTAAATGATTTGGCTTTTCTTTTTATTATCAGTGTACCTAATGAAGGTTATTCCAGAAACTTGTCGTGCGGAATATATTATATATATCTACCATATTTTTTTTATCAATCATATCAAGTTTCAACAAAGATGCTTACCTATAATTTATTATATTTTCAACTGTTAGCAAAAAAGTTATGAAGATACCAAATGGTTAATCAGAAGCCATAACTTGAAGATGTACAGACAATAAAATAACTAAAAGTAAAAGATGTACAGACAATAAAATAACTAAAAGTAAAAGATGTACAGACAATAAAATAACTAAAAGTAAAAGATGCACAGACAATAAAATAACTAAAAGTAAAAGATGTACAGACAATAAAATAACTAAAAGTAAAAGATGTACAGACAATAAAATAACTAAAAGTAAAAGATGTACAGACAATAAAATAACTAAAAGTAAAAGATGTACAGACAATAAAATAACTAAAAGTAAAAGATGTACAGACAATAAAATAACTAAAAATAAAAGATGTACAGACAATAAAATAACTAAAAGTAAAAGATGTACAGGCAATAAAATAACTAAAAGTAAAATATGTACAGACAATAAAATAACTAAAAGTAAAAGATGTACAGACAATAAAATAACTAAAAGTAAAAGATGTACAGACAATAAAATAACTAAAAGTAAAAGATGTACAGACAATAAAATAACTAAAAGTAAAAGATGTACAGACAATAAAATAACTAAAAGTAAAAGATGTACAGACAATAAAATAACTAAAAGTAAAAGATGTACAGACAATAAAATAACTAAAAGTAAAAGATGTACAGACAATAAAATAACTAAAAGTAAAAGATGTACAGACAATAAAATAACTAAAAGTAAAAGATGTACAGACAATAAAATAACTAAAAGTAAAAGATGTACAGACAATAAAATAACTAAAAGTAAAAGATGTACAGACAATAAAATAACTAAAAGTAAAAGATGTACAGACAATAAAATAACTAAAAGTAAAAGATGTACAGACAATAACATAACTAAAAGTAAAAGATGTACAGACAATAAAATAACTAAAAGTAAAAGATGTACAGACAATAAAATAACTAAACGTAAAAGATGTACAGACAATAAAATAACTAAAAGTAAAAGATGTACAGACAATAAAATAACTAAAAATAAAAGATGTACAGACAATAAAATAACTAAAAGTAAAAGATGTACAGACAATAAAATAACTAAAAGTAAAAGATGTACAGACAATAAAATAACTAAAAGTAAAAGATGTACAGACAATAAAATAACTAAAAGTAAAAGGAGAATAGGACAAACAACGATCTACAAAACATTACACAGAAAACTAAAGATCGAGCAACGCAGACCTTACTAAACACCGGGAGTGTACTCGTGCGCTCCGGAAGGACAATCAGTTCCTGCTCCACATGTGACATCTGTCGTAATGTAATTCTAGGAGGATATCTAACCTTGAATAACTTTTCTTTTCTTTTCAGATTCAATAATATGTAAAAGACGACAATGGAATATATATTATATAGGGTTTTATTGGTATATTGTATTTTATTTAATAAATATATTTGCATCAAATAATAAATTCAATTATTTGCCTATGCTTCTATGATATTTCATTAAGATATTTAAACGATTCCGACACTGTGGCATTTTGTTCACTGTTCCGACACTGTGGTATTTTGTTCACTGTTCCGACACTGTGGTATTTTGTTCACTGTTCCGACACTGTGGTATTTTGTTCACTGTTCCGACACTGTGGTATTTTGTTCACTGTTCCGACACTGTGGTATTTTGTTCACTGTTCCGATAGTGTGGTATTTATTTTAGCTATTCCAACAATATGGTATTTCTTTTTTATTTTAAGCTCTTCTGACAGTTTCTGGATGTTCCGACAGTGTGGTATTTTTTTTTCTTTGTGTTAATTAATCCCAAAGTGTTTTTAAATGTTCCAACAGTGTGGTTTTTTTTTATCTGTTCCGGCAGTGTGGTATTTTTTTTAGCTGTTCCGACAGCTTGGTGTTTGTTTGTTTTTTTTTAATTGTTCTGACAGTGTGGTATTTTTTAGCTGTTCAGATAGTGTCATAATTTTATTGAACTATTCCGACAGTGTGGTATTGTTTTTAACTGTTCCAACGGTGTATTATTCTTATTATTTTCGGCATTTTGTGGTATGTTTTAACTCTACCGACAGTACGGTATTTATTATGCAGTGTAGTATTATTTGTTTTCCTAGAAGATTTTGAAGATACCAAAAGGGTAATCAGAATCCGTAAATTGAAGAACAGTCAACACAATGGCTGAAAGAAAAAGGACAAAAGGACAAACAACGATCTACAAAACATACACATACAACTAAAGATCGTGTAACATGAATCCCACTAAAATCGGAGGTGGGTATTGGTGAACTCAGGTGCTCTGAAGAGTAAGCAGTTTCGACCGTGTTGTATTTTTTGTTTTTTGTTTTTTGAACTGTTCCGACAGATTGGTATTTTTTTTTACTTATTTCGAACTGTTGTGTTTTTAATGTTCCAACAGTGTGGTATTTTTTAATTGTTCCAACAGTGTGGTATTTTGTAGTTGTTCTAACAGTGTGGTATTTTTTAGTTGTTCCAACAGTGTGGTATTTTTCAATTGTTCCAACTGTGTGGTATTTTGTAGTTGTTCCAACAGTGTGGTATTTTTGAGTTGTTCCAACAGTGTGGTATTTTTGAGTTGTTCCAACTGTGTGGTATTTTTTAATTGTTCCAACAGTGTTTTTTTTTTAATTGTTCCAACAGTGTGGTATTTTTTTAATTTTTCCAACAGTGTGGTATTGTTTAGTTGTTCCAACAGTGTAGTATTTTTTTAATTTTTCCAACAGTGTGGTATTTTTTAGTTAATGACTAAAAGTAAAAGATGTACAGACAATAAAATAACTAAAAGTAAAAGATGTACAGACAATAACATAACTAAAAGTAAAAGATGTACAGACAATAAAATAACTAAAAGTAAAAGATGTACAGACAATAAAATAACTAAAAGTAAAAGATGTACAGACAATAAAATAACTAAAAGTAAAAGATGTACAGACAATAAAATAACTAAAAGTAAAAGATATACAGACAATAAAATAACTAAAAGTAAAAGATGTACAGACAATAAAATAACTAAAAGTAAAAGATGTACAGACAATAAAATAACTAAAAGTAAAAGATGTACAGACAATAAAATAACTAAAAGTAAAAGATGTACAGACAATAAAATAACTAAAAGTAAAAGATGTACAGACAATAAAATAACTAAAAATAAAAGATGTACAGACAATAAAATAACTAAAAGTAAAAGATGTACAGGCAATAAAATAACTAAAAGTAAAATATGTACAGACAATAAAATAACTAAAAGTAAAAGATGTACAGACAATAAAATAACTAAAAGTAAAAGATGTACAGACAATAAAATAACTAAAAGTAAAAGATGTACAGACAATAAAATAACTAAAAGTAAAAGATGTACAGACAATAAAATAACTAAAAGTAAAAGATGTACAGACAATAAAATAACTAAAAGTAAAAGATGTACAGACAATAAAATAACTAAAAGTAAAAGATGTACAGACAATAAAATAACTAAAAGTAAAAGATGTACAGACAATAAAATAACTAAAAGTAAAAGATGTACAGACAATAAAATAACTAAAAGTAAAAGATGTACAGACAATAAAATAACTAAAAGTAAAAGATGTACAGACAATAAAATAACTAAAAGTAAAAGATGTACAGACAATAAAATAACTAAAAGTAAAAGATGTACAGACAATAAAATAACTAAAAGTAAAAGATGTACAGACAATAAAATAACTAAAAGTAAAAGATGTACAGACAATAAAATAACTAAAAGTATAAGATGTACAGACAATAAAATAACTAAAAGTAAAAGATGTACAGACAATAAAATAACTAAAAGTATAAGATGTACAGACAATAAAATAACTAAAAGTAAAAGATGTACAGACAATAAAATAACTAAACGTAAAAGATGTACAGACAATAAAATAACTAAAAGTAAAAGATGTACAGACAATAAAATAACTAAAAGTAAAAGGAGAATAGGACAAACAACGATCTACAAAACATTACACAGAAAACTAAAGATCGAGCAACGCAGACCTTACTAAACACCGGGAGTGTACTCGTGCGCTCCGGAAGGACAATCAGTTCCTGCTCCATATGTGACATCTGTCGTAATGTAATTCTAGGAGGATATCTAACCTTGAATAACTTTTCTTTTCTTTTCAGATTCAATAATATGTAAAAGACGACAATGGAATATATATTATATAGGGTTTTATTGGTATATTGTATTTTATTTAATAAATATATTTGCATCAAATAATAAATTGAATTATTTGCCTATGCTTCTATGATATTTCATTAAGATATTTAAACGATTCCGACACTGTGGCATTTTGTTCACTGTTCCGACACTGTGGTATTTTGTTCACTGTTCCGACACTGTGGTATTTTGTTCACTGTTCCGACACAGTGGTATTTTGTTCACTGTTCCGACACTGTGGTATTTTGTTCACTGTTCCGACACTGTGGTATTTTGTTCACTGTTCCGACACTGTGGTATTTTGTTCACTGTTCCGATAGTGTGGTATTTATTTTAGCTATTCCAACAATATGGTATTTCTTTTTTATTTTAAGCTCTTCTGACAGTTTCTGGATGTTCCGACAGTGTGGTATTTTTTTTTCTTTGTGTTAATTAATCCCAAAGTGTTTTTAATTGTTCCAACAGTGTGTTTTTTTTTATCTGTTCCGGCAGTGTGGTATTTTTTTTAGCTGTTCCGACAGCTTGGTGTTTGTTTGGTTTTTTTTAATTGTTCTGACAGTGTGGTATTTTTTAGCTGTTCAGATAGTGTCATAATTTTATTGAACTATTCCGACAGTGTGGTATTGTTTTTAACTGTTCCAACGGTGTATTATTCTTATTATTTTCGGCATTTTGTGGTATGTTTTAACTCTACCTACAGTACGGTATTTATTATGCAGTGTAGTATTATTTGTTTTCCTAGAAGATTTTGAAGATACCAAAAGGGTAATCAGAATCCGTAAATTGAAGAACAGTCAACACAATGGCTGAAAGAAAAAGGACAAAAGGACAAACAACGATCTACAAAACATACACATACAACTAAAGATCGTGTAACATGAATCCCACTAAAATCGGAGGTGGGTATTGGTGAACTCAGGTGCTCTGAAGAGTAAGCAGTTTCGACCGTGTTGTATTTTTTGTTTTTTGTTTTTTGAACTGTTCCGACAGATTGGTAGTTTTTTTTACTTATTTCGAACTGTTGTGTTTTTAATGTTCCAACAGTGGTATTTTTTAATTGTTCCAACAGTGTGGTATTTTTTAGTTGTTCCAACAGTGTGGTATTTTTCAATTGTTCCAACTGTGTGGTATTTTGTAGTTGTCCCAACAGTGTGGTATTTTTTAGTTATTCCAACAGTGTGGTATATTTTAGTTGTTCCAACAGTGTGGTATTTTTTTAATTTTTCCAACAGTGTGGTATTTTTTAGTTGTTCCAACAGTGTAGTATTTTTTTAATTTTTCCAACAGTGTGGTATTTTTTAGTTGTTCCAACAGTAGAGTATTTTGTAGCTGTTCCAACAGTGTGGTATTTTTTAATTGTTCCAACAGTGTGGTATTTTTTAGTTGTTCCAACAGTGTGGTATTTTTTAATTGTTCCAACAGTGTGGTATTTTTTAATTGTTCCAACAGTGTGGTATTTTTTAGTTGTTCCAACAGTGTGGTATTTTTTAATTGTTCCAACAGTGTGGTATTTTTTAATTGTTCCAACAGTGTGGTATTTTTTAATTGTTCCAACAGTGTGGCATTTTTTAGTTGTTCCAACAGTGTGGTATTTTTAGTTGTTCCAACAATGTGGTATTTATTTAGTTGTTCCAACAGTGTGGTATTTCTTAGTTGTTCCAACAGTGTGGTATTTTTTAGTTGTTCCAACAGTGTGGTATTTTTTAATTGTTCCAACAGTGTGTTTTTTTTTAATTGTTCCAACAGTGTGGTATTTTTTAATTGTTCCAACAGTGTGGCATTTTTAGTTGTTCCAACAGTGTGGTATTTTTAGTTGTTCCAACAATGTGGTATTTATTTAGTTGTTCCAACAGTGTGGTATTTCTTAGTTGTTCCAACAGTGTGGTATTTTTTAACTGTTCCAGCAATATGGTATTTTTTAGTTGTTTCAACAGTGTGGTATTTTTTAACTGTTCCAGCAGTGTGGTATTTCTTAGTTGTTCCAACAGTGTGGTATTTTGTAATTGTTCCAACAGTGTGGAATTTTTCAATTGTTCCTACTGTGTGGCATTTTTATTTCTTCCAACAGTGTGGTATTTTTTAATTGTTCCAACAGTGTGGTATATTTCACTGTTCCAAAAGTGTGGTATTTTTTAATTGTTCCTACATTGTGGTATTTTTAATTGTTCCAACAATGTGGTATTTTTAATTTTTCCAACAGTGTGGTATTTTTTAATTGTTCCAACAGTGTGGTATTTTTTAATTGTTCCAACAGTGTGGTTTTTTTAAATTGTTCCAACAGTGTGGTATTTTTTAATTGTTCCAACAGTGTGGCATTTTTAGTTGTTCCAACAGTGTGGTATTTTTAGTTGTTCCAACAATGTGGTATTTATTTAGTTGTTCCAGCAGTGTGGTATTTCTTAGTTGTTCCAACAGTGTGGTATTTTTTAACTGTTCCAGCAATATGGTATTTTTTAGTTGTTTCAACAGTGTGGTATTTTTTAACTGTTCCAGCAGTGTGGTATTTCTTAATTGTTCCAACAGTGTGGTATTTTGTAATTGTTCCAACAGTGTGGAATTTTTTAATTGTTCCTACTGTGTGGCATTTTTATTTCTTCCAACAGTGTGGTATTTTTTAATTGTTCCAACAGTGTGGTATATTTCACTGTTCCAACAGTGTGGTATTTTTTAATTGTTCCTACATTGTGGTATTTTTAATTGTTCCAACAATGTGGTATTTTTAATTTTTCCAACAGTGTGGTATTTTTTAATTGTTCCAACAGTGTGGTATGTTTTAATTGTTCCTACAGTGTGGTATTTTTAATTGTTCCAACAGTGTGGTATTTTTAATTGTTCCAACAGTGTGGTATCTTTTACTGTTCCAACAGTGTGATATTTTTTAATTGTTCCTACATTGTGGTATTTTTAATTGTTCCAACAATGTGGTATTTTTAATTTTTCCAACAGTGTGGTATTTTTTAATTGTTCCAACAGTGTGGTATTTGTTAATTGTCCCAACAGTGTGGTATTTTTTTAATTGTTCCAACAGTGTGGTATTTTTAGCTGTTCCTACAATGTGGTATTGTTTAACTGTTTTGTAACCGCATCGCTGGCGTAATGGTTAACGTGCTCGCCTCGAGTGCGGTAGATAGTGGGTTCGAGCCCCGGTCGGGTCAAACCAAATACAATAAATTGGTATTTGTTGCTTCTCCGATAAGCACGAAGCCTTAAGAAGAAAAAACAAAGACTGGTTGGCTCGGAATCGGAATAATATGTCCGAGTAGAGCGACATGTCTATCCGCGGACTGTAGTTTCAGTGGACTAGCACTATACAAATCCAACTCAGCGTGTTGGTCTAGTACAAAGTGGACCTCTTCATCATCTCATTGAAAATTAACTTGTTCTCGCCATAATATAGCTGAAAAATTGCTGAATTGGCGTTAAACAACAATCACTCATTTATTTAACTGTTTTGTAGTATTATTTGTTTTTTAGCTGCTTCGATGGTGTAGTATTATTTGTTTTTAGCTACTTCGATGATGTAGTATTATTTGTTTTTAGCTACTTCGATGGTGTAGTATTATTTATTTTTAGCTACTTCGATTGTGTAGTATTATTTGTTTTTAGCTGCTTCGATGGTGTAGTATTATTTGTTTTTTAGTTGCTTCGATTGTGTAGTATTATTTGTTTTTAGCTGCTTCGATGGTGTAGTATTATTTGTTTTTTAGTTGCTTCGATTGTGTCGTATTATTTGTTTTTAGCTGCTTCGATGGTGTAGTATTATTTGTTTTTTAGCTGCTTCGATGGTGTAGTATTATTTGTTTTTAGCTGCTTCGATGGTGTAGTATTATTTGTTTTTAGCTACTTCGATGGTGTAGTATTATTTGTTTTTATCTGCTTCGATGGTGTAGTATTATTTGTTTTTTAGCTGCATCGATGGTGTAGTATTATTTGTTTTTAGCTGCTTCGATGGTGTAGTATTATTTGTTTTTAGCTACTTCGATGGTGTAGTATTATTTGTTTTTAGCTGCTTCGATGGTGTATTATTATTTGTTTTTAGCTACTTCGATGGTGTAGTATTATTTGCTTTTAGCTGCTTCGATGGTGTAGTATTATTTGTTTTTAGCTGCTTCGATGGTGTAGTATTATTTGTTTTTAGCTGCTTCGATGGTGTAGCATTATTTGTTTTTAGCTACTTCGATGGTGTAGTATTATTTGTTTTTATCTGCTTCGATGGTGTAGTATTATTTGTTTTTTAGCTGCTTCGATGGTGTAGTATTATTTGTTTTTAGCTGCTTCGATGGTGTATTATTATTTGTTTTTAGCTGCTTCGATGGTGTAGTATTATTTGTTTTTAGCTACTTCGATGGTGTAGTATTATTTGTTTTTAGCTGCTTCGATGGTGTATTATTATTTGTTTTTAGCTACTTCGATGGTGTAGTATTATTTGTTTTTAGCTGCTTCGATGGTGTAGTATTATTTGTTTTTAGCTGCTTCGATGGTGTATTATTATTTGTTTTTAGCTACTTCGATGGTGTAGTATTATTTGTTTTTAGCTGCTTCGATGGTGTAGTATTATTTGTTTTTAGCTGCTTCGATGGTGTAGTATTATTTGTTTTTTAGCTGCTTTGATGGTGTATTATTATTTGTTTTTAGCTGCTTCGATGGGGTAGTATTATTTGTTTTTTTAGCTGCTTTGATGGTGTAGTATTATTTGTTTTTAGCTGCTTCGATGGTGTAGTATTATTTGTTTTTAGCTGCTTCGATGGCGTAGTATTATTTGTTTTTTAGCTGCTTTGATGGTGTAGTATTATTTGTTTTTAGCTGCTTTGATGGTGTAGTATTATTTGTTTTTAGCTGCTTCGATGGTGTAGTATTATTTGTTTTTAGCTGCTTCGATGGTGTAGTATTATTTGTTTTTATCTGCTTCGATGGTGTAGTATTATTTGTTTTTAGCTGCTTCGATGGTGTAGTATTATTTGTTTTTAGCTGCTTCGATGGTGTAGCATTATTTGTTTTTAGCTGCTTCGATGGTGTAGTATTATTTGTTTTTAGCTGCTTCGATGGTGTAGTATTATTTGTTTTTTAGCTGCTTTGATGGTGTAGTATTATTTGTTTTTTAGCTGCTTTGATGGTGTATTATTATTTGTTTTTAGCTGCTTTGATGGTGTAGTATTATTTGTTTTTTAGCTGCTTCGATGGTGTAGTATTATTTGTTTTTAGCTGCTTCGATTGTGTATTATTATTTGTTTTATTAGCTGCTTTGATGGTGTAGTATTATTTGTTTTTTAGCTGCTTTGATGGTGTAGTATTATTTGTTTTTTAGCTACTTCGATGGTGTAGTATTATTTGTTTTTTAGCTGCTTCGATGGTGTAGTATTATTTGTTTTTTAGCTGCTTCGATGGTGTATTATTATTTGTTTTTAGCTACTTCGATGGTGTAGTATTATTTGTTTTTTAGCTGCTTCGATTGTGTATTATTATTTGTTTTTAGCTGCTTCGATGATGTAGTATTATTTGTTTTTTAGTTGCTTCGATGGTGTATTATTATTTGTTTTTAGCTGCTTCGATGGTGTAGTATTATTTGTTTTTTAGCTGCTTCGATTGTGTAGTATTATTTGTTTTTAGCTGCTTCGATGGTGTAGTATTATTTGTTTTTAGCTGCTTCGATGGTGTGGCATTATTTGTTTTTAGCTGCTTCGATGGTGTAGTATTATTTGTTTTTAGCTGCTTCGATGGTGTAGCATTATTTGTTTTTAGCTGCTTCGATGGTGTAGCATTATTTGTTTTTAGCTGCTTCGATGGTGTAGCATTATTTGTTTTTAGCTGCTTCGATGGTGTAGTATTATTTGTTTTTAGCTGCTTCGATGGTGTAGTATTATTTGTTTTTTAGCTGCTTCGATGGTGTAGTATTATTTGTTTTTATCTGCTTTGATGTTGTAGTATTATTTGTTTTTAGCTACTTCGATGGTGTAGTATTATTTGTTTTTAGCTGCTTTGATGGTGTAGTATTATTTGTTTTTTAGCTGCTTCGATGGTGTAGTATTATTTGTTTTTTAGCTGCTTCGATGGTGTAGTATTATTTGTTTTTATCTGCTTCGATGGTGTAGTATTATTTGTTTTTAGCTGCTTCGATGGTGTAGTATTATTTGTTTTTAGCTGCTTCGATGGTGTAGCATTATTTGTTTTTAGCTGCTTCGATGGTGTAGTATTATTTGTTTTTAGCTGCTTCGATGGTGTAGTATTATTTGTTTTTTAGCTGCTTTGATGGTGTAGTATTATTTGTTTTTTAGCTGCTTTGATGGTGTATTATTATTTGTTTTTAGCTGCTTTGATGGTGTAGTATTATTTGCTTTTTAGCTGCTTCGATGGTGTAGTATTATTTGTTTTTAGCTGCTTCGATTGTGTATTATTATTTGTTTTTTAAGCTGCTTTGATGGTGTAGTATTATTTGTTTTTTAGCTGCTTTGATGGTGTAGTATTATTTGTTTTTTAGCTACTTCGATGGTGTAGTATTATTTGTTTTTTAGCTGCTTCGATGGTGTAGTATTATTTGTTTTTTAGCTGCTTCGATGGTGTATTATTATTTGTTTTTAGCTACTTCGATGGTGTAGTATTATTTGTTTTTTAGCTGCTTCGATTGTGTATTATTATTTGTTTTTAGCTGCTTCGATGATGTAGTATTATTTGTTTTTTAGTTGCTTCGATGGTGTATTATTATTTGTTTTTAGCTGCTTCGATGGTGTAGTATTATTTGTTTTTTAGCTGCTTCGATTGTGTAGTATTATTTGTTTTTAGCTGCTTCGATGGTGTAGTATTATTTGTTTTTAGCTGCTTCGATGGTGTGGCATTATTTGTTTTTAGCTGCTTCGATGGTGTAGTATTATTTGTTTTTAGCTGCTTCGATGGTGTAGTATTATTTGTTTTTAGCTGCTTCGATGGTGTAGCATTATTTGTTTTTAGCTGCTTCGATGGTGTAGTATTATTTGTTTTTATCTGCTTCGATGGTGTAGTATTATTTGTTTTTTAGCTGCTTTGATGGTGTAGTATTATTTGTTTTTTAGCTGCTTTGATGGTGTAGTATTATTTGTTTTTTAGCTACTTCGATGGTGTAGTATTATTTGTTTTTTAGCTGCTTCGATGGTGTAGTATTATTTGTTTTTTAGCTGCTTCGATGGTGTATTATTATTTGTTTTTAGCTACTTCGATGGTGTAGTATTATTTGTTTTTTAGCTGCTTCGATTGTGTATTATTATTTGTTTTTAGCTGCTTCGATGATGTAGTATTATTTGTTTTTTAGTTGCTTCGATGGTGTATTATTATTTGTTTTTAGCTGCTTCGATGGTGTAGTATTATTTGTTTTTTAGCTGCTTCGATTGTGTAGTATTATTTGTTTTTAGCTGCTTCGATGGTGTAGTATTATTTGTTTTTAGCTGCTTCGATGGTGTGGCATTATTTGTTTTTAGCTGCTTCGATGGTGTAGTATTATTTGTTTTTAGCTGCTTCGATGGTGTAGTATTATTTGTTTTTAGCTGCTTCGATGGTGTAGCATTATTTGTTTTTAGCTGCTTCGATGGTGTAGTATTATTTGTTTTTAGCTGCTTCGATGGTGTAGTATTATTTGTTTTTTAGCTGCTTTGATGGTGTAGTATTATTTGTTTTTTAGCTGCTTTGATGGTGTAGTATTATTTGTTTTTTAGCTACTTCGATGGTGTAGTATTATTTGTTTTTTAGCTGCTTCGATGGTGTAGTATTATTTGTTTTTTAGCTGCTTCGATGGTGTATTATTATTTGTTTTTAGCTACTTCGATGGTGTAGTATTATTTGTTTTTTAGCTGCTTCGATTGTGTATTATTATTTGTTTTTAGCTGCTTCGATGATGTAGTATTATTTGTTTTTTAGTTGCTTCGATGGTGTATTATTATTTGTTTTTAGCTGCTTTGATGGTGTAGTATTATTTGTTTTTAGCTGCTTCGATTGTGTAGTATTATTTGTTTTTAGCTGCTTCGATGGTGTAGTATTATTTGTTTTTAGCTGCTTCGATTGTGTAGTATTATTTGTTTTTTAGCTGTTTCGATGGTGTAGTATTATTTGTTTTTTAGCTGCTTTGATGGTGTAGTATTATTTGTTTTTTAGCTGCTTTGATGGTGTATTATTATTTGTTTTTAGCTGCTTCGATGATGTAGTATTATTTGTTTTTAGCTACTTCGATGGTGTAGTATTATTTGTTTTTAGCTACTTCGATGGTGTAGTTTTATTTGTTTTTAGCTGCTTCGATTGTGTAGTATTATTTGTTTTTAGCTACTTCGATGGTGTAGTATTATTTGTTTTTAGCTACTTCGATGGTGTAGTATTATTTGTTTTTAGCTACTTCGATGGTGTAGTATTATTTGTTTTTAGCTACTTCGATGGTGTAGTATTATTTGTTTTTAGCTGCTTCGATTGTGTAGTATTATTTGTTTTTAGCTACTTCGATGGTGTAGTATTATTTGTTTTTAGCTGCTTCGATTGTGTAGTATTATTTGTTTTTAGCTACTTCGATGGTGTAGTATTATTTGTTTTTTAGCTGCTTCGATGGTGTATTATTATTTGTTTTTAGCTGCTTCGATTGTGTAGTATTATTTGTTTTTAGCTACTTCGATGGTGTAGTATTATTTGTTTTTAGCTGCTTCGATTGTGTAGTATTATTTGTTTTTAGCTACTTCGATGGTGTAGTATTATTTGTTTTTAGCTGCTTCGATTGTGTAGTATTATTTGTTTTTAGATGCTTCGATGGTGTAGTATTATTTGTTTTTAGCTGCTTCGATGGTGTATTATTATTTGTTTTTTAGCTGCTTTGATGGTGTAGTATTATTTGTTTTTAGCTGCTTCGATGGTGTAGTATTATTTGTTTTTAGCTACTTCGATGGTGTAGTATTATTTGTTTTTAGCTGCTTCGATTGTGTAGTATTATTTGTTTTTAGCTACTTCGATGGTGTAGTATTATTTGTTTTTTAGCTGCTTCGATGGTGTATTATTATTTGTTTTTAGCTGCTTCGATTGTGTAGTATTATTTGTTTTTAGCTACTTCGATGGTGTAGTATTATTTGTTTTTAGCTACTTCGATGGTGTAGTATTATTTGTTTTTAGCTACTTCGATGGTGTAGTATTATTTGTTTTTAGCTGCTTCGATGGTGTAGTATTATTTGTTTTTAGCTGCTTCGATTGTGTAGTATTATTTGTTTTTAGCTACTTCGATGGTGTAGTATTATTTGTTTTTAGCTGCTTCGATTGTGTAGTATTATTTGTTTTTAGCTACTTCGGTGGTGTAGTATTATTTGTTTTTTAGCTGCTTCGATGGTGTATTATTATTTGTTTTTAGCTGCTTCGATTGTGTAGTATTATTTGTTTTTAGCTACTTCGATGGTGTAGTATTATTTGTTTTTAGCTGCTTCGATTGTGTAGTATTATTTGTTTTTAGCTACTTCGATGGTGTAGTATTATTTGTTTTTAGCTGCTTCGATTGTGTAGTATTATTTGTTTTTAGATGCTTCGATGGTGTAGTATTATTTGTTTTTAGCTGCTTCGATGGTGTATTATTATTTGTTTTTTAGCTGCTTTGATGGTGTAGTATTATTTGTTTTTAGCTGCTTCGATGGTGTAGTATTATTTGTTTTTTAGCTGCTTCGATGGTGTATTATTATTTGTTTTTAGATGCTTCGATGGTGGAGTATTATTTGTTTTTAGCTACTTCGATGGTGTAGTATTATTTGTTTTTAGCTGCTTCGATGGTGTAGTATTATTTGTTTTTTAGCTGCTTCGATGGTGTATTATTATTTGTTTTTAGCTACGTCGATGGTGTAGTATTATTTGTTTTTTAGCTGCTTCAATGGTGTAGTATTATTTGTTTTTAGCTGCTTCGATGGTGAAGTATTATTTGTTTTTAGCTGCTTTGATGGTGTAGTATTATTTGTTTTTAGCTGCTTCGATGGTGTATTATTATTTGTTTTTTAGCTGCTTCGATGGTGTAGTATTATTTGTTTTTAGCTGCTTTGATGGTGTATTATTATTTGTTTTTAGCTGCTTCGATGGTGTAGTATTATTTGTTTTGAGCTACTTCAATGGTGTAGTATTATTTGTTTTTAGCTGCTTCGATGGTGTAGTATTTTTTGTTTTTAGCTGCTTCGATGGTGTAGTATTATTTGTTTTTTAGCTACTTCGATGGTGTAGTATTATTTGTTTTTAGCTGCTTTGATGGTGTAGTATTATTTGTTTTTAGCTGCTTCGATGGTGTAGTATTATTTGTTTTTAGCTGCTTCGATGGACATAGTTTCCTCCACCAATAAAACTGACCTCCACGGTATAACTGAAATATTGTTGAAAGTGGCGTTAAACACCAGCAAACAAACAAACAGCATGTCTGGTTGAACGAGACTACTACATGACTGACTTTTATTTTCTTTCTCTGTGGATATACATGTAGGGTATTGGTCCTACGTATTTACAGACATATAATTATATATTTATTCTTAAATCGTCTAAGATTTGGTATTTAAAGCTATTAATTCATTATATTTTTATACAGACAGTTTTAACACGACATAATATACGAGTTGATATGTTTACCTGTAGGTCACGTGTACTGTATGCTATTTTTAACTTACCTGGATCTATTGCGAAATATACAAGTAAACAATGATGAAATACATGTAACTATTTATCTTTAATTTTATCAACAAAGTTCATTTTGGTTTTAAGTTGTATTTTTAGATAATGACGAGTGCAAACATTCGATCTACAATGGACACGAAGGTAAGTTGTTATATTAGAAAAAAAGAGGAGGGTAATCAGAAAATGTTAATTTATTTTATGACATAATTTCACGAAAATAAATATGTCACACACATCATATAATAATGATTCACCCCATATCCATCAACTGCCCGTGGTGTGCTGGACAGCTCTGTAGGTTGACCCCACCCCTGGGAACCGTCATCAGTATCAAACGTTTCAAATTTGAGACGTTACGTTACTTAAAGGCATATTTTCTACCAAAATCGTAATTTTGTCTTTAAGTTTCCTTTAAGTTTGTTAGTTTTATGTATACAATCGCAAATCCATATTGAAAATTTAGATTTCCGACAGTGTGGCATTTATTTTCATTTTTATTTTTATTTTTATTACCATAATTAAGGTACGAGTATAACCTTTTGGGGAAATATAAACTCCATGCGTGGGAGAGGTTGGTATATTCTATCAAGATGCGCAATATTTATAATGGCACACTTGAAGTCGTAACGGGATCGGTGGTGTAATGGTTAGCGTACTCGCCTCGAGGGAGTAGATCGTAGGTTCAAGCCCCGGTCGAGTTAAACCAAAGACCATTCCTTTGCTTGAAAGTCCATTCCTACACCAATAAAATGAGACCATTCCCATACATTTTGTCATGGTTTTGTCGTGACCGTTCCGTGACGTAAACAAAATTTTCCTACACGTTTTAAGAGGGATACAAGGCTTGTCAAAGGCTGAAATGACATTTGTTGGACAATTCACATGTTTGAATAATTTTGGCATCAACATATTAATATAAAAAGTCACTAGGCGGTAGGAATTGGTGAAATAAAATGGATCTTACGCCTCGATATCTTTGTCGCTGCATTGATCAACTTGCGAAGGCAGTTTACGATCAAAACAAAAGGATCGAGCTTTACTGACTTAATGGTGAAGTAGAAAAAAGACTGCCCTTTCTAAACGTGTAACCCATAGACACTAAGATAACCTATAAAAAACGATAATAGTCAAAATCTTCACACCTACCTTTTTGACGATGTACAATACGCCATCTTGAAATGACCATTCCGTATCGGGAACACGACAGTGAATATTCCTAGTTATCATTCATCCACAATGGCAATGGGCCGATATGTGGGCCTAATGATAACATCCAGGCCAATATTGAAAATGTCATGCATTAATGTGTATTTATCACATATTTTGTTGCAATATGTTCGTTTTTGCATGTCCAATAATAGCTAGAAATCAGTGCTGGTTATTTTCCCTAAGGACATATGCTTGTCACAAAAAGACATTTCCGAAACTTACAATGTGATACAGATAGTATGAGTGAAATAGTTTAGCTTAAACATATTTCATTGTCCAAAAACACGACAATAGGATCAGATACACGTTTTTCAACTTAGAACATATTCTCCTTAGATGGGATACCTATTACGAAAGGGATATGCTATATTCCGTAACCGTGGAATATATTTTTGTTTTATAAGCCCACTAATGTGATCTCGGGAAGATGTTTAATGTATTTCAATAGATTTTTATCGTACATGGTAAAAATGTGTTATCAAATTTAAGTATAGGACAACTGTAAATATCATTGACTTATTTTGCAGGTAACAATGAATGCAGTACCAGATGACATGTTATTGGAAATATTTTCATACGTGTCACAAAAAGAAGTAATTCTTAGTGTACGTAGGGTGTGTGTCCGGTGGTACAAAGTGTCATATACAGGTGACTTATGGCATACCATTGATCTTACTAAATACAAAGAAAAGTCGATCCAGGCAGCCATGGTTTCCAATTTAAAGCATATTCAGGATCATGTTAAAACCCTAACAGTAGCACCACGGCTGTTGCAAACAATATTTAATAACCATATATGGCAATTTTTAACTTTGAAACAATTGCATTTGACGTCTTTAGTTGGACAAACAACAACAATTCTTGGAGAACCAAATCTTCGTTATCCTCGTCTGGAAAAAGTATCATTCGAGTCGTTTACGGACAATGATACGATACTTTCCGCCTTTTCTGACTTTACGATCGACACACTATCATGGAAATATAATGGACCATTTTCAAGCTTTCGAGACTCAATAGTGACACTGAATGAGATGGAGAATTTACAAAAAATAAGAATACACTTATATAACCTTGACAACGAATCCCTGAATTATCTTTTAAAAAATTGTAAGATTTTGACGTCATTGGAACTGTACATCTGTAATCTAAATATTACTGATGACGCGTTTCTCTCACTTAAAAGAAAATGCCAACTTACAGAATTCGGATTGCCTTATACATCGATAACGGACATAGCACTACAAATTATATCGGACGCATGTCCTCATCTTAAGGTTATAAATATTAGTAACTGTTATCAGATAACTGATACAGGTTTAAGTTATTTGGCTGAAAACTGTGTTAGACTAGAAAATATCAATATTAGTAACATCCCCTCTCTTACTAGAAGATCTATCTACAAAATAGCTGATCACTGTATCAGTTTAAAAACATTGAATGTTAAAAAAAGTAACGGTGTTGAGAATGATGCAATTACAAATATTTTACAAAAATGTTCACAACTAGTAAAACTCGATATTTCACACTGTCAAAATGTCACGAAATCATGGCTCTCAGAAAAGAACACGATTAGTATGAACGTTGCATTGTCATTGTCGTTACGGGAAATATTCTTGAACGGAAACGGAAGTATAACGTCTGCTGTTCTAATGAGAATACTTACATCCTGTACGTGCCTAAAACATATAGGTGTTGCAAACTGCATTTCAATCTATGGATTGATTATTGAAAACTGGACAGAACATCCACAGCCATTGCCATGTGCTTGTAAATCCACAAGAATAAGCAGCACTGTTGACAATAGTAAACGTGTTGAAAATAGTAAACATTCTCACATTATTTCTATTAATTTAAATATGTCGTCTAATATTGAAGACACAACAATAACACAGATTACAGACATCTGCCCAGACTTAAGACATATAAATCTTTCTGGCTGTGCAAAACTTACAACAAATATTCTTCCGACGATTTTTAGAAACTGTTGTTTTATTGATAAAATTGAGCTGCAAAAAATGTTATTCCTGAGAGAGAATCATATAGAAGACTAAACAACAATTCATCATGTGTGACGTCAGTTAGAAAACGACTACTTAACTTTTAGAGAGAGACGATTTTCATTTGTATCCGAAACAAAAATAATATTTTTTTACCAAGAAAATCTGCAAATTGTACTAAAATTTTCATTGAAA
Source organism: Bathymodiolus septemdierum (assembly GCA_963383655.1). Taxonomy (NCBI): domain Eukaryota; kingdom Metazoa; phylum Mollusca; class Bivalvia; order Mytilida; family Modiolidae; genus Bathymodiolus; species Bathymodiolus septemdierum. The sequence continues at coordinate 2,224,320 of OY726528.1, forward strand.
ACTACACTTTCATATTATTTTGTTCATCTTTCACTTAGAGCAATTAAATTTTTTTTCTAGAAATTTTGGCGACAGAAATTAAAAAGAAAAACATACCCCCTGAAAGCTTAATGGTCGTTCCTAAGTAAGATTGTCGTGTACATTACGAGGATGCAGTCACCTCATTCTTGGATGAACAAATAACCATAGAGTGAAACAGTCTGATCCATGGTTTACCACTACACATATTTTAGACTGTTAAATTAGTTTGATATTATCTGATGTGCCTTAGTGCCGCTTTTTCTAAACAGCTAATAAATAAAATAATGTTCTTCATTTAATGTGGTGTTTCCCGTGGAGGAAAACCTACATGTATCACTCGTCGCAACTTCGGCTGATTCCGTACCTTCATCATACCTCGTCCGTATTACGATAGCTCCCATTGGAACTACTTTCGGAAATCTTCAATAAAGAAGGTATTAAAATAATTTCACTTTCGAATATTCGTCCAATAATAATATATTTTCATTCGTCGCAATGTCGGCTGATTCGTACCTTCATCAAAGACCAATATTTTTCAAAACAAACTCATCTATTGTCGCCATTTTAGAACTTATTCGCGGTGCGCAATGTTTGATTGAAGTGATATGGTCTTCCGGCGAAGAAATGTGACGCGTAGACGCATATCAAATACCGTATTACAGCCGAAGTATTGAGGGAGAGAAGCGGACTCACCCGAGGTTTGCCGATTGCTACATGTATAGGAACCTGGTCCTCTTGCTGCTATTTTCAAGTTATTGTCCAATGAAATTGTAGTGGAGTTCGTGTTATTTAATCTTTAGTTTTATGTGTAGTAATTTGTGGACCATTGTTGTACATCAACTTTCATAATTGTCTACAATAAGTTGGTAGTTAATATTATGACACTGGTATGGGCGTATCGATGAAAATTTAGTGTGCTACAGGAATTACATAATGTATATTGGATATGTGAGTGAATGATTGTTGTTTAACTCCAATTTAGCAAATTTTCAGCTATATCATGGCGAGAACAGGTTATTTTTCAATGAGATGATGATGAAGTCCGCTTTGTTCTAGACCAACACGCTGAATTAGATTTTTATAGTGCAAGTTCACTGAAACAGCAGTCCGCGGGTAGACATGTCGCTCCACTTGGACACATTATTCTGATTCCGAGTCAACCAGTCTTTGCTATTTTTCCTTACTGCTGTGTGCATAGCGGAGAAGCAACAAATATCAATTTTAAAGTCTTTGGTTTTTACCCGACCGGGGATCGAACTCACAATCTACTGCACTCGAGGCGAGCACGATAACCATTACGCCACCGATGCGGTTGTATATTGGATATGAATTTTAAAAAAAATCATAGCAACGGACCACTAGCAACCATTCACAACAATCAATATTTACTCGTTAGAACCTGTTTTAAGTTGTTCTTTATGTGTAAGGCGGCGAGTGATACGGTCCATACATAAGTCGCTAATAATAAGCGACATCCTATTTGTTGAGGTTGTATATGGCATCGTATGATGTTATGGCAGTCAAATTTCTACATCCGGGTTTACTGCTCGTAGAAGGAAAGAAGACATCAACAATAGTAGAAATATAAAACAAATCTATTATTTTACCCTGCAAATGAATTCCTTGTGACTCAATAGTAAACGGACTGAGGCGTCGTTCAGTATAAACTGGTCTGACATGACGACATTACGTACACGATGTTGTCTTTTAAGGCAGGTACACAATTCGGGTTTTACTAACACCGCATATCTGCCATTTCGGTTTTCTCTAACGCTTACTTAAAATTCCACCCCTTCCACAATTTTAGACAAATCAGTTTAATAGATGCTCGTACAGATACCACGAATACAAGTTCACATCCATACTGTCAGCCATGTTCTATGATATAGAACAATTCACATAGAATACAAGTTCACATCCATACTGTCAGCCATGTTCTATGATATAGAACAATTCACATAGAATACAAGTTCACATCCATACTGTCAGCCATGTTCTATGATATAGAACAATTCACATAGAATACAAGTTCACATCCATACTGTCAGCCATGTTCTATGATATAGAATAATTCACATAGAATACAAGTTCACATCCTTACTGTCAGCCATGTTCTATGATATAGAACAATTCACATAGAATACAAGTTCACATCCATACTGTCAGCCATGTTCTATAGAACAATTCACATAGAATACAAGTTCACATCCATACTGTCAGCCATGTTCTAAGATATAGAACAATTCACATAGAATACAAGTTCACATCCATACTGTCAGCCATGTTCTATGATATAGAACAATTCACATAGAATACAAGTTCACATCCATACTGTCAGCCATGTTCTATGATATAGAACAATTCACATAGAATACAAGTTCACATCCATACTGTCAGCCATGTTCTATGATATAGAACAATTCACATAGAATACAAGTTCACATCCATACTGTCAGCCATGTTCTATGATATAGAACAATTCACATAGAATACAAGTTCAAATCCATACTGTCAGCCATGTTCTATGATATAGAACAATTCACATAGAATACAAGTTCACATCCATACTGTCAGCCATGTTCTATGATATAGAATAATTCACATAGAATACAAGTTCACATCCATACTGTCAGCCATGTTCTATGATATAGAACAATTCACATAGAATACAAGTTCACATCCATACTCTCAGCCATGTTCTATAGAACAATTCACATAGAATACAAGTTCACATCCATACTGTCAGCCATGTTCTATGAAATAGAACAATTCACATAGAATACAAGTTCACATCCATACTGTCAGCCATGTTCTATGATATAGAACAATTCACATAGAATACAAGTTCACATCCATACTGTCAGCCATGTTCTATGATATAGAACAATTCACATAGAATACAAGTTCACATCCATACTGTCAGCCATGTTCTATGATATAGAACAATTCACATAGAATACAAGTTCACATCCATACTGTCAGCCATGTTCTATGATATAGAACAAATCACATAGAATACAAGTTCACATCCATACTGTCAGCCATGTTCTATGATATAGAACAATTCACATAGAATACAAGTTCACATCCATACTGTCAGCCATGTTCTATGATATAGAATAATTCACATAGAATACAAGTTCACATCCATACTGTCAGCCATGTTCTATGATATAGAACAATTCACATAGAATACAAGTTCACATCCATATTGTCAGCCATGTTCTATAGAACAATTCACATAGAATACAAGTTCACATCCATACTGTCAGCCATGTTCTATGATATAGAACAATTCACATAGAATACAAGTTCACATCCATACTGTCAGCCATGTTCTATGATATAGAACAATTCACATAGAATACAAGTTCACATCCATACTGTCAGCCATGTTCTATGAAATAGAACAATTCACATAGAATACAAGTTCACATCCATACTGTCAGCCATGTTCTATGATATAGAACAATTCACATAGAATACAAGTTCACATCCATACTGTCAGCCATGTTCTATGATATAGAACAATTCACATAAAATACAAGTTCACATCCATACTGTCAGCCATGTTCTATGATATAGAACAATTCACATAGAATACAAGTTCACATCCATACTGTCAGCCATGTTCTATAGAACAATTCACATAGAATACAAGTTCCCATCCATACTGTCAGCCATGTTCTAAGATATAGAACAATTCACATAGAATACAAATTCACATCCATACTGTCAACCATGGTCTATGATATAGAACAATTCACATAGAATACAAGTTCACATCCATACTGTCAGCCATGTTCTATGATATAGAGCAATTCACATAGAATACAAGTTCACATCCATACTGTCAGCCATGTTCTATGATATAGAACAGTTCACATCCATACTGTCAGCCATGTTCTATGATATAGAACAATTCACATAGAATACAAGTTCACATCCATACTGTCAGCCATGTTCTATAGAACAATTCACATAGAATACAAGTTCACATCCATACTGTCAGCCATGTTCTATGATATAGAACAAATCACATAGAATACAAGTTCACATCCATACTGTCAGCCATGTTCTATGATATAGAACAATTCACATAGAATACAAGTTCACATCCATACTGTCAGCCATGTTCTATAGAACAATTCACATAGAATACAAGTTCACATCCATACTGTCAGCCATGTTCTAAGATATAGAACAATTCACATAGAATACAAGTTCACATCCATGCTGTCAGCCATATTCTATGATATAGAACAATTCACATAGAATACAAGTTCACATCCATACTGTCAGCCATGTTCTATGATATAGAGCAATTCACATAGAATACAAGTCCACATCCATACTGTCAGCCATGTTCTATGATATAGAACAATTCACATAGAATACAAGTTCACATCCATACTGTCAGCCATGTTCTATGAAATAGAACAATTCACATAGAATACAAGTTCACATCCATACTGTCAGCCATGTTCTATGATATAGAACAATTCACATAGAATACAAGTTCACATCCATACTGTCAGCCATGTTCTATGATATAGAACAATTCACATAGAATACAAGTTCACATCCATACTGTCAGCCATGTTCTATGATATAGAACAATTCACATAGAATACAAGTTCACATCCATACTGTCAGCCATGTTCTATGATATAGAATAATTCACATAGAATACAAGTTCACATCCATACTGTCAGCCATGTTCTATGATATAGAATAATTCACATAGAATACAAGTTCACATCTATACTGTCAGCCATGTTCTATGATATAGAACAATTCACATAGAATACAAGTTCACATCCATACTGTCAGCCATGTTCTATAGAACAATTCACATAGAATACAAGTTCACATCCATACTGTCAGCCATGTTCTATGATATAGAACAATTCACATTGAATACAAGTTCACATCCATACTGTCAGCCATGTTCTATGATATAGAACAATTCACATAGAATACAAGTTCACATCCATACTGTCAGCCATGTTCTATGATATAGAACAATTCACATAGAATACAAGTTCACATCCATACTGTCAGCCATGTTCTATAGAACAATTCACATAGAATACAAGTTCCCATCCATACTGTCAGCCATGTTCTAAGATATAGAACAATTCACATAGAATACAAATTCACATCCATACTGTCAACCATGGTCTATGATATAGAACAATTCACATAGAATACAAGTTCACATCCATACTGTCAGCCATGTTCTATGATATAGAGCAATTCACATAGAATACAAGTTCACATCCATACTGTCAGCCATGTTCTATGATATAGAACAGTTCACATCCATACTGTCAGCCATGTTCTATGATATAGAACAATTCACATAGAATACAAGTTCACATCCATACTGTCAGCCATGTTCTATAGAACAATTCACATAGAATACAAGTTCACATCCATACTGTCAGCCATGTTCTATGATATAGAACAAATCACATAGAATACAAGTTCACATCCATACTGTCAGCCATGTTCTATGATATAGAACAATTCACATAGAATACAAGTTCACATCCATACTGTCAGCCATGTTCTATAGAACAATTCACATAGAATACAAGTTCACATCCATACTGTCAGCCATGTTCTAAGATATAGAACAATTCACATAGAATACAAGTTCACATCCATGCTGTCAGCCATATTCTATGATATAGAACAATTCACATAGAATACAAGTTCACATCCATACTGTCAGCCATGTTCTATGATATAGAGCAATTCACATAGAATACAAGTCCACATCCATACTGTCAGCCATGTTCTATGATATAGAACAATTCACATAGAATACAAGTTCACATCCATACTGTCAGCCATGTTCTATGAAATAGAACAATTCACATAGAATACAAGTTCACATCCATACTGTCAGCCATGTTCTATGATATAGAACAATTCACATAGAATACAAGTTCACATCCATACTGTCAGCCATGTTCTATGATATAGAACAATTCACATAGAATACAAGTTCACATCCATACTGTCAGCCATGTTCTATGATATAGAACAATTCACATAGAATACAAGTTCACATCCATACTGTCAGCCATGTTCTATGATATAGAATAATTCACATAGAATACAAGTTCACATCCATACTGTCAGCCATGTTCTATGATATAGAATAATTCACATAGAATACAAGTTCACATCTATACTGTCAGCCATGTTCTATGATATAGAACAATTCACATAGAATACAAGTTCACATCCATACTGTCAGCCATGTTCTATAGAACAATTCACATAGAATACAAGTTCACATCCATACTGTCAGCCATGTTCTATGATATAGAACAATTCACATTGAATACAAGTTCACATCCATACTGTCAGCCATGTTCTATGATATAGAACAATTCACATAGAATACAAGTTCACATCCATACTGTCAGCCATGTTCTATGATATAGAACAATTCACATAGAATACAAGTTCACATCCATACTGTCAGCCATGTTCTATGATATAGAACAATTCACATAGAATACAAGTTCACATCCATACTGTCAGCCATGTTCTATAGACCAATTCACATAGAATACAAGTTCACATCCATACTGTCAGCCATGTTCTATGATATAGAACAATTCACATAGAATACAAGTTCACATCCATACTGTCAGCCATGTTCTATGATATAGAACAATTCACATAGAATACAAGTTCACATCCATACTGTCAGTCATGTTCTATGATATAGAACAATTCACATAGAATACAAGTTCACATCCATACTGTCAGCCATGTTCTATGATATAGAATAATTCACATAGAATACAAGTTCACATCCATACTGTCAGCCATGTTCTATGATATAGAACAATTCACATAGAATACAAGTTCACATCCATACTGTCAGCCATGTTCTATGATATAGAACAATTCACATAGAATACAAGTTCACATCCATACTGTCAGCCATGTTCTATGATATAGAACAATTCACATAGAATACAAGTTCACATCCATACTGTCAGCCATGTTCTATAGACCAATTCACATAGAATACAAGTTCACATCCATACTGTCAGCCATGTTCTATGATATAGAACAATTCACATAGAATACAAGTTCACATCCATACTGTCAGCCATGTTCTATGATATAGAACAATTCACATAGAATAAAAGTTCACATCCATACTGTCAGTCATGTTCTATGATATAGAATAATTCACATAGAATACAAGTTCACATCCATACTGTCAGCCATGTTCTATGATATAGAACAATTCACATAAAATACAAGTTCACATCCATACTGTCAGCCATGTTCTATAGAACAATTCACATAGAATACAAGTTCACATCCATACTGTCAGCCATGTTCTATGATATAGAACAATTCACATAGAATACAAGTTCACATCCATACTGTCAGCCATGTTCTATGATATAGAACAATTCACATAGAATACAAGTTCACATCCATACTGTCAGCCATGTTCTATGATATAGAACAATTCACATAGAATACAAGTTCACATCCATACTGTCAGCCATGTTCTATGATATAGAACAATTCACATAGAATACAAGTTCACATCCATACTGTCAGCCATGTTCTATGATATAGAATAATTCACATAGAATACAAGTTCACATCCATACTGTCAGCCATGTTCTATGATATAGAACAATTCACATAGAATACAAGTTCACATCCATATTGTCAGCCATGTTCTATAGAACAATTCACATAGAATACAAGTTCACATCCATACTGTCAGCCATGTTCTATGATATAGAACAATTCACATAGAATACAAGTTCACATCCATACTGTCAGCCATGTTCTATGATATAGAACAATTCACATAGAATACAAGTTCATATCCATACTGTCAGCCATGTTCTATAGACCAATTCACATAGAATACAAGTTCACATCCATACTGTCAGCCATGTTCTATGATATAGAACAATTCACATAGAATACAAGTTCACATCCATACTGTCAGCCATGTTCTATGATATAGAACAATTCACATAGAATACAAGTTCACATCCATACTGTCAGTCATGTTCTATGATATAGAACAATTCACATAGAATACAAGTTCACATCCATACTGTCAGCCATGTTCTATGATATAGAATAATTCACATAGAATACAAGTTCACATCCATACTGTCAGCCATGTTCTATGATATAGAACAATTCACATAGAATACAAGTTCACATCCATACTGTCAGCCATGTTCTATGATATAGAACAATTCACATAGAATACAAGTTCACATCCATACTGTCAGCCATGTTCTATGATATAGAACAATTCACATAGAATACAAGTTCACATCCATACTGTCAGCCATGTTCTATAGACCAATTCACATAGAATACAAGTTCACATCCATACTGTCAGCCATGTTCTATGATATAGAACAATTCACATAGAATACAAGTTCACATCCATACTGTCAGCCATGTTCTATGATATAGAACAATTCACATAGAATAAAAGTTCACATCCATACTGTCAGTCCATGTTCTATGATATAGAACTAATTCACATAGAATACAAGTTCACATCCATACTGTCAGCCATGTTCTATGATATAGAACAATTCACATAAAATACAAGTTCACATCCATACTGTCAGCCATGTTCTATGATATAGAACAATTCACATAGAATACAAGTTCACATCCATACTGTCAGCCATGTTCTATGATATAGAACAATTCACATAGAATACAAGTTCACATCCATACTGTCAGCCATGTTCTATGATATAGAACAATTCACATAGAATACAAGTTCACATCCATACTGTCAGCCATGTTCTATGATATAGAACAATTCACATAGAATACAAGTTCACATCCATACTGTCAGCCATGTTCTATGATATAGAACAATTCACATAGAATACAAGTTCACATCCATACTGTCAGCCATGTTCTATGATATAGAATAATTCACATAGAATACAAGTTCACATCCATACTGTCAGCCATGTTCTATGATATAGAACAATTCACATAGAATACAAGTTCACATCCATATTGTCAGCCATGTTCTATAGAACAATTCACATAGAATACAAGTTCACATCCATACTGTCAGCCATGTTCTATGATATAGAACAATTCACATAGAATACAAGTTCACATCCATACTGTCAGCCATGTTCTATGATATAGAACAATTCACAT
>OY726528.1:2833753-3138753 GCA_963383655.1 Bathymodiolus septemdierum
TTTCCTATTGAAATTTGATACTGTTCCGACAGTATGGTATTATTTGTTTATCTATTGGACTTTGGAACTGTTCCGACAGTGTAGCTTTTCTTGTGTTTCTATGTGACATTGAAACTGTTCTGATAATATGGCATTATTTGTTCTTCTATTGGATTTTGGAACTGTTCCGGCTGTGTGGCATTATTGGTTTTTCTATTGTATTTTGGAGGTGCTTCAACAGTGTGGCTTTATCTGTTTTTATATTGGACTTTGGAGCTGTTCCGAGAATGTGGCATTATTTGTCTCTCGATTGGACATTGGAACTGTTCCGACATTGTGGCATTATTTATTTTTGTATTGGATTTTGGAACTGTTCCGACAGTGTGGCAATTTTGTTTTTCTATTGGACTTAGGAACTGTTCCGACATTGTGGCATTATTTGTTTGTGTATTGAATTTTGGAACTGTCCAGACAGCGTGGCATTATTTGTTTCTCTATTGGACTTTGAAACTGTTCCGACAGTGTGGCATTATTTGTTTTTCTATGGGGCTTTGGAACTATTCCCACAGTGTGGCATTATCGGTTTATCTATTGTAATTTGGAACTGATCAGACAGTCTGGCATGATTGTTTTTTCTATAGGACTTTGGAACTCTACTGACAGTGTGTCATTATTTGTTTTTCTTTTGTACTTTGGAACAGTTCTGACAGTGTGAGTATTATTTGTTTTTGTATAGGACTTTGGAACTATTTCCACATTGTGCCATTATCGGTTTATCTATTGGACTTTGAAACTGATCAGAGAGTGTGCCATTACTTGTTTTTCTATGGGACTTTGGAGCTATTCTGACGATGTGCCATTATTTGTTTTTCTATTAGAATTTGGAACTGTTGCGACAATGTAGCGTTATTTGTTTGTATATGGGACTTTGAAACTGTTCTGACACTGTGGCATTATTTGTTTTTATATGAGACTTTGGAATTATTCCGACAGTTTGGCATCATTTGTTTATCTATAGGACTTTGGAAATGTTCCGACAGTGTAACATTTTTTGTGTTTTTTTCATGTGACTTTGGAACTGTTCCGACAATATGGCATTATTTGTTTTTCTATAGGACTTTGGATCTGTTCCGACAGTGTGGCATTATTGGTTTCTCTATTGAACTTTGGAACTGTTCCGAGAGTGTAGTTTTTTCTGTTTTTCTATGTGACTTTGGAACTGTTCCGACAATATGGCATTATTTGTTTTTCTATTGGATTTTGGAACTATTCCGACAATGTGGCATTATTGGTTTTTCTATGGGACTTTAGAACTGTTCTGACAGTGTGGCATTATTTGTTTTTCAATTTTCAATTGGGCTTTGGAACTAGTCTGATATTGTGATATTATTTGTTTTTTATTGTACTTTGGAACTGTTCCGACAGTGTGACATTATTTGTTTCTCAATATTGGACTTTGGAACTGTTCCAAACATATGACATTATTTGTTTTCCTATTGGAATTTGATACTGTTCCGGCAGTATGGTATTATTTGTTTATCTATTGGACTTTGGAACTGTTTCGACAGTGTGACATTATTGTTTTTTTCTATTGTACTTTGGAGCTGTTCCGACAGTGTGGCATTATTTGCTTTTCTATTGGACTTTGATACTGTTCCGACAGTGTGGCATTATTTGTTTTTCTGTTGGACTTTGGAACTATTCTGACAATAAGATATTATTTGTTTTTCTGTTGGATTTTGGTATTGTTCCGAGAGTGTGGCATTATTTGTTTTTCTATAGGACTTTGGGACTGTTCCGACAGTGTGGCATTATTTGTTTTTCTATAGGACTTTGGATCTGTTCCGACAGTGTGGCATTATTTGTTTCTCTATTGAACTTTGAAACTGTTCCGACAGTGTGGCATTATTTGTTTTTCTATGGAGCTTTGGAACTATTCCCACAGTGTGGCATTATCGGTTTATCTATTGTAATTTGGAACTGATCAGACAGTCTGGCATGATTGTTTTTTCTATAGGACTTTGGAACTCTACTGACAGTGTGTCATTATTTGTTTTTCTTTTGTACTTTGGAACAGTTCTGACAGTGTGAGTATTATTTGTTTTTGTATAGGACTTTGGAACTATTTCCACATTGTGCCATTATCGGTTTATCTATTGGACTTTGAAACTGATCAGAGAGTGTGCCATTACTTGTTTTTCTATGGGACTTTGGAGCTATTCTGACGATGTGCCATTATTTGTTTTTCTATTAGAATTTGGAACTGTTGCGACATTGTAGCGTTATTTGTTTGTATATGGGACTTTGAAACTATTCCGACAGTTTGGCATCATTTGTTTATCTATAGGACTTTGGAAATGTTCCGACAGTGTAACATTTTTTGTGTTTTTTTCATGTGACTTTGGAACTGTTCCGACAATATGGCATTATTTGTTTTTCTATAGGACTTTGGATCTGTTCCGACAGTGTGGCATTATTGGTTTCTCTATTGAACTTTGGAACTGTTCCGAGAGTGTAGTTTTTTCTGTTTTTCTATGTGACTTTGGAACTGTTCCGACAATATGGCATTATTTGTTATTCTATTGGATTTTGGAACTATTCCGACAATGTGGCATTATTGGTTTTTCTATGGGACTTTAGAACTGTTCTGACAGTGTGGCATTATTTGTTTTTCAATTTTCAATTGGGCTTTGGAACTAGTCTGATATTGTGATATTATTTGTTTTTTTATTGTACTTTAGAACTGTTCCGACAGTGTGACATTATTTGTTTCTCAATATTGGACTTTGGAACTGTTCCAAACATATGACATTATTTGTTTTCCTATTGGAATTTGATACTGTTCCGGCAGTATGGTATTATTTGTTTATCTATTGGACTTTGGAACTGTTTCGACAGTGTGACATTATTGTTTTTTTCTATTGTACTTTGGAGCTGTTCCGACAGTGTGGCATTATTTGTTTTTCTATTGGACTTTGATACTGTTCCGACAGTGTGGCATTATTTGTTTTTCTGTTGGACTTTGGAACTATTCTGACAATAAGATATTATTTGTTTTTCTGTTGGATTTTGGTATTGTTCCGAGAGTGTGGCATTATTTGTTTTTTCTATAGGACTTTGGGACTGTTCCGACAGTGTGGCATTATTTGTTTTTCTATAGGACTTTGGATCTGTTCCGACAGTGTGGCATTATTTGTTTCTCAATATTGGACTTTGGAACTGTTCCAAACATATGACATTATTTGTTTTCCTATTGGAATTTGATACTGTTCCGGCAGTATGGTATTATTTGTTTATCTATTGGACTTTGGAACTGTTTCGACAGTGTGACATTATTGTTTTTTTCTATTGTACTTTGGAGCTGTTCCGACAGTGTGGCATTATTTGTTTTTCTATTGGACTTTGATACTGTTCCGACAGTGTGGCATTATTTGTTTTTCTGTTGGACTTTGGAACTATTCTGACAATAAGATATTATTTGTTTTTCTGTTGGATTTTGGTATTGTTCCGAGAGTGTGGCATTATTTGTTTTTCTATAGGACTTTGGGACTGTTCCGACAGTGTGGCATTATTTGTTTTTCTATAGGACTTTGGATCTGTTCCGACAGTGTGGCATTATTTGTTTCTCTATTGAACTTTGGAACTTTTCCGAGAGTGTGGCATCATTTGTTTTTCTATAGGACTTTGGAATTGTTCGACAGTGTGGTATTATTTGTTTTTCTATAGGACTTTGGAACTGTTCCGACCATGTGGCATTATTTGTTTTTCTATTGGACTTTGGAACTGTTCCGAGAGTGTGACATTATTTGCTTCTCTATTGGATTTTGGAACTTTTCCGACAATGTGGCATGATTGGTTTTTCTATGGGACTGTGGAACTATTCTGACAGTGTGGCATTATTCGTATTTCATTTTTCTATTGAACTTTGGAACTGTTTCGACAGTGTGGCATTGGTTGTTTTTCTATAGGACTTTGGAACTGTTCCGACAGTGTGGCATTATTTGTTTTTCTATAGGACTTTGGAACTGTTCCGACAGTGTGGTATTATTTGTATTTCTATAGGACTTTGGAACTGTTTCGACAGTGTGGCATTATTTTTTTATCTATTTGACTTTGGAACTGTTCCGACAGTGTAGCTTTTCTTGTTTTTCTATGTGACTTTGGAACTGTTCCGAAAATATGGCATTATTTGTTTTTCTATATGACTTTTGGAACTGTTCAGACAATATGGCATTATTTGTTTCTCTATTGGACTTTGGAGCTGTTCTGACAGTGTGCCATTATTTGTTTTTCTATGGGATATAGAACTTCTCCGAGAGCTTGGTATTATTGGTTTTCCTATTGGGCTTTGGAAGTGTTCCGTCAGTGTGACATTTTTTTGTGTTTTTATATGTGACTTTGGGACTGTTCCGACAATATGGCATTATTTGTTTTTCTATAGGACTTTGGATCTGTTCCGACAGTGTGGCATTATTTGTTTCTCTATTGAACTTTGGAACTGTTCCGACAGTGTAGTTTTTTCGGTTTTTCTCTGTGACTTTGGAACTGTTCCGACAATATGGCATTATTGTTTTTTTATTGGATTTTAGAACTGTTCTGACAGTGTGGCATTATTTGTTTTTCATTTTTCAATTGGGCTTTGGAACTAGTCTGACATTGTGATATTATTTGTTGTTTATTGTACTTTGGAACTGTTCCGACAGTGTGACATTATTTGTTTCTCTATTGGACTTTGGATCTGTTCTAAACAAATGACATTATGTGTTTTCCTATTGAAATTTGATACTGTTCCGACAGTATGGTATTCCTTGTTTATCTATTGGACTTTGGAAATGTTCCGACAGTGTAGCTTTTTTTGTGTTTCTATGTGATGTTGGAACTGTTCCGACAATATGACATTATTTGTTTTTCATTTTTTTATTGGGCTTTGGAACTGTTCCGACAGTGTGGCATTATTTGTTTTTCTATGTGACTTTGGAACTGTTCCAAGCATATGGCGTTATTTGTTTTTCTAATGAACTTTGATACTGATTCGACAGTGTGGTATTATTTGTTTATCTATTGGAATTTGGAACTGCTCCGACAGTGTAGCTTTTTTTGTGTTTCAATATGACTTTGGAACTTTTCCAACAATAAGGCATTATTTGATTCTCTATTGGACTTTGGAACTGTTCCGACAGTGTGGCATCATTTGTTTTTCGATAGAACTTTGGAACTGTTCCGACAGTGTGAAATGTTTTTCTATTGGACATTGGAACTGTTCCGAAAGTGTGGCATTATTTATTTTTCTATTTAACTTTGGAACTGTTCCGAGAGTGTGGCATCATTTGCTATTCAACTGGACTTTGGAACTTTTCGGAGAGTGTGGCATTATTTGTTTTTCATTTTTCTATTTGATTTTGGAACTGTTCCGACATTGTAGCGTTATTTGTTGTTATATGGGACTTTGAAACTGTTCTGACAGTGTGGCATCATTTGTTTTTCGATAGGACTTTGGAACTGTTCCGACAGTGTGAAATGTTTTTCTATTGGACATTGGAACTGTTGCGATAGTGTGGTATTATTTGTTTTTCTATTGGACTTTGGAACTGTTCTGACAGTGTGAGCATTATTGGTTTTTCTATGGGGCTTTGAAACAGTTCTGACAGTGTGAGCATTATTTGTTTTTCTATGGGGCTTTGGAAATATTCCCTCAGTGTAGCATTATTGATGTATCTATTGGACTTTGGAACTGATCAGAGAGTGTAGCATTATTTGTTTTTCTATGGGGCTTTGGAACTATTCCCACAGTGTGGCATTATCGGTTTATCTATTGGACTTTGGAACTGATCAGACAGTCTGGCATGATTGGCTTTTCTATGGGACTTTGGAACTCTACTGACAGTGTGTCATTATTTGCTTTTCTATTGGTCTTTGGAACAGTTCTGACAGTGTGAGTATTATTTATTTTTCTATGGGGCTTTGGAACTATTCCCACAGTGTGGCATTATCGGTTTATCTATTAACATTTGGAACTGTTCCGACATTGTAGCGTTGTTTGTGTTTATATGGGACTTTAGAACTGTTCTGACAGTGTGGCATTATTTGTTTTTATATGAGAATTTGGAACTATTCCGACAGTGTGGCATCATTTGTTTATCTAATGGACTTTGGAAATGTTCCGACAATATGGCATTATTTGTTTTTCGATAGGACTTTGGAACTGTTCCGACAGTGTGGTATTATTGGTTTTTCATTTTTCTATTGGGCTTTGGAACTGTTCCGATAGTGTGGCATTATTGGTTTTTCCATTGGGCTTTGGAACTATTGCGACAGTGTGGTATTATTTGTTTTTCTATGGTGCTTTGGAACAGTTGTGACAGTGTGAGCAGAATTTGTTTTTCTATGGTGCTTTGGAACTGTGCTGACAGTGTGAGCATTATTTGTTTTTCTATGGTGTTTTGGAACTGATCAGAGAGTGTGGCATTATTTGGTTTTCTATTGGACTTTGGAACTGTTCCGACAGTGTAGCATTATTGGTTTTTCATTTTTCTATTGGACTTTGGAACTGTTCTGACAGTGTGAGCATTATTTGTTTTTCTATTGTGCTTTGGAACAGTTCTGACAGTGTGACATTATTTGGTTTTCTATTAGACTTTGGAACTGTTCCGACAGTGTAGCATTATTGGTTTTTCATTTTTCTATTGGACTTTGAAACAGTTCTGACAGTGTGAGCATTATTTGTTTTTCTATGGGGCTTTGGAAATATTCCCACAGTGTAGCATTATTGATGTATATATTGGACTTTGGAACTGATCCGACAGTGTGACATTATTTGTTTTTATATGGGACTTTGGAACTGTTCCGACAGTGTGGCATTATTTTTTTTGATATGGGACTTTGAAACTGTTCTGAAAGTGTGGCATTATTGGTTTATCTATTCGACATTCGAACTGGTCAGAAAGTGTGGAATTATTGGTTTTTCTATGGGACTTTGGAACTTTTCCGACAATATGGCATTATTTGTTTTTCTATGGGACTATGGAACTGTTTCGACAGTGTGCCATTATTTATTTTTCTATTAGAGTTTGGAACTGTTCCGACAGTGTGGCATCATTTGCTATTCAACTGGACTTTGCAACTTTTCCGAGAGTGTGGCATTATTTGTTTTCATTTTTCTATTTGATTTTGGAACTGTTCCGACATTGTAGCATTATTTGTTTTTCGATAGGACTTTGGAACTGTTCTGACAGTGTGTCATTATTTGTTTTTATATGGGACTTTGGAGCTGTTCTGACAGTGTGGCATTATTTGTTTTTCGATAGGACTTTGGAACTGTTCCGAGAGTGTGGCATTATTCGTTTTCCATTTTTCTATTGGACTTTGGAACTGTACCGACAATATGGCATTATTAGGTTTTCTATTGGACTTTGATACTCTTTCGATAGTGTGGTATCATATGTTTATCTATTGGACTTTGGAAATGTTCCGAGAGTGTAACATTTTTTTGTTTTTCTATGTGACTTTGGAACTGTTCCGACAATATTGCATTATTTGTTTTTCTATTGGACTTTGGAACTGTTCCAACAATAAGGCATCATTTGTTTTTCTATAGGAATTTGGAACATTTCCGACAGTGTCGCATTATTTATTTTTCTATTGGACTTTGGAACTGTTCTGACAGTGTGGCATCATTTGCTATTCAACTGGACTTTGGAACTTTTCCGAGAGTGTGGCATTATTGGTTTTTCATTTTTCTATTGGACTTTGAAACTGTTCCGATAGTGTGGTATTATTTGTTTTTCTATTGGACTTTGGAACAGTTCTGACAGTGTGAGCATTATTTGTTTTTCTATGGGGCTTTGGAAATATTCCCACAGTGTAGCATTATTGACGTATCTATTGGACTTTGGAACTGATCAGAGAGTGTGGTATTATTTGTTTTTATATGGGACTTTGAAACTGTTCTGACAGTGTGGCATTATTTGTTTTTTTAATGGGACTTTGCAACTGTTCCGACAGTGTGCCATTATTGGTTTTTTATTAAAATTTGGAACTGTTCTGACAGTGTGCCATTATGTGTTTTTCTAATGGACTTTGGAACTGTTCCGATAATTTGGCATTATTTGTTTTTCTATGGGACTATTAAACTATTCCGACAGCGTGGCATTATTTGTTTTTTCTTCTGAACTTTGGAACTGTTCCGACAGTTTGGAATCATTTCCTTTTCAAATGGACTTTGGACCTTTTCCGAGAGTGTGGCATTATTGGTTTTTCATTTTTCTATTGAACTTTGGAAATGTTCCGATAGTGTGGCATTATTTGTTTTTCTATTGGACTATGGAACGGTTCTGATAGTGTGAGTACTATTTGTTTTTCTATGGGACTTTGGAACTATTCCCACAGTGTGTCAATGTTGGTTTTTCTATTGGACATTGGAACTGTTCCGACAGTGTGGCATGATTGGTTTTTCTATGGGACTTTGGAACTGTTCCGACAGTGTGGCATTTTTTGTTTTTCCTTTTTCTATTGGACTTTGGAACTGTTCCGACAGTGTTGCTTTTTTTTTCTATGTGACTTTGGAACTATTCCGATAAAATAGCATTATTTGTTTTTCTATGTGGCTTTGGAACTGTTCCGACAATATGGCATTATTTGGTTTTCTATTGGACTTTGGAACTGTTCCGACAGGGTGGAATTATTTGCTTTTCTATTGGACATTGGAACTGTTCCGAAAGTGTGGCATCATTTGCTATTCAACTGGACTTTGTAACTTTTCCCAGAGTGTGGCATTATTGATTTTTCATTTTTTTATTGGACTTTGGAACTGTTTCCATAGTGTGGCATTATTTGTTTTTCTATTGGGCTTTGGAACTGTTCCGAGAGTGAAACTTTTTTTTTCTATGTGACTTTGGAACTGATCAGAGAGTGTGGCATTATTTGGTTTTCTATTGGACTTTGGAACTGTTCCGACAGTGTGGCATTATCAGTTTTTATATGGGACTTTGAAACTGTTCTGACAGTGTAGCATTATTTGTTTGTATATGGGACTTTGGAACTGTTCCGACAGTGTGCCATTATTGGTTTTTTATTAAAATTTGGAACTGTTCTGACAGTGTGCCATTATGTGTTTTTCTATTGGACTTTGGAACTGTTCCGATAATATGGCATTATTTGGTTTTCTCTGGGACTATTAAACTATTCCGACAGTGTGTCATTATTGGTTTTTCTATTGGACTTTGGAACTGTTCCCACAGTGTGGCATTATTGGTTTTTTTATTGGATTTTGGAACTGTTCCGACAGTTTGACATCATTTGCTTTTCAACTGGACCTTGGAACTTTTCCGAGAGTGTGGCATTATTGGTTTTTCATTTTTTTATTGGACTTTGGAACTGTTCCGACAGTGTGGTATTATTTGTTTTTCTATTGGACATTGGAACTATTCCCACAGTGTGGCATTATTGGTTTTTCTATTGGACTTTGGAACTGTTCCGACAGTGTGGCATTATTGGTTTTTCTATGAGACTTTGGAACTGTTCTGACAGTGTGCCATTATTTGTTTTACTATTGGACTTTGGAACTGTTCCGAGAGAGTGGCATTATTGGTTTTTCATTTTTCTATTGGACTTTGGAACTGTTCCGACAGTGTGGAATTATTTGTTTTTCTATTGGACTTTGGAACTATTCCCACAGTGTGGCAATATTGTTTTTTCTATTGGACTTTGGAACTGTTCCGACATTGTGGCGTTATTTGTTTTTATATGGGACTTTGGAACTGTTCTGACAGTGTGCCATTATTTGTTTTACTATTTGAATTTGGAACTGTTCCGAGAGTGCGGCATTATTGGTTTTCCATTTTTCTATTGGACTTTGGAACTGTTCCGACAGTGTGACATTATTTGTTTTTATAAGGGACTTTCGAACTGTTCTGACAGTGTTGCATTATTTGTTTTTATAAGGGACTTTGGAACTGTTCCGACAGTGTGGCATTATTGGTTTTTCTATTGGACTTTGGAACTGTTCCGACAGTGTGGCATCATTTTTTTTCCTTTTTCTATTGAACTTTGGAACTGTTCCGACAGTGTGGCATTACTTGTTTTATTTGGGACTTTGGAACTGTTCTGGCAGTGTGGCATTATTTTTGTTCTATTGGAATTTTGAACTGTTCCGACAGTGTGGTATTATTTGTTTGTACATTGGACTTTGGAACTGTTCCGACAGTGTGGTATTATTTGTTTTTCTATTGGACATTGGAACTATTCCCACAGTGTTGCATTATTGGTTTTTCTATTGGACTTTGGAACTGTTCCCACAGTGTGGAATTATTGGTTTTTCTATGAGACTTTGGAACTGTTCTGACAGTGTGCCATTATTTGTTTTACTATTGGACTTTGGAACTGTTCCGAGAGTGTGGCATTATTGGTTTTTCATTTTTCTACTGGACTTTGGAACTGTTCCGACAGTGTGGAATTATTTGTTTTTCTATTGGACTTTGGAACTATTCCCACAGTGTGGCAATACTGTTTTTTCTATTGGACTTTGGAACTGTTCCGACATTGTGGCGTTATTTGTTTTTATATGAGACTTTGGAACTGTTCTGACAGTGTGCCATTATTTGTTTTACTATTTGAATTTGGAACTGTTCCGAGAGTGTGGCATTATTTGTTTTTCCTTTTTCTATTGGACTTTGGAACTGTTCGACAGTGTGGCATTACTTGTTTTTATTTGGGACTTTGGAACTGTTCTGACAGTGTGGCATTATTTTTGCTCTATTGGAATTTTGAACTGTTCCGACAGTGTGGTATTATTTGTTTTACGTTGGACTTAGGAGCTGTTCCGACAATATGGCATTATTAGGTTTGCTATTGGACTTTGATACTGTTTCGATAGTGTGGTATCATATATTTATCTATTGGACTTTGGAACTTTTCCGACAGTGTTGCTTTTTTTGTCTACGTCACTTTGGAACTATTCCGATAAAATAGCATTATTTGTTTTTCTATGTGGCTTTGGAACTGTTCCGACAATATGGCATTATTTGGTTTTCTATTGGACTTTGGAACTGTTCCGACAGGGTGGAATTATTTGCTTTTCTATTGGACATTGGAACTGTTCCGAAAGTGTGGCATCATTTGCTATTCAACTGGACTTTGTAACTTTTCCCAGAGTGTGGCATTATTGATTTTTCATTTTTTTATTGGACTTTGGAACTGTTTCCATAGTGTGGCATTATTTGTTTTTCTATTGGGCTTTGGAACTGTTCCGAGAGTGAAACTTTTTTTTTTTATGTGACTTTGGAACTGATCAGAGAGTGTGGCATTATTTGGTTTTCTATTGGACTTTGGAACTGTTCCGACAGTGTGGCATTATCAGTTTTTATATGGGACTTTGAAACTGTTCTGACAGTGTAGCATTATTTGTTTGTATATGGGACTTTGGAACTGTTCCGACAGTGTGCCATTATTGGTTTTTTATTAAAATTTGGAACTGCTCTGACAGTGTGCCATTATGTGTTTTTCTATTGGACTTTGGAACTGTTCCGATAATATGGCATTATTTGGTTTTCTCTGGGACTATTAAACTATTCCGACAGTGTGTCATTATTGGTTTTTCTATTGGACTTTGGAACTGTTCCCACAGTGTGGCATTATTGGTTTTTTTATTGGATTTTGGAACTGTTCCGACAGTTTGACATCATTTGCTTTTCAACTGGACCTTGGAACTTTTCCGAGAGTGTGGCATTATTGGTTTTCCATTTTTCTATTGGACTTTGGAACTGTTCCGACAGTGTGACATTATTTGTTTTTATAAGGGACTTTCGAACTGTTCTGACGGTGTTGCATTATTTGTTTTTATAAGGGACTTTGGAACTGTTCCGACAGTGTGGCATTATTGGTTTTTCTATTGGACTTTGGAACTGTTCCGACAGTGTGGCATCATTTGTTTTTCCTTTTTCTATTGGACTTTGGAACTGTTCCGACAGTGTGGCATTACTTGTTTTATTTGGGACTTTGGAACTGTTCTGACAGTGTGGCATTATTTTTGTTCTATTGGAATTTTGAACTGTTCCGACAGTGTGGTATTATTTGTTTTTACATTGGACTTTGGAACTGTTCCGACAGTGTGGTATTATTTGTTTTTCTATTGGACATTGGAACTATTCCCACAGTGTGGCATTATTGGTTTTTCTATTGGACTTTGGAACTGTTCCCACAGTGTGGCATTGTTGGTTTTTCTATGAGACTTTGGAACTGTTCTGACAGTGTGCCATTATTTCTTTTACTATTGGACTTTGGAACTGTTCCGAGAGTGTGGCATTATTGGTTTTTCATTTTTCTACTGGACTTTGGAACTGTTCCGACAGTGTGGAATTATTTGTTTTTCTATTGGACTTTGGAACTATTCCCACAGTGTGGCAATACTGTTTTTTCTATTGGACTTTGGAACTGTTCCGACATTGTGGCGTTATTTGTTTTTATATGGGACTTTGGAACTGTTCTGACAGTGTGCCATTATTTGTTTTACTATTTGAATTTGGAACTGTTCCGAGAGTGTGGCATTATTGGTTTTTCATTTTTCTATTGGACTTTGGAACTGTTCCGACAGTGTGACATTATTTGTTTTTATACGGGACTTTGGAACTGTTCTGACAGTGTTGCATTATTTGTTTTTATAAGGGACTTTGGAACTGATCCGACAGTGTGGCATTATTGGTTTTTCTATTGGACTTTGGAACTGTTCCGACAGTGTGGCATTATTTGTTTTTCCTTTTTCTATTGGACTTTGGAACTGTTCCGACAGTGTGGCATTACTTGTTTTTATTTGGGACTTTGGAACTGTTCTGACAGTGTGGCATTATTTTTGTTCTATTGGAATTTTGAACTGTTCCGACAGTGTGGTATTATTTGTTTTACGTTGGACTTAGGAGCTGTTCCGACAATATGGCATTATTAGGTTTGCTATTGGACTTTGATACTGTTTCGATAGTGTGGTATCATATATTTATCTATTGGACTTTGGAACTTTTCCGACAGTGTTGCTTTTTTTGTCTACGTCACTTTGGAAATATTCCGATAATATAGCATTATTTGTTTTTCTATGTGGTTTTGGAACTGTTCCGACAATATGGCATTATTTGGTTTTCTATTGGACATTGGAACTGTTTCGACAGTGTGGTATCATTTGCAATTCAACTGGACTTTGGAACTTTTCCCAGAGTGTGGCATTATTGATTTTTCATTTTTCTATTGGAATTTGGAACTGTTCCGATAGTGTGGCATTATTTGGTTTTTCTATTGGGCTTTGGAACTGTTCCGAGAGTGCAGCATTTTTTTTCTATGTGACTTTGGAACTGATCAAAGAGTGTGGCATTATTTGGTTTTCTATTCGGCTTAGGAAGTGTTCCGACAGTGTGGCATTATCAGTTTTTATATGGGGCTTTGAAACTGTTCTGACAGTATTGCATTATTTGTTTGTAAATGGGACTTTGGAACTGTTCCGAGAGTGTGGCATTATTGGTTTTTCATTTTTCTATTGGACTTTGGAACTGTTCCGACAGTGTGGCATTATTTTTTTTATATGTGACTTTGGAACTGTTCTGACAGTGTGCCATTATTTGTTTTACTATTTGAATTTGGAACTGTTCCGAGAGTGTGGCATTATTGGTTTTTCATTTTTCTATTGGACTTTGGAACTGTTCCGACAGTGTGACATTATTTGTTTTTATACGCGACTTTGGAACTGTTCTGACAGTGTGGCATTATTTGTTTTTATATGGGACTTTGGAACTGTTCCGACAGTGTGGCATTATTGGTTTTTCTATTGGACCCTTGAACTGTTCCCACAGTGTGGCATTATTTGTTTTTCTATTGGACTTTGGAACTGTTCCGACAGTTTGACATCATTTGCTTTTCAACTGGACCTTGGAACTTTTCCAAGAGTGTGGCATTATTGGTTTTTCATTTTTCTATTGGACTTTGGAACTGTTCCGACAGTGTGGTATTATTTGTTTTTCTATTGGACTTTGGAACTATTCCCACAGTGTGGCAATATTGGTTTTTCTATTGGACTTTGGAACTGTTCCGAGAGTGTGGCATTATTGGTTTTTCATTTTTTTATTGGACTTTGGAACTGTTCCGACACTGTGGCATTATTTGTTTTTATATGGGACTTTAGAACTGTTCTGACAGTGTGCCATTATTTGTTTTACTATTTGAATTTGGAACTGTTCCGAGAATGTGGCATTATTGTTTTTTCATTTTTCTATTGGACTTTGGAACTGTTCCGACAGTTTGACATCATTTGCTTTTCAACTGGACCTTGGAACTTTTCCAAGAGTGTGACATTATTGGTTTTTCATTTTTCTCTTGGACTTTGGAACTGTTCCGACAGTGTGGTATTATTTGTTTTTCTATTGGACTTTGGAACTATTCCCACAGTGTGGCAATATTGTTTTTTTTATTGGACTTTGGAACTGTTCCGAGAGTGTGGCATTATTGGTTTTTCATTTTTCTATTGGACTTTGGAACTGTTCCGACAGTGTGGCATTATTTGTTTTTCCTTTTTCTATTGGACTTTGGAACTGTTCCGACAGTGTGGCATTACTTGTTTTTATTTGGGACTTTGGAACTGTTCTGACAGTGTGGCATTATTTTTGTTCTATTGGAATTTTGAACTGTTCCGACAGTGTGGTATTATTTGTTTTACGTTGGACTTAGGAGCTTTTCCGACAATATGGCATTATTAGGTTTGCTATTGGACTTTGATACTGTTTCGATAGTGTGGTATCATATATTTATCTATTGGACTTTGGAACTTTTCCGACAGTGTTGCTTTTTTTGTCTACGTCACTTTCGAAATATTCCGATAATATAGCATTATTTGTTTTTCTATGTGGTTTTGGAACTGTTCCGACAATATGGCATTATTTGGTTTTCTATTGGACATTGGAACTGTTTCGACAGTGTGGTATCATTTGCAATTCAACTGGACTTTGGAACTTTTCCCAGAGTGTGGCATTATTGATTTTTCATTTTTCTATTGGAATTTGGAACTGTTCCGATAGTGTGGCATTATTTGGTTTTTCTATTGGGCTTTGGAACTGTTCCGAGAGTGCAGCATTTTTTTCTATGTGACTTTGGAACTGATCAGAGAGTGTGGCATTATTTGGTTTTCTATTCGGCTTAGGAAGTGTTCCGACAGTGTGGCATTATCAGTTTTTATATGGGGCTTTGAAACTGTTCTGACAGTATTGCATTATTTGTTTGTAAATGGGACTTTGGAACTGTTCCGAGAGTGTGGCATTATTGGTTTTTCATTTTTCTATTGGACTTTGGAACTGTTCCGACAGTGTGGCATTATTATTTTTTTATGTGACTTTGGAACTGTTCTGACAGTGTGCCATTATTTGTTTTACTATTTGAATTTGGAACTGTTCCGAGAGTGTGGCATTATTGGTTTTTCATTTTTCTATTGGACTTTGGAACTGTTCCGACAGTCTGACATTATTTGTTTTTATACGCGACTTTGGAACTGTTCTGACAGTGTGGCATTATTTGTTTTATATGGGACTTTGGAACTGTTCCGACAGTGTGGCATTATTGGTTTTTCTATTGGACCCTTGAACTGTTCCCACAGTGTGGCATTATTGGTTTTTCTATTGGACTTTGGAACTGTTCCGACAGTTTGACATCATTTGCTTTTCAACTGGACCTTGGAACTTTTCCAAGAGTGTGACATTATTGGTTTTTCATTTTTCTCTTGGACTTTGGAACTGTTCCGACAGTGTGACATTATTTGTTTTTATAAGGGACTTTCGAACTGTTCTGACAGTGTTGCATTATTTGTTTTTATAAGGGACTTTGGAACTGTTCCGACAGTGTGGCATTATTGGTTTTTCTATTGGACTTTGGAACTGTCCCGACAGTGTGGCATCATTTGTTTTTCCTTTTTCTATTGGACTTTGGAACTGTTCCGACAGTGTGACATTATTTGTTTTTATAAGGGACTTTCGAACTGTTCTGACAGTGTTGCATTATTTGTTTTTATAAGGGACTTTGGAACTGTTCCGACAGTGTGGCATTATTGGTTTTTCTATTGGACTTTGGAACTGTTCCGACAGTGTGGCATTACTTGTTTTATTTGGGACTTTGGAACTGTTCTGACAGTGTGGCATTATTTTTGTTCTATTGGAATTTTGAACTGTTCCGACAGTGTGGTATTATTTCTTTTTACATTGGACTTTGGAACTGTTCCGACAGTGTGGTATTATTTGTTTTTCTATTGGACTTTGGAACTATTCCCACAGTGTGGCAATATTGGTTTTTTTATTGGACTTTGGAACTGTTCCGAGAGTGTGGCATTATTGGTTTTTCATTTTTCTATTGGACTTTGGAACTGTTCCGACAGTGTGGCATTATTTGTTTTTATATGGGACTTTAGAACTGTTCTGACAGTGTGGCATTATTTGTTTTTATATGGGACTTTAGAACTGTTCTGACAGTGTGGCATTATTTGTTTTTATATGGGACTTTAGAACTGTTCTGACAGTGTGCCATTATTTGTTTTTCTATTTGAATTTGGAACTGTTCCGAGAGTGTGGCATTATTGGTTTTTCATTTTTCTATTCGACTTTGGAACTGTTCCGACAGTGTGACATTACTTGTTTTCATAAGGGACTTTGGAACTGTTCTGACAGTGTGGCATTATTTGTTTTTATATGGGACTTTGAAACTGTTCCGACAGTGTAGCATTATTGGTTTTTCTATTGGACTTTGAAACTGTTCCGACAGTGTGGCATTATTTGTTTTTCCTTTTTCTATTGGACTTTGGAACTGTTCCGACAGTGTGGCATTATTTGTTTTTATTTGGGACTTTGGAACTGTTCTGACAGTGTGGCATTATTTTTTTTCTATTGGAATTTTGAACTGTTCCGACAGTGTGGTATTATTTGTTTTTACCCGGGACTTAGGAGCTGTTCCGACAATATGGCATTATTAGGTTTGCTATTGAACTTTGGAACTGTTCCAACAGTTTGACATCATTTGCTTTTCAACTGTACTTTGGAACTTTTCCGAGAGTGTGGCATTATTGGTTTTTCATTTTTTTCTGGACTTTGGAACTGTTCCGACAGTGTGGTATTATTTGTTTTTCTATTGGACTTTGGAATTGTTCCGACAATGTGGCATTATTGGTTTTTCTATGAGACTTTGTTACCATTATTTGTTTTACTATTGGACATTGGAACTGTTCCGACAGTGTGGCATTATTGGTTTTTCTATGGGACTTTGGAACTGTTCTGACAGTGTGCCATTATTTGTTTTACTATTGGACTTTGAGCTGTTTCGACAGTGTGGGATTATTGATTTTTCTATTGAACTTTGGAACTGTTCCCACAGTGTGGCTTTATTGGCTTTTCTTTTGGACTTTGGAACTGTTCCGACGGTGTGGCATTATTGGTTTTTCTATGGAACTTTGGAACTGTTCTGACAGTGTGCCATTATTTGTTTTACTCTTGGACTTTGGAACTGTTCCGACAGTGTGGCATTATTTGTTTTTATGTGGGACTTTGGAACTGTTCTGACAGTGTGGCATTATTTGTTTTTATATGGGACTTTGGAACTGTTCCGACAGTGTGGCATTATTGGTTTTTCTATTGGACCCTTGAACTGTTCCCACAGTGTGGCATTATTGGTTTTTCTATTGGACTTTGGAACTGTTCCGACAGTTTGACATCATTTGCTTTTCAACTGGACCTTGGAACTTTTCCAAGAGTGTGACATTATTGGTTTTTCATTTTTCTCTTGGACTTTGGAACTGTTCCGACAGTGTGACATTATTTGTTTTTATAAGGGACTTTCGAACTGTTCTGACAGTGTTGCATTATTTGTTTTTATAAGGGACTTTGGAACTGTTCCGACAGTGTGCCATTATTGGTTTTTTATTAAAATTTGGAACTGTTCTGACAGTGTGCCATTATGTGTTTTTCTAATGGACTTTGGAACTGTTCCGATAATTTGGCATTATTTGTTTTTCTATGGGACTATTAAACTATTCCGACAGCGTGGCATTATTTGTTTTTTCTTCTGAACTTTGGAACTGTTCCGACAGTTTGGAATCATTTCCTTTTCAAATGGACTTTGGACCTTTTCCGAGAGTGTGGCATTATTGGTTTTTCATTTTTCTATTGAACTTTGGAAATGTTCCGATAGTGTGGCATTATTTGTTTTTCTATTGGACTATGGAACGGTTCTGATAGTGTGAGTACTATTTGTTTTTCTATGGGACTTTGGAACTATTCCCACAGTGTGTCAATGTTGGTTTTTCTATTGGACATTGGAACTGTTCCGACAGTGTGGCATGATTGGTTTTTCTATGGGACTTTGGAACTGTTCCGACAGTGTGGCATTTTTTGTTTTTCCTTTTTCTATTGGACTTTGGAACTGTTCCGACAGTGTTGCTTTTTTTTTCTATGTGACTTTGGAACTATTCCGATAAAATAGCATTATTTGTTTTTCTATGTGGCTTTGGAACTGTACCGACAATATGGCATTATTTGGTTTTCTATTGGACTTTGGAACTGTTCCGAAAGTGTGGCATCATTTGCTATTCAACTGGACTTTGTAACTTTTCCCAGAGTGTGGCATTATTGATTTTTCATTTTTTTATTGGACTTTGGAACTGTTTCCATAGTGTGGCATTATTTGTTTTTCTATTGGGCTTTGGAACTGTTCCGAGAGTGAAACTTTTTTTTTCTATGTGACTTTGGAACTGATCAGAGAGTGTGGCATTATTTGGTTTTCTATTGGACTTTGGAACTGTTCCGACAGTGTGGCATTATCAGTTTTTATATGGGACTTTGAAACTGTTCTGACAGTGTAGCATTATTTGTTTGTATATGGGACTTTGGAACTGTTCCGACAGTGTGCCATTATTGGTTTTTTATTAAAATTTGGAACTGTTCTGACAGTGTGCCATTATGTGTTTTTCTATTGGACTTTGGAACTGTTCCGATAATATGGCATTATTTGGTTTTCTCTGGGACTATTAAACTATTCCGACAGTGTGTCATTATTGGTTTTTCTATTGGACTTTGGAACTGTTCCCACAGTGTGGCATTATTGGTTTTTTTATTGGATTTTGGAACTGTTCCGACAGTTTGACATCATTTGCTTTTCAACTGGACCTTGGAACTTTTCCGAGAGTGTGGCATTATTGGTTTTTCATTTTTTTATTGGACTTTGGAACTGTTCCGACAGTGTGGTATTATTTGTTTTTCTATTGGACATTGGAACTATTCCCACAGTGTGGCATTATTGGTTTTTCTATTGGACTTTGGAACTGTTCCGACAGTGTGGCATTATTGGTTTTTCTATGAGACTTTGGAACTGTTCTGACAGTGTGCCATTATTTGTTCTACTATTGGACTTTGGAACTGTTCCGAGAGACTGGCATTATTGGTTTTTCATTTTTCTATTGGACTTTGGAACTGTTCCGACAGTGTGGAATTATTTGTTTTTCTATTGGACTTTGGAACTATTCCCACAGTGTGGCAATATTGTTTTTTCTATTGGATTTTGGAACTGTTCCGACAGTGTGGAATTATTTGTTTTTATATGGGACTTTGGAACTGTTCTGACAGTGTGCCATTATTTGTTTTACTATTTGAATTTGGAACTGTTCCGAGAGTGCGGCATTATTGGTTTTCCATTTTTCTATTGGACTTTGGAACTGTTCCGACAGTGTGACATTATTTGTTTTTATAAGGGACTTTCGAACTGTTCTGACAGTGTTGCATAATTTGTTTTTATAAGGGACTTTGGAACTGTTCCGACAGTGTGGCATTATTGGTTTTTCTATTGGACTTTGGAACTGTTCCGACAGTGTGGCATCATTTTTTTTCCTTTTTCTATTGAACTTTGGAACTGTTCCGACAGTGTGGCATTACTTGTTTTATTTGGGACTTTGGAACTGTTCTGGCAGTGTGGCATTATTTTTGTTCTATTGGAATTTTGAACTGTTCCGACAGTGTGGTATTATTTGTTTGTACATTGGACTTTGGAACTGTTCCGACAGTGTGGTATTATTTGTTTTTCTATTGGACATTGGAACTATTCCCACAGTGTTGCATTATTGGTTTTTCTATTGGACTTTGGAACTGTTCCCACAGTGTGGAATTATTGATTTTTCTATGAGACTTTGGAACTGTTCTGACAGTGTGCCATTATTTGTTTTACTATTGGACTTTGGAACTGTTCCGAGAGTGTGGCATTATTGGTTTTTCATTTTTCTACTGGACTTTGGAACTGTTCCGACAGTGTGGAATTATTTGTTTTTCTATTGGACTTTGGAACTATTCCCACAGTGTGGCAATACTGTTTTTTCTATTGGACTTTGGAACTGTTCCGACATTGTGGCGTTATTTGTTTTTATATGAGACTTTGGACCTGTTCTGACAGTGTGCCATTATTTGTTTTACTATTTGAATTTGGAACTGTTCCGAGAGTGTGGCATTATTTGTTTTTCCTTTTTCTATTGGACTTTGGAACTGTTCGACAGTGTGGCATTACTTGTTTTTATTTGGGACTTTGGAACTGTTCTGACAGTGTGGCATTATTTTTGCTCTATTGGAATTTTGAACTGTTCCGACAGTGTGGTATTATTTGTTTTACGTTGGACTTAGGAGCTGTTCCGACAATATGGCATTATTAGGTTTGCTATTGGACTTTGATACTGTTTCGATAGTGTGGTATCATATATTTATCTATTGGACTTTGGAACTTTTCCGACAGTGTTGCTTTTTTTGTCTACGTCACTTTGGAACTATTCCGATAAAATAGCATTATTTGTTTTTCTATGTGGCTTTGGAACTGTTCCGACAATATGGCATTATTTGGTTTTCTATTGGACTTTGGAACTGTTCCGACAGGGTGGAATTATTTGCTTTTCTATTGGACATTGGAACTGTTCCGAAAGTGTGGCATCATTTGCTATTCAACTGGACTTTGTAACTTTTCCCAGAGTGTGGCATTATTGATTTTTCATTTTTTTATTGGACTTTGGAACTGTTTCCATAGTGTGGCATTATTTGTTTTTCTATTGGGCTTTGGAACTGTTCCGAGAGTGAAACTTTTTTTTTTTATGTGACTTTGGAACTGATCAGAGAGTGTGGCATTATTTGGTTTTCTATTGGACTTTGGAACTGTTCCGACAGTGTGGCATTATCAGTTTTTATATGGGACTTTGAAACTGTTCTGACAGTGTAGCATTATTTGTTTGTATATGGGACTTTGGAACTGTTCCGACAGTGTGCCATTATTGGTTTTTTATTAAAATTTGGAACTGCTCTGACAGTGTGCCATTATGTGTTTTTCTATTGGACTTTGGAACTGTTCCGATAATATGGCATTATTTGGTTTTCTCTGGGACTATTAAACTATTCCGACAGTGTGTCATTATTGGTTTTTCTATTGGACTTTGGAACTGTTCCCACAGTGTGGCATTATTGGTTTTTTTATTGGATTTTGGAACTGTTCCGACAGTTTGACATCATTTGCTTTTCAACTGGACCTTGGAACTTTTCCGAGAGTGTGGCATTATTGGTTTTCCATTTTTCTATTGGACTTTGGAACTGTTCCGACAGTGTGACATTATTTGTTTTTATAAGGGACTTTCGAACTGTTCTGACAGTGTTGCATTATTTGTTTTTATAAGGGACTTTGGAACTGTTCCGACAGTGTGGCATCATTTGTTTTTCCTTTTTCTATTGGACTTTGGAACTGTTCCGACAGTGTGGCATTACTTGTTTTATTTGGGACTTTGGAACTGTTCTGACAGTGTGGCATTATTTTTGTTCTATTGGAATTTTGAACTGTTCCGACAGTGTGGTATTATTTGTTTTTACATTGGACTTTGGAACTGTTCCGACAGTGTGGTATTATTTGTTTTTCTATTGGACATTGGAACTATTCCCACAGTGTGGCATTATTGGTTTTTCTATTGGACTTTGGAACTGTTCCCACAGTGTGGCATTATTGGTTTTTCTATGAGACTTTGGAACTGTTCTGACAGTGTGCCATTATTTGTTTTACTATTGAACTTTGGAACTGTTCCGAGAGTGTGGCATTATTGGTTTTTCATTTTTCTACTGGACTTTGGAACTGTTCCGACAGTGTGGAATTATTTGTTTTTCTATTGGACTTTGGAACTATTCCCACAGTGTGGCAATACTGTTTTTTCTATTGGACTTTGGAACTGTTCCGACATTGTGGCGTTATTTGTTTTTATATGGGACTTTGGAACTGTTCTGACAGTGTGCCATTATTTGTTTTACTATTTGAATTTGGATTGTTCCGAGAGTGTGGCATTATTGGTTTTTCATTTTTCTATTGGACTTTGGAACTGTTCGGACAGTGTGACATTATTTGTTTTTATACGGGACTTTGGAACTGTTCTGACAGTGTTGCATTATTTGTTTTTATAAGGGACTTTGGAACTGATCCGACAGTGTGGCATTATTGGTTTTTCTATTGGACTTTGGAACTGTTCCGACAGTGTGGCATTACTTGTTTTTATTTGGGACTTTGGAACTGTTCTGACAGTGTGGCATTATTTTTGTTCTATTGGAATTTTGAACTGTTCCGACAATATGGCATTATTAGGTTTGCTATTGGACTTTGATACTGTTTCGATAGTGTGGTATCATATATTTATCTATTGGACTTTGGAACTTTTCCGACAGTGTTGCTTTTTTTGTCTACGTCACTTTGGAAATATTCCGATAATATAGCATTATTTGTTTTTCTATGTGGTTTTGGAACTGTTCCGACAATATGGCATTATTTGGTTTTCTATTGGACATTGGAACTGTTTCGACAGTGTGGTATCATTTGCAATTCAACTGGACTTTGGAACTTTTCCCAGAGTGTGGCATTATTGATTTTTCATTTTTCTATTGGAATTTGGAACTGTTCCGATAGTGTGGCATTATTTGGTTTTTCTATTGGGCTTTGGAACTGTTCCGAGAGTGCAGCATTTTTTTTCTATGTGACTTTGGAACTGATCAAAGAGTGTGGCATTATTTGGTTTTCTATTCGGCTTAGGAAGTGTTCCGACAGTGTGGCATTATCAGTTTTTATATGGGGCTTTGAAACTGTTCTGACAGTATTGCATTATTTGTTTGTAAATGGGACTTTGGAACTGTTCCGAGAGTGTGGCATTATTGGTTTTTCATTTTTCTATTGGACTTTGGAACTGTTCCGACAGTGTGACATTATTTTTTTTATATGTGACTTTGGAACTGTTCTGACAGTGTGCCATTATTTGTTTTACTATTTGAATTTGGAACTGTTCCGAGAGTGTGGCATTATTGGTTTTTCATTTTTCTATTGGACTTTGGAACTGTTCCGACAGTGTGACATTATTTGTTTTTATACGCGACTTTGGAACTGTTCTGACAGTGTGGCATTATTTGTTTTTATATGGGACTTTGGAACTGTTCCGACAGTGTGGCATTATTGGTTTTTCTATTGGACCCTTGAACTGTTCCCACAGTGTGGCATTATTTGTTTTTCTATTGGACTTTGGAACTGTTCCGACAGTTTGGAATCATTTCCTTTTCAAATGGACTTTGGACCTTTTCCGAGAGTGTGGCATTATTGGTTTTTCATTTTTCTATTGAACTTTGGAAATGTTCCGATAGTGTGGCATTATTTGTTTTTCTATTGGACTATGGAACGGTTCTGATAGTGTGAGTACTATTTGTTTTTCTATGGGACTTTGGAACTATTCCCACAGTGTGTCAATGTTGGTTTTTCTATTGGACATTGGAACTGTTCCGACAGTGTGGCATGATTGGTTTTTCTATGGGACTTTGGAACTGTTCCGACAGTGTGGCATTTTTTGTTTTTCCTTTTTCTATTGGACTTTGGAACTGTTCCGACAGTGTTGCTTTTTTTTTCTATGTGACTTTGGAACTATTCCGATAAAATAGCATTATTTGTTTTTCTATGTGGCTTTGGAACTGTACCGACAATATGGCATTATTTGGTTTTCTATTGGACTTTGGAACTGTTCCGACAGGGTGGAATTATTTGCTTTTCTATTGGACATTGGAACTGTTCCGAAAGTGTGGCATCATTTGCTATTCAACTGGACTTTGTAACTTTTCCCAGAGTGTGGCATTATTGATTTTTCATTTTTTTATTGGACTTTGGAACTGTTTCCATAGTGTGGCATTATTTGTTTTTCTATTGGGCTTTGGAACTGTTCCGAGAGTGAAACTTTTTTTTTCTATGTGACTTTGGAACTGATCAGAGAGTGTGGCATTATTTGGTTTTCTATTGGACTTTGGAACTGTTCCGACAGTGTGGCATTATCAGTTTTTATATGGGACTTTGAAACTGTTCTGACAGTGTAGCATTATTTGTTTGTATATGGGACTTTGGAACTGTTCCGACAGTGTGCCATTATTGGTTTTTTATTAAAATTTGGAACTGTTCTGACAGTGTGCCATTATGTGTTTTTCTATTGGACTTTGGAACTGTTCCGATAATATGGCATTATTTGGTTTTCTCTGGGACTATTAAACTATTCCGACAGTGTGTCATTATTGGTTTTTCTATTGGACTTTGGAACTGTTCCCACAGTGTGGCATTATTGGTTTTTTTATTGGATTTTGGAACTGTTCCGACAGTTTGACATCATTTGCTTTTCAACTGGACCTTGGAACTTTTCCGAGAGTGTGGCATTATTGGTTTTTCATTTTTTTATTGGACTTTGGAACTGTTCCGACAGTGTGGTATTATTTGTTTTTCTATTGGACATTGGAACTATTCCCACAGTGTGGCATTATTGGTTTTTCTATTGGACTTTGGAACTGTTCCGACAGTGTGGCATTATTGGTTTTTCTATGAGACTTTGGAACTGTTCTGACAGTGTGCCATTATTTGTTCTACTATTGGACTTTGGAACTGTTCCGAGAGACTGGCATTATTGGTTTTTCATTTTTCTATTGGACTTTGGAACTGTTCCGACAGTGTGGAATTATTTGTTTTTCTATTGGACTTTGGAACTATTCCCACAGTGTGGCAATATTGTTTTTTCTATTGGACTTTGGAACTGTTCCGACAGTGTGGAATTATTTGTTTTTATATGGGACTTTGGAACTGTTCTGACAGTGTGCCATTATTTGTTTTACTATTTGAATTTGGAACTGTTCCGAGAGTGCGGCATTATTGGTTTTCCATTTTTCTATTGGACTTTGGAACTGTTCCGACAGTGTGACATTATTTGTTTTTATAAGGGACTTTCGAACTGTTCTGACAGTGTTGCATTATTTGTTTTTATAAGGGACTTTGGAACTGTTCCGACAGTGTGGCATTATTGGTTTTTCTATTGGACTTTGGAACTGTTCCGACAGTGTGGCATCATTTTTTTTCCTTTTTCTATTGAACTTTGGAACTGTTCCGACAGTGTGGCATTACTTGTTTTATTTGGGACTTTGGAACTGTTCTGGCAGTGTGGCATTATTTTTG
This sequence comes from Bathymodiolus septemdierum, assembly GCA_963383655.1. Taxonomy (NCBI): domain Eukaryota; kingdom Metazoa; phylum Mollusca; class Bivalvia; order Mytilida; family Modiolidae; genus Bathymodiolus; species Bathymodiolus septemdierum. The sequence goes on from OY726528.1 coordinate 2,859,245, forward strand.
TTCTATTGGAATTTTGAACTGTTCCGACAGTGTGGTATTATTTGTTTGTACATTGGACTTTGGAACTGTTCCGACAGTGTGGTATTATTTGTTTTTCTATTGGACATTGGAACTATTCCCACAGTGTTCCATTATTGGTTTTTCTATTGGACTTTGGAACTGTTCCCACAGTGTGGAATTATTGATTTTTCTATGAGACTTTGGAACTGTTCTGACAGTGTGCCATTATTTGTTTTACTATTGGACTTTGGAACTGTTCCGAGAGTGTGGCATTATTGGTTTTTCATTTTTCTACTGGACTTTGGAACTGTTCCGACAGTGTGGAATTATTTGTTTTTCTATTGGACTTTGGAACTATTCCCACAGTGTGGCAATACTGTTTTTTCTATTGGACTTTGGAACTGTTCCGACATTGTGGCGTTATTTGTTTTTATATGAGACTTTGGACCTGTTCTGACAGTGTGCCATTATTTGTTTTACTATTTGAATTTGGAACTGTTCCGAGAGTGTGGCATTATTTGTTTTTCCTTTTTCTATTGGACTTTGGAACTGTTCGACAGTGTGGCATTACTTGTTTTTATTTGGGACTTTGGAACTGTTCTGACAGTGTGGCATTATTTTTGCTCTATTGGAATTTTGAACTGTTCCGACAGTGTGGTATTATTTGTTTTACGTTGGACTTAGGAGCTGTTCCGACAATATGGCATTATTAGGTTTGCTATTGGACTTTGATACTGTTTCGATAGTGTGGTATCATATATTTATCTATTGGACTTTGGAACTTTTCCGACAGTGTTGCTTTTTTTGTCTACGTCACTTTGGAACTATTCCGATAAAATAGCATTATTTGTTTTTCTATGTGGCTTTGGAACTGTTCCGACAATATGGCATTATTTGGTTTTCTATTGGACTTTGGAACTGTTCCGACAGGGTGGAATTATTTGCTTTTCTATTGGACATTGGAACTGTTCCGAAAGTGTGGCATCATTTGCTATTCAACTGGACTTTGTAACTTTTCCCAGAGTGTGGCATTATTGATTTTTCATTTTTTTATTGGACTTTGGAACTGTTTCCATAGTGTGGCATTATTTGTTTTTCTATTGGGCTTTGGAACTGTTCCGAGAGTGAAACTTTTTTTTTTTATGTGACTTTGGAACTGATCAGAGAGTGTGGCATTATTTGGTTTTCTATTGGACTTTGGAACTGTTCCGACAGTGTGGCATTATCAGTTTTTATATGGGACTTTGAAACTGTTCTGACAGTGTAGCATTATTTGTTTGTATATGGGACTTTGGAACTGTTCCGACAGTGTGCCATTATTGGTTTTTTATTAAAATTTGGAACTGCTCTGACAGTGTGCCATTATGTGTTTTTCTATTGGACTTTGGAACTGTTCCGATAATATGGCATTATTTGGTTTTCTCTGGGACTATTAAACTATTCCGACAGTGTGTCATTATTGGTTTTTCTATTGGACTTTGGAACTGTTCCCACAGTGTGGCATTATTGGTTTTTTTATTGGATTTTGGAACTGTTCCGACAGTTTGACATCATTTGCTTTTCAACTGGACCTTGGAACTTTTCCGAGAGTGTGGCATTATTGGTTTTCCATTTTTCTATTGGACTTTGGAACTGTTCCGACAGTGTGACATTATTTGTTTTTATAAGGGACTTTCGAACTGTTCTGACAGTGTTGCATTATTTGTTTTTATAAGGGACTTTGGAACTGTTCCGACAGTGTGGCATCATTTGTTTTTCCTTTTTCTATTGGACTTTGGAACTGTTCCGACAGTGTGGCATTACTTGTTTTATTTGGGACTTTGGAACTGTTCTGACAGTGTGGCATTATTTTTGTTCTATTGGAATTTTGAACTGTTCCGACAGTGTGGTATTATTTGTTTTTACATTGGACTTTGGAACTGTTCCGACAGTGTGGTATTATTTGTTTTTCTATTGGACATTGGAACTATTCCCACAGTGTGGCATTATTGGTTTTTCTATTGGACTTTGGAACTGTTCCCACAGTGTGGCATTATTGGTTTTTCTATGAGACTTTGGAACTGTTCTGACAGTGTGCCATTATTTGTTTTACTATTGAACTTTGGAACTGTTCCGAGAGTGTGGCATTATTGGTTTTTCATTTTTCTACTGGACTTTGGAACTGTTCCGACAGTGTGGAATTATTTGTTTTTCTATTGGACTTTGGAACTATTCCCACAGTGTGGCAATACTGTTTTTTCTATTGGACTTTGGAACTGTTCCGACATTGTGGCGTTATTTGTTTTTATATGGGACTTTGGAACTGTTCTGACAGTGTGCCATTATTTGTTTTACTATTTGAATTTGGATTGTTCCGAGAGTGTGGCATTATTGGTTTTTCATTTTTCTATTGGACTTTGGAACTGTTCCGACAGTGTGACATTATTTGTTTTTATACGGGACTTTGGAACTGTTCTGACAGTGTTGCATTATTTGTTTTTATAAGGGACTTTGGAACTGATCCGACAGTGTGGCATTAATGGTTTTTCTATTGGACTTTGGAACTGTTCCGACAGTGTGGCATTACTTGTTTTTATTTGGGACTTTGGAACTGTTCTGACAGTGTGGCATTATTTTTGTTCTATTGGAATTTTGAACTGTTCCGACAGTGTGGTATTATTTGTTTTACGTTGGACTTAGGAGCTGTTCCGACAATATGGCATTATTAGGTTTGCTATTGGACTTTGATACTGTTTCGATAGTGTGGTATCATATATTTATCTATTGGACTTTGGAACTTTTCCGACAGTGTTGCTTTTTTTGTCTACGTCACTTTCGAAATATTCCGATAATATAGCATTATTTGTTTTTCTATGTGGTTTTGGAACTGTTCCGACAATATGGCATTATTTGGTTTTCTATTGGACATTGGAACTGTTTCGACAGTGTGGTATCATTTCCAATTCAACTGGACTTTGGAACTTTTCCCAGAGTGTGGCATTATTGATTTTTCATTTTTCTATTGGAATTTGGAACTGTTCCGATAGTGTGGCATTATTTGGTTTTTCTATTGGGCTTTGGAACTGTTCCGAGAGTGCAGCATTTTTTTTCTATGTGACTTTGGAACTGATCAAAGAGTGTGGCATTATTTGGTTTTCTATTCGGCTTAGGAAGTGTTCCGACAGTGTGGCATTATCAGTTTTTATATGGGGCTTTGAAACTGTTCTGACAGTATTGCATTATTTGTTTGTAAATGGGACTTTGGAACTGTTCCGAGAGTGTGGCATTATTGGTTTTTCATTTTTCTATTGGACTTTGGAACTGTTCCGACAGTGTGGCATTATTTTTTTTATATGTGACTTTGGAACTGTTCTGACAGTGTGCCATTATTTGTTTTACTATTTGAATTTGGAACTGTTCCGAGAGTGTGGCATTATTGGTTTTTCATTTTTCTATTGGACTTTGGAACTGTTCCGACAGTGTGACATTATTTGTTTTTATACGCGACTTTGGAACTGTTCTGACAGTGTGGCATTATTTGTTTTTATATGGGACTTTGGAACTGTTCCGACAGTGTGGCATTATTGGTTTTTCTATTGGACCCTTGAACTGTTCCCACAGTGTGGCATTATTTGTTTTTCTATTGGACTTTGGAACTGTTCCGACAGTTTGACATCATTTGCTTTTCAACTGGACCTTGGAACTTTTCCAAGAGTGTGGCATTATTGGTTTTTCATTTTTCTATTGGACTTTGGAACTGTTCCGACAGTGTGGTATTATTTGTTTTTCTATTGGACTTTGGAACTATTCCCACAGTGTGGCAATATTGGTTTTTCTATTGGACTTTGGAACTGTTCCGAGAGTGTGGCATTATTGGTTTTTCATTTTTTTATTGGACTTTGGAACTGTTCCGACACTGTGGCATTATTTGTTTTTATATGGGACTTTAGAACTGTTCTGACAGTGTGCCATTATTTGTTTTACTATTTGAATTTGGAACTGTTCCGAGAATGTGGCATTATTGTTTTTTCATTTTTCTATTGGACTTTGGAACTGTTCCGACAGTTTGACATCATTTGCTTTTCAACTGGACCTTGGAACTTTTCCAAGAGTGTGACATTATTGGTTTTTCATTTTTCTCTTGGACTTTGGAACTGTTCCGACAGTGTGGTATTATTTGTTTTTCTATTGGACTTTGGAACTATTCCCACAGTGTGGCAATATTGTTTTTTTTATTGGACTTTGGAACTGTTCCGAGAGTGTGGCATTATTGGTTTTTCATTTTTCTATTGGACTTTGGAACTGTTCCGACAGTGTGGCATTATTTGTTTTTCCTTTTTCTATTGGACTTTGGAACTGTTCCGACAGTGTGGCATTACTTGTTTTTATTTGGGACTTTGGAACTGTTCTGACAGTGTGGCATTATTTTTGTTCTATTGGAATTTTGAACTGTTCCGACAGTGTGGTATTATTTGTTTTACGTTGGACTTAGGAGCTTTTCCGACAATATGGCATTATTAGGTTTGCTATTGGACTTTGATACTGTTTCGATAGTGTGGTATCATATATTTATCTATTGGACTTTGGAACTTTTCCGACAGTGTTGCTTTTTTTGTCTACGTCACTTTCGAAATATTCCGATAATATAGCATTATTTGTTTTTCTATGTGGTTTTGGAACTGTTCCGACAATATGGCATTATTTGGTTTTCTATTGGACATTGGAACTGTTTCGACAGTGTGGTATCATTTGCAATTCAACTGGACTTTGGAACTTTTCCCAGAGTGTGGCATTATTGATTTTTCATTTTTCTATTGGAATTTGGAACTGTTCCGATAGTGTGGCATTATTTGGTTTTTCTATTGGGCTTTGGAACTGTTCCGAGAGTGCAGCATTTTTTTCTATGTGACTTTGGAACTGATCAGAGAGTGTGGCATTATTTGGTTTTCTATTCGGCTTAGGAAGTGTTCCGACAGTGTGGCATTATCAGTTTTTATATGGGGCTTTGAAACTGTTCTGACAGTATTGCATTATTTGTTTGTAAATGGGACTTTGGAACTGTTCCGAGAGTGTGGCATTATTGGTTTTTCATTTTTCTATTGGACTTTGGAACTGTTCCGACAGTGTGGCATTATTATTTTTTTATGTGACTTTGGAACTGTTCTGACAGTGTGCCATTATTTGTTTTACTATTTGAATTTGGAACTGTTCCGAGAGTGTGGCATTATTGGTTTTTCATTTTTCTATTGGACTTTGGAACTGTTCCGACAGTGTGACATTATTTGTTTTTATACGCGACTTTGGAACTGTTCTGACAGTGTGGCATTATTTGTTTTATATGGGACTTTGGAACTGTTCCGACAGTGTGGCATTATTGGTTTTTCTATTGGACCCTTGAACTGTTCCCACAGTGTGGCATTATTGGTTTTTCTATTGGACTTTGGAACTGTTCCGACAGTTTGACATCATTTGCTTTTCAACTGGACCTTGGAACTTTTCCAAGAGTGTGACATTATTGGTTTTTCATTTTTCTCTTGGACTTTGGAACTGTTCCGACAGTGTGACATTATTTGTTTTTATAAGGGACTTTCGAACTGTTCTGACAGTGTTGCATTATTTGTTTTTATAAGGGACTTTGGAACTGTTCCGACAGTGTGGCATTATTGGTTTTTCTATTGGACTTTGGAACTGTCCCGACAGTGTGGCATCATTTGTTTTTCCTTTTTCTATTGGACTTTGGAACTGTTCCGACAGTGTGACATTATTTGTTTTTATAAGGGACTTTCGAACTGTTCTGACAGTGTTGCATTATTTGTTTTTATAAGGGACTTTGGAACTGTTCCGACAGTGTGGCATTATTGGTTTTTCTATTGGACTTTGGAACTGTTCCGACAGTGTGGCATTACTTGTTTTATTTGGGACTTTGGAACTGTTCTGACAGTGTGGCATTATTTTTGTTCTATTGGAATTTTGAACTGTTCCGACAGTGTGGTATTATTTCTTTTTACATTGGACTTTGGAACTGTTCCGACAGTGTGGTATTATTTGTTTTTCTATTGGACTTTGGAACTATTCCCACAGTGTGGCAATATTGGTTTTTTTATTGGACTTTGGAACTGTTCCGAGAGTGTGGCATTATTGGTTTTTCATTTTTCTATTGGACTTTGGAACTGTTCCGACAGTGTGGCATTATTTGTTTTTATATGGGACTTTAGAACTGTTCTGACAGTGTGGCATTATTTGTTTTTATATGGGACTTTAGAACTGTTCTGACAGTGTGGCATTATTTGTTTTTATATGGGACTTTAGAACTGTTCTGACAGTGTGCCATTATTTGTTTTTCTATTTGAATTTGGAACTGTTCCGAGAGTGTGGCATTATTGGTTTTTCATTTTTCTATTCGACTTTGGAACTGTTCCGACAGTGTGACATTACTTGTTTTCATAAGGGACTTTGGAACTGTTCTGACAGTGTGGCATTATTTGTTTTTATATGGGACTTTGAAACTGTTCCGACAGTGTAGCATTATTGGTTTTTCTATTGGACTTTGAAACTGTTCCGACAGTGTGGCATTATTTGTTTTTCCTTTTTCTATTGGACTTTGGAACTGTTCCGACAGTGTGGCATTATTTGTTTTTATTTGGGACTTTGGAACTGTTCTGACAGTGTGGCATTATTTTTTTTCTATTGGAATTTTGAACTGTTCCGACAGTGTGGTATTATTTGTTTTTACCCGGGACTTAGGAGCTGTTCCGACAATATGGCATTATTAGGTTTGCTATTGAACTTTGGAACTGTTCCAACAGTTTGACATCATTTGCTTTTCAACTGTACTTTGGAACTTTTCCGAGAGTGTGGCATTATTGGTTTTTCATTTTTTTCTGGACTTTGGAACTGTTCCGACAGTGTGGTATTATTTGTTTTTCTATTGGACTTTGGAATTGTTCCGACAATGTGGCATTATTGGTTTTTCTATGAGACTTTGTTACCATTATTTGTTTTACTATTGGACATTGGAACTGTTCCGACAGTGTGGCATTATTGGTTTTTCTATGGGACTTTGGAACTGTTCTGACAGTGTGCCATTATTTGTTTTACTATTGGACTTTGAGCTGTTTCGACAGTGTGGGATTATTGATTTTTCTATTGAACTTTGGAACTGTTCCCACAGTGTGGCTTTATTGGCTTTTCTTTTGGACTTTGGAACTGTTCCGACGGTGTGGCATTATTGGTTTTTCTATGGAACTTTGGAACTGTTCTGACAGTGTGCCATTATTTGTTTTACTCTTGGACTTTGGAACTGTTCCGACAGTGTGGCATTATTTGTTTTTATGTGGGACTTTGGAACTGTTCTGACAGTGTGGCATTATTTGTTTTTATATGGGACTTTGGAACTGTTCCGACAGTGTGGCATTATTGGTTTTTCTATTGGACCCTTGAACTGTTCCCACAGTGTGGCATTATTGGTTTTTCTATTGGACTTTGGAACTGTTCCGACAGTTTGACATCATTTGCTTTTCAACTGGACCTTGGAACTTTTCCAAGAGTGTGACATTATTGGTTTTTCATTTTTCTCTTGGACTTTGGAACTGTTCCGACAGTGTGACATTATTTGTTTTTATAAGGGACTTTCGAACTGTTCTGACAGTGTTGCATTATTTGTTTTTATAAGGGACTTTGGAACTGTTCCGACAGTGTGCCATTATTGGTTTTTTATTAAAATTTGGAACTGTTCTGACAGTGTGCCATTATGTGTTTTTCTAATGGACTTTGGAACTGTTCCGATAATTTGGCATTATTTGTTTTTCTATGGGACTATTAAACTATTCCGACAGCGTGGCATTATTTGTTTTTTCTTCTGAACTTTGGAACTGTTCCGACAGTTTGGAATCATTTCCTTTTCAAATGGACTTTGGACCTTTTCCGAGAGTGTGGCATTATTGGTTTTTCATTTTTCTATTGAACTTTGGAAATGTTCCGATAGTGTGGCATTATTTGTTTTTCTATTGGACTATGGAACGGTTCTGATAGTGTGAGTACTATTTGTTTTTCTATGGGACTTTGGAACTATTCCCACAGTGTGTCAATGTTGGTTTTTCTATTGGACATTGGAACTGTTCCGACAGTGTGGCATGATTGGTTTTTCTATGGGACTTTGGAACTGTTCCGACAGTGTGGCATTTTTTGTTTTTCCTTTTTCTATTGGACTTTGGAACTGTTCCGACAGTGTTGCTTTTTTTTTCTATGTGACTTTGGAACTATTCCGATAAAATAGCATTATTTGTTTTTCTATGTGGCTTTGGAACTGTTCCGACAATATGGCATTATTTGGTTTTCTATTGGACTTTGGAACTGTTCCGACAGGGTGGAATTATTTGCTTTTCTATTGGACATTGGAACTGTTCCGAAAGTGTGGCATCATTTGCTATTCAACTGGACTTTGTAACTTTTCCCAGAGTGTGGCATTATTGATTTTTCATTTTTTTATTGGACTTTGGAACTGTTTCCATAGTGTGGCATTATTTGTTTTTCTATTGGGCTTTGGAACTGTTCCGAGAGTGAAACTTTTTTTTTCTATGTGACTTTGGAACTGATCAGAGAGTGTGGCATTATTTGGTTTTCTATTGGACTTTGGAACTGTTCCGACAGTGTGGCATTATCAGTTTTTATATGGGACTTTGAAACTGTTCTGACAGTGTAGCATTATTTGTTTGTATATGGGACTTTGGAACTGTTCCGACAGTGTGCCATTATTGGTTTTTTATTAAAATTTGGAACTGTTCTGACAGTGTGCCATTATGTGTTTTTCTATTGGACTTTGGAACTGTTCCGATAATATGGCATTATTTGGTTTTCTCTGGGACTATTAAACTATTCCGACAGTGTGTCATTATTGGTTTTTCTATTGGACTTTGGAACTGTTCCCACAGTGTGGCATTATTGGTTTTTTTATTGGATTTTGGAACTGTTCCGACAGTTTGACATCATTTGCTTTTCAACTGGACCTTGGAACTTTTCCGAGAGTGTGGCATTATTGGTTTTTCATTTTTTTATTGGACTTTGGAACTGTTCCGACAGTGTGGTATTATTTGTTTTTCTATTGGACATTGGAACTATTCCCACAGTGTGGCATTATTGGTTTTTCTATTGGACTTTGGAACTGTTCCGACAGTGTGGCATTATTGGTTTTTCTATGAGACTTTGGAACTGTTCTGACAGTGTGCCATTATTTGTTCTACTATTGGACTTTGGAACTGTTCCGAGAGACTGGCATTATTGGTTTTTCATTTTTCTATTGGACTTTGGAACTGTTCCGACAGTGTGGAATTATTTGTTTTTCTATTGGACTTTGGAACTATTCCCACAGTGTGGCAATATTGTTTTTTCTATTGGACTTTGGAACTGTTCCGACAGTGTGGAATTATTTGTTTTTATATGGGACTTTGGAACTGTTCTGACAGTGTGCCATTATTTGTTTTACTATTTGAATTTGGAACTGTTCCGAGAGTGCGGCATTATTGGTTTTCCATTTTTCTATTGGACTTTGGAACTGTTCCGACAGTGTGACATTATTTGTTTTTATAAGGGACTTTCGAACTGTTCTGACAGTGTTGCATTATTTGTTTTTATAAGGGACTTTGGAACTGTTCCGACAGTGTGGCATTATTGGTTTTTCTATTGGACTTTGGAACTGTTCCGACAGTGTGGCATCATTTTTTTTCCTTTTTCTATTGAACTTTGGAACTGTTCCGACAGTGTGGCATTACTTGTTTTATTTGGGACTTTGGAACTGTTCTGGCAGTGTGGCATTATTTTTGTTCTATTGGAATTTTGAACTGTTCCGACAGTGTGGTATTATTTGTTTGTACATTGGACTTTGGAACTGTTCCGACAGTGTGGTATTATTTGTTTTTCTATTGGACATTGGAACTATTCCCACAGTGTTGCATTATTGGTTTTTCTATTGGACTTTGGAACTGTTCCCACAGTGTGGAATTATTGATTTTTCTATGAGACTTTGGAACTGTTCTGACAGTGTGCCATTATTTGTTTTACTATTGGACTTTGGAACTGTTCCGAGAGTGTGGCATTATTGGTTTTTCATTTTTCTACTGGACTTTGGAACTGTTCCGACAGTGTGGAATTATTTGTTTTTCTATTGGACTTTGGAACTATTCCCACAGTGTGGCAATACTGTTTTTTCTATTGGACTTTGGAACTGTTCCGACATTGTGGCGTTATTTGTTTTTATATGAGACTTTGGACCTGTTCTGACAGTGTGCCATTATTTGTTTTACTATTTGAATTTGGAACTGTTCCGAGAGTGTGGCATTATTTGTTTTTCCTTTTTCTATTGGACTTTGGAACTGTTCGACAGTGTGGCATTACTTGTTTTTATTTGGGACTTTGGAACTGTTCTGACAGTGTGGCATTATTTTTGCTCTATTGGAATTTTGAACTGTTCCGACAGTGTGGTATTATTTGTTTTACGTTGGACTTAGGAGCTGTTCCGACAATATGGCATTATTAGGTTTGCTATTGGACTTTGATACTGTTTCGATAGTGTGGTATCATATATTTATCTATTGGACTTTGGAACTTTTCCGACAGTGTTGCTTTTTTTGTCTACGTCACTTTGGAACTATTCCGATAAAATAGCATTATTTGTTTTTCTATGTGGCTTTGGAACTGTTCCGACAATATGGCATTATTTGGTTTTCTATTGGACTTTGGAACTGTTCCGACAGGGTGGAATTATTTGCTTTTCTATTGGACATTGGAACTGTTCCGAAAGTGTGGCATCATTTGCTATTCAACTGGACTTTGTAACTTTTCCCAGAGTGTGGCATTATTGATTTTTCATTTTTTTATTGGACTTTGGAACTGTTTCCATAGTGTGGCATTATTTGTTTTTCTATTGGGCTTTGGAACTGTTCCGAGAGTGAAACTTTTTTTTTTTATGTGACTTTGGAACTGATCAGAGAGTGTGGCATTATTTGGTTTTCTATTGGACTTTGGAACTGTTCCGACAGTGTGGTATTATCAGTTTTTATATGGGACTTTGAAACTGTTCTGACAGTGTAGCATTATTTGTTTGTATATGGGACTTTGGAACTGTTCCGACAGTGTGCCATTATTGGTTTTTTATTAAAATTTGGAACTGCTCTGACAGTGTGCCATTATGTGTTTTTCTATTGGACTTTGGAACTGTTCCGATAATATGGCATTATTTGGTTTTCTCTGGGACTATTAAACTATTCCGACAGTGTGTCATTATTGGTTTTTCTATTGGACTTTGGAACTGTTCCCACAGTGTGGCATTATTGGTTTTTTTATTGGATTTTGGAACTGTTCCGACAGTTTGACATCATTTGCTTTTCAACTGGACCTTGGAACTTTTCCGAGAGTGTGGCATTATTGGTTTTCCATTTTTCTATTGGACTTTGGAACTGTTCCGACAGTGTGACATTATTTGTTTTTATAAGGGACTTTCGAACTGTTCTGACAGTGTTGCATTATTTGTTTTTATAAGGGACTTTGGAACTGTTCCGACAGTGTGGCATCATTTGTTTTTCCTTTTTCTATTGGACTTTGGAACTGTTCCGACAGTGTGGCATTACTTGTTTTATTTGGGACTTTGGAACTGTTCTGACAGTGTGGCATTATTTTTGTTCTATTGGAATTTTGAACTGTTCCGACAGTGTGGTATTATTTGTTTTTACATTGGACTTTGGAACTGTTCCGACAGTGTGGTATTATTTGTTTTTCTATTGGACATTGGAACTATTCCCACAGTGTGGCATTATTGGTTTTTCTATTGGACTTTGGAACTGTTCCCACAGTGTGGCATTATTGGTTTTTCTATGAGACTTTGGAACTGTTCTGACAGTGTGCCATTATTTGTTTTACTATTGAACTTTGGAACTGTTCCGAGAGTGTGGCATTATTGGTTTTTCATTTTTCTACTGGACTTTGGAACTGTTCCGACAGTGTGGAATTATTTGTTTTTCTATTGGACTTTGGAACTATTCCCACAGTGTGGCAATACTGTTTTTTCTATTGGACTTTGGAACTGTTCCGACATTGTGGCGTTATTTGTTTTTATATGGGACTTTGGAACTGTTCTGACAGTGTGCCATTATTTGTTTTACTATTTGAATTTGGATTGTTCCGAGAGTGTGGCATTATTGGTTTTTCATTTTTCTATTGGACTTTGGAACTGTTCCGACAGTGTGACATTATTTGTTTTTATACGGGACTTTGGAACTGTTCTGACAGTGTTGCATTATTTGTTTTTATAAGGGACTTTGGAACTGATCCGACAGTGTGGCATTATTGGTTTTTCTATTGGACTTTGGAACTGTTCCGACAGTGTGGCATTACTTGTTTTTATTTGGGACTTTGGAACTGTTCTGACAGTGTGGCATTATTTTTGTTCTATTGGAATTTTGAACTGTTCCGACAGTGTGGTATTATTTGTTTTACGTTGGACTTAGGAGCTGTTCCGACAATATGGCATTATTAGGTTTGCTATTGGACTTTGATACTGTTTCGATAGTGTGGTATCATATATTTATCTATTGGACTTTGGAACTTTTCCGACAGTGTTGCTTTTTTTGTCTACGTCACTTTGGAAATATTCCGATAATATAGCATTATTTGTTTTTCTATGTGGTTTTGGAACTTTTCCGACAATATGGCATTATTTGGTTTTCTATTGGACATTGGAACTGTTTCGACAGTGTGGTATCATTTGCAATTCAACTGGACTTTGGAACTTTTCCCAGAGTGTGGCATTATTGATTTTTCATTTTTCTATTGGAATTTGGAACTGTTCCGATAGTGTGGCATTATTTGGTTTTTCTATTGGGCTTTGGAACTGTTCCGAGAGTGCAGCATTTTTTTTCTATGTGACTTTGGAACTGATCAAAGAGTGTGGCATTATTTGGTTTTCTATTCGGCTTAGGAAGTGTTCCGACAGTGTGGCATTATCAGTTTTTATATGGGGCTTTGAAACTGTTCTGACAGTATTGCATTATTTGTTTGTAAATGGGACTTTGGAACTGTTCCGAGAGTGTGGCATTATTGGTTTTTCATTTTTCTATTGAACTTTGGAACTGTTCCGACAGTGTGGCATTATTTTTTTTATATGTGACTTTGGAACTGTTCTGACAGTGTGCCATTATTTGTTTTACTATTTGAATTTGGAACTGTTCCGAGAGTGTGGCATTATTGGTTTTTCATTTTTCTATTGGACTTTGGAACTGTTCCGACAGTGTGACATTATTTGTTTTTATACGCGACTTTGGAACTGTTCTGACAGTGTGGCATTATTTGTTTTTATATGGGACTTTGGAACTGTTCCGACAGTGTGGCATTATTGGTTTTTCTATTGGACCCTTGAACTGTTCCCACAGTGTGGCATTATTGGTTTTCCTATTGGACTTTGGAACTGTTCCGACAGTTTGACATCATTTGCTTTTCAACTGGACCTTGGAACTTTTCCAAGAGTGTGGCATTATTGGTTTTTCATTTTTCTATTGGACTTTGGAACTGTTCCGACAGTGTGGTATTATTTGTTTTTCTATTGGACTTTGGAACTATTCCCACAGTGTGGCAATATTGGTTTTTCTATTGGACTTTGGAACTGTTCCGAGAGTGTGGCATTATTGGTTTTTCATTTTTTTATTGGACTTTGGAACTGTTCCGACACTGTGGCATTATTTGTTTTTATATGGGACTTTAGAACTGTTCTGACAGTGTGCCATTATTTGTTTTACTATTTGAATTTGGAACTGTTCCGAGAATGTGGCATTATTGTTTTTTCATTTTTCTATTGGACTTTGGAACTGTTCCGACAGTTTGACATCATTTGCTTTTCAACTGGACCTTGGAACTTTTCCAAGAGTGTGACATTATTGGTTTTTCATTTTTCTCTTGGACTTTGGAACTGTTCCGACAGTGTGGTATTATTTGTTTTTCTATTGGACTTTGGAACTATTCCCACAGTGTGGCAATATTGGTTTTTTTATTGGACTTTGGAACTGTTCCGAGAGTGTGGCATTATTGGTTTTTCATTTTTCTATTGGACTTTGGAACTGTTCCGACAGTGTGGCATTATTTGTTTTTCCTTTTTCTATTGGACTTTGGAACTGTTCCGACAGTGTGGCATTATTGGTTTTTCTATTGGACCCTTGAACTGTTCCCACAGTGTGGCATTATTGGTTTTTCTATTGGACTTTGGAACTGTTCCGACAGTTTGACATCATTTGCTTTTCAACTGGACCTTGGAACTTTTCCAAGAGTGTGACATTATTGGTTTTTCATTTTTCTCTTGGACTTTGGAACTGTTCCGACAGTGTGACATTATTTGTTTTTATAAGGGACTTTCGAACTGTTCTGACAGTGTTGCATTATTTGTTTTTATAAGGGACTTTGGAGCTGTTCCGACAGTGTGGCATTATTGGTTTTTCTATTGGACTTTGGAACTGTCCCGACAGTGTGGCATCATTTGTTTTTCCTTTTTCTATTGGACTTTGGAACTGTTCCGACAGTGTGGCATTACTTGTTTTATTTGGGACTTTGGAACTGTTCTGACAGTGTGGCATTATTTTTGTTCTATTGGAATTTTGAACTGTTCCGACAGTGTGGTATTATTTCTTTTTACATTGGACTTTGGAACTGTTCCGACAGTGTGGTATTATTTGTTTTTCTATTGGACTTTGGAACTATTCCCACAGTGTGGCAATATTGGTTTTTTTATTGGACTTTGGAACTGTTCCGAGAGTGTGGCATTATTGGTTTTTCATTTTTCTATTGGACTTTGGAACTGTTCCGACAGTGTGGCATTATTTGTTTTTCCTTTTTCTATTGGACTTTGGAACTGTTCCGACAGTGTGGCATTACTTGTTTTTATTTGGGACTTTGGAACTGTTCTGACAGTGTGGCATTATTTTTGTTCTATTGGAATTTTGAACTGTTCCGACAGTGTGGTATTATTTGTTTTACGTTGGACTTAGGAGCTTTTCCGACAATATGGCATTATTAGGTTTGCTATTGGACTTTGATACTGTTTCGATAGTGTGGTATCATATATTTATCTATTGGACTTTGGAACTTTTCCGACAGTGTTGCTTTTTTTGTCTACGTCACTTTCGAAATATTCCGATAATATAGCATTATTTGTTTTTCTATGTGGTTTTGGAACTGTTCCGACAATATGGCATTATTTGGTTTTCTATTGGACATTGGAACTGTTTCGACAGTGTGGTATCATTTCCAATTCAACTGGACTTTGGAACTTTTCCCAGAGTGTGGCATTATTGATTTTTCATTTTTCTATTGGAATTTGGAACTGTTCCGATAGTGTGGCATTATTTGGTTTTTCTATTGGGCTTTGGAACTGTTCCGAGAGTGCAGCATTTTTTTCTATGTGACTTTGGAACTGATCAGAGAGTGTGGCATTATTTGGTTTTCTATTCGGCTTAGGAAGTGTTCCGACAGTGTGGCATTATCAGTTTTTATATGGGGCTTTGAAACTGTTCTGACAGTATTGCATTATTTGTTTGTAAATGGGACTTTGGAACTGTTCCGAGAGTGTGGCATTATTGGTTTTTCATTTTTCTATTGGACTTTGGAACTGTTCCGACAGTGTGGCATTATTTTTTTTATATGTGACTTTGGAACTGTTCTGACAGTGTGCCATTATTTGTTTTACTATTTGAATTTGGAACTGTTCCGAGAGTGTGGCATTATTGGTTTTTCATTTTTCTATTGGACTTTGGAACTGTTCCGACAGTGTGACATTATTTGTTTTTATACGCGACTTTGGAACTGTTCTGACAGTGTGGCATTATTTGTTTTATATGGGACTTTGGAACTGTTCCGACATTGTGGCATTATTGGTTTTTCTATTGGACCCTTGAACTGTTCCCACAGTGTGGCATTATTGGTTTTTCTATTGGACTTTGGAACTGTTCCGACAGTTTGACATCATTTGCTTTTCAACTGGACCTTGGAACTTTTCCAAGAGTGTGACATTATTGGTTTTTCATTTTTCTCTTGGACTTTGGAACTGTTCCGACAGTGTGACATTATTTGTTTTTATAAGGGACTTTCGAACTGTTCTGACAGTGTTGCATTATTTGTTTTTATAAGGGACTTTGGAGCTGTTCCGACAGTGTGGCATTATTGGTTTTTCTATTGGACTTTGGAACTGTCCCGACAGTGTGGCATCATTTGTTTTTCCTTTTTCTATTGGACTTTGGAACTGTTCCGACAGTGTGGCATTACTTGTTTTATTTGGGACTTTGGAACTGTTCTGACAGTGTGGCATTATTTTTGTTCTATTGGAATTTTGAACTGTTCCGACAGTGTGGTATTATTTCTTTTTACATTGGACTTTGGAACTGTTCCGACAGTGTGGTATTATTTGTTTTTCTATTGGACTTTGGAACTATTCCCACAGTGTGGCAATATTGGTTTTTTTATTGGACTTTGGAACTGTTCCGAGAGTGTGGCATTATTGGTTTTTCATTTTTCTATTGGACTTTGGAACTGTTCCGACAGTGTGGCATTATTTGTTTTTCCTTTTTCTATTGGACTTTGGAACTGTTCCGACAGTGTGGCATTACTTGTTTTTATTTGGGACTTTGGAACTGTTCTGACAGTGTGGCATTATTTTTGTTCTATTGGAATTTTGAACTGTTCCGACAGTGTGGTATTATTTGTTTTACGTTGGACTTAGGAGCTTTTCCGACAATATGGCATTATTAGGTTTGCTATTGGACTTTGATACTGTTTCGATAGTGTGGTATCATATATTTATCTATTGGACTTTGGAACTTTTCCGACAGTGTTGCTTTTTTTGTCTACGTCACTTTCGAAATATTCCGATAATATAGCATTATTTGTTTTTCTATGTGGTTTTGGAACTGTTCCGACAATATGGCATTATTTGGTTTTCTATTGGACATTGGAACTGTTTCGACAGTGTGGTATCATTTCCAATTCAACTGGACTTTGGAACTTTTCCCAGAGTGTGGCATTATTGATTTTTCATTTTTCTATTGGAATTTGGAACTGTTCCGATAGTGTGGCATTATTTGGTTTTTCTATTGGGCTTTGGAACTGTTCCGAGAGTGCAGCATTTTTTTCTATGTGACTTTGGAACTGATCAGAGAGTGTGGCATTATTTGGTTTTCTATTCGGCTTAGGAAGTGTTCCGACAGTGTGGCATTATCAGTTTTAATATGGGGCTTTGAAACTGTTCTGACAGTATTGCATTATTTGTTTGTAAATGGGACTTTGGAACTGTTCCGAGAGTGTGGCATTATTGGTTTTTCATTTTTCTATTGGACTTTGGAACTGTTCCGACAGTGTGGCATTATTTTTTTTATATGTGACTTTGGAACTGTTCTGACAGTGTGCCATTATTTGTTTTACTATTTGAATTTGGAACTGTTCCGAGAGTGTGGCATTATTGGTTTTTCATTTTTCTATTGGACTTTGGAACTGTTCCGACAGTGTGACATTATTTGCTTTTATACGCGACTTTGGAACTGTTCTGACAGTGTGGCATTATTTGTTTTATATGGGACTTTGAAACTGTTCCGACAGTGTGGCATTATTGGTTTTTCTATTGGACCCTTGAACTGTTCCCACAGTGTGGCATTATTGGTTTTTCTATTGGACTTTGGAACTGTTCCGACAGTTTGACATCATTTGCTTTTCAACTGGACCTTGGAACTTTTCCAAGAGTGTGACATTATTGGTTTTTCATTTTTCTCTTGGACTTTGGAACTGTTCCGACAGTGTGACATTATTTGTTTTTATAAGGGACTTTCGAACTGTTCTGACAGTGTTGCATTATTTGTTTTTATAAGGGACTTTGGAGCTGTTCCGACAGTGTGGCATTATTGGTTTTTCTATTGGACTTTGGAACTGTCCCGACAGTGTGGCATCATTTGTTTTTCCTTTTTCTATTGGACTTTGGAACTGTTCCGACAGTGTGGCATTACTTGTTTTATTTGGGACTTTGGAACTGTTCTGACAGTGTGGCATTATTTTTGTTCTATTGGAATTTTGAACTGTTCCGACAGTGTGGTATTATTTCTTTTTACATTGGACTTTGGAACTGTTCCGACAGTGTGGTATTATTTGTTTTTCTATTGGACTTTGGAACTATTCCCACAGTGTGGCAATATTGGTTTTTTTATTGGACTTTGGAACTGTTCCGAGAGTGTGGCATTATTGGTTTTTCATTTTTCTATTGGACTTTGGAACTGTTCCGACAGTGTGGCATTATTTGTTTTTATATGGGACTTTAGAACTGTTCTGACAGTGTGGCATTATTTGTTTTTATATGGGACTTTAGAACTGTTCTGACAGTGTGCCATTATTTGTTTTTCTATTTGAATTTGGAACTGTTCCGAGAGTGTGGCATTATTGGTTTTTCATTTTTCTATTCGACTTTGGAACTGTTCCGACAGTGTGACATTACTTGTTTTCATAAGGGACTTTGGAACTGTTCTGACAGTGTGGCATTATTTGTTTTTATATGGGACTTTGGAACTGTTCCGACAGTGTAGCATTATTGGTTTTTCTATTAGACTTTGAAACTGTTCCGACAGTGTGGCATTATTTGTTTTTCCTTTTTCTATTGGACTTTGGAACTGTTCCGACAGTGTGGCATTATTTGTTTTTATTTGGGACTTTGGAACTGTTCTGACAGTGTGGCATTATTTTTTTTCTATTGGAATTTTGAACTGTTCCGACAGTGTGGTATTATTTGTTTTTACCCGGGACTTAGGAACTGTTCCGACAATATGGCATTATTAGGTTTGCTATTGAACTTTGGAACTGTTCCAACAGTTTGACATCATTTGCTTTTCAACTGTACCTTGGAACTTTTCCGAGAGTGTGGCATTATTGGTTTTTCATTTTTTTCTGGACTTTGGAACTGTTCCGACAGTGTGGTATTATTTGTTTTTCTATTGGACTTTGGAATTGTTCCGACAATGTGGCATTATTGGTTTTTCTATGAGACTTTGTTACCATTATTTGTTTTACTATTGGACATTGGAACTGTTCCGACAGTGTGGCATTATTGGTTTTTCTATGGGACTTTGGAACTGTTCTGACAGTGTGCCATTATTTGTTTTACTATTGGACTTTGAGCTGTTTCGACAGTGTGGCATTATTGATTTTTCTATTGAACTTTGGAACTGTTCCCACAGTGTGGCTTTATTGGCTTTTCTTTTGGACTTTGGAACTGTTCCGACGGTGTGGCATTATTGGTTTTTCTATGGAACTTTGGAACTGTTCTGACAGTGTGCCATTATTTGTTTTACTCTTGGACTTTGGAACTGTTCCGACAGTGTGGCATTATTTGTTTTTATGTGGGACTTTGGAACTGTTCTGACAGTGTGGCATTATTTGTTTTTATATGGGACTTTGGAACTGTTCCGACAGTGTGGCATTATTGGTTTTTCTATTGGACCCTTGAACTGTTCCCACAGTGTGGTATTATTGGTTTTTCTATTGGACTTTGGAACTGTTCCGACAGTTTGACATCATTTGCTTTTCAACTGGACCTTGGAACTTTTCCAAGAGTGTGACATTATTGGTTTTTCATTTTTCTCTTGGACTTTGGAACTGTTCCGACAGTGTGACATTATTTGTTTTTATAAGGGACTTTCGAACTGTTCTGACAGTGTTGCATTATTTGTTTTTATAAGGGACTTTGGAACTGTTCCGACAGTGTGGCATTATTGGTTTTTCTATTGGACTTTGGAACTGTCCCGACAGTGTGGCATCATTTGTTTTTCCTTTTTCTATTGGACTTTGGAACTGTTCCGACAGTGTGGCATTACTTGTTTTATTTGGGACTTTGGAACTGTTCTGACAGTGTGGCATTATTTTTGTTCTATTGGAATTTTGAACTGTTCCGACAGTGTGGTATTATTTCTTTTTACATTGGACTTTGGAACTGTTCCGACAGTGTGGTATTATTTGTTTTTCTATTGGACTTTGGAACTATTTCCACAGTGTGGCAATATTGGTTTTTTTATTGGACTTTGGAACTGTTCCGAGAGTGTGGCATTATTGGTTTTTCATTTTTCTATTGGACTTTGGAACTGTTCCGACAGTGTGGCATTATTTGTTTTTATATGGGACTTTAGAACTGTTCTGACAGTGTGGCATTATTTGTTTTTATATGGGACTTTAGAACTGTTCTGACAGTGTGCCATTATTTGTTTTTCTATTTGAATTTGGAACTGTTCCGAAAGTGTGGCATTATTGGTTTTTCATTTTTCTATTCGACTTTGGAACTGTTCCGACAGTGTGACATTACTTGTTTTCATAAGGGACTTTGGAACTGTTCTGACAGTGTGGCATTATTTGTTTTTATATGGGACTTTGGAACTGTTCCGACAGTGTAGCATTATTGGTTTTTCTATTGGACTTTGGAACTGTTCCGACAGTGTGGCATTATTTGTTTTTCCTTTTTCTATTGGACTTTGGAACTGTTCCGACAGTGTGGCATTATTTGTTTTTATTTGGGACTTTGGAACTGTTCTGACAGTGTGGCATTCTTTTTTTTCTATTGGAATTTTGAACTGTTCCGACAGTGTGGTATTATTTGTTTTTACCCGGGACTTAGGAGCTGTTCCGACAATATGGCATTATTAGGTTTGCTATAGAACTTTGGAACTGTTCCAACAGTTTGACATCATTTGCTTTTCAACTGTACCTTGGAACTTTTCCGAGAGTGTGGCATTATTGGTTTTTCATTTTTCTCTTGGACTTTGGAACTGTTCCGACAGTGTGACATTATTTGTTTTTATAAGGGACTTTCGAACTGTTCTGACAGTGTTGCATTATTTGTTTTTATAAGGGACTTTGGAACTGTTCCGACAGTGTGGCATTATTGGTTTTTCTATTGGACTTTGGAACTGTCCCGACAGTGTGGCATCATTTGTTTTTCCTTTTTCTATTGGACTTTGGAACTGTTCCGACAGTGTGGCATTACTTGTTTTATTTGGGACTTTGGAACTGTTCTGACAGTGTGGCATTATTTTTGTTCTATTGGAATTTTGAACTGTTCCGACAGTGTGGTATTATTTCTTTTTACATTGGACTTTGGAACTGTTCCGACAGTGTGGTATTATTTGTTTTTCTATTGGACTTTGGAACTATTTCCACAGTGTGGCAATATTGGTTTTTTTATTGGACTTTGGAACTGTTCCGAGAGTGTGGCATTATTGGTTTTTCATTTTTCTATTGGACTTTGGAACTGTTCCGACAGTGTGGCATTATTTGTTTTTATATGGGACTTTAGAACTGTTCTGACAGTGTGGCATTATTTGTTTTTATATGGGACTTTAGAACTGTTCTGACAGTGTGCCATTATTTGTTTTTCTATTTGAATTTGGAACTGTTCCGAGAGTGTGGCATTATTGGTTTTTCATTTTTCTATTCGACTTTGGAACTGTTCCGACAGTGTGACATTACTTGTTTTCATAAGGGACTTTGGAACTGTTCTGACAGTGTGGCATTATTTGTTTTTATATGGGACTTTGGAACTGTTCCGACAGTGTAGCATTATTGGTTTTTCTATTGGACTTTGGAACTGTGTCGACAGTGTGGCATTATTTGTTTTTCCTTTTTCTATTGGACTTTGGAACTGTTCCGACAGTGTGGCATTATTTGTTTTTATTTGGGACTTTGGAACTGTTCTGACAGTGTGGCATTATTTTTTTTCTATTGGAATTTTGAACTGTTCCGACAGTGTGGTATTATTTGTTTTTACCCGGGACTTAGGACCTGTTCCGACAATATGGCATTATTAGGTTTGCTATAGAACTTTGGAACTGTTCCAACAGTTTGACATCATTTGCTTTTCAACTGTACCTTGGAACTTTTCCGAGAGTGTGGCATTATTGGTTTTTCATTTTTTTCTGGACTTTGGAACTGTTCCGACAGTGTGGTATTATTTGTTTTTCTATTGGACTTTGGAATTGTTCCGACAGTGTGGCATTATTGGTTTTTCTATGAGACTTTGTTACCATTATTTGTTTTACTATTGGACATTGGAACTGTTCCGACAGTGTGGCATTATTGGTTTTTCTATGGGACTTTGGAACTGTTCTGACAGTGTGCCATTATTTGTTTTACTATTGGACTTTGAGCTGTTTCGACAGTGTGGCATTATTGATTTTTCTATTGAACTTTGGAACTGTTCCCACAGTGTGGCTTTATTGGCTTTTCTTTTGGATTTTGGAACTGTTCCGACGGTGTGGCATTATTGGTTTTTCTATGGAACTTTGGAACTGTTCTGACAGTGTGCCATTATTTGTTTTACTCTTGGACTTTGGAACTGTTCCGACAGTGTGGCATTATTTGTTTTTATGTGGGACTTTGGAACTGTTCTGACAGTGTGGCATTATTTGTTTTTATATGGGACTTTGGAACTGTTCCGACAGTGTGGCATTATTGGTTTTTCTATTGGACCCTTGAACTGTTCCCACAGTGTGGCATTATTGCTTTTTCTATTGGACTTTGGAATTGTTCCGACAGTTTGACATCATTTGCTTTTCAACTGGACCTTGGAACTTTTCCGAGAGTGTGGCATTATTGGTTTTTCATTTTTCTATTGGACTTTGGAACTGTTCCGACAGTGTGGTATTATTTGTTTTTCTATTGGACTTTGGAACTATTCCCACAGTGTGGCATTATTGGTTTTTCTATTGGACTTTGAAACTGTTCCGAGAGGGTGGCATTATTGGTTTTTATATGGGACTTTTGAACTGTTCTGAGAGTGTGGCATTATTTGTTTTTATATGGAATTTGGAACTGTTCCGACAGTGTGGTATTATTTGTTTTTATATGGGACCTTGGAGCTGTTCCGACAATATGGCATTATTTGTTTTTCTATGTGACTTTGGAACTGTTCCGACAATATGGCATTATTTGTTTTTCTATTGGATTTTGGAACTGTTCCGATAGTGTGGCATTATTGGTTTTACTCTTGGGCTTTGGAAGTGTTCCAACAATATGGCATTATTTGTTTCTCTATTGGACTTTGGAACTGTTCCGACAGTGTGGCATTATTTGTTTATCGATAGGACTTTGGAACTGTTCCGACAGTGTGGAATTATTTGTTTTTCTATTGGACATCGGAACTGATCCGACCGTGTGGCATCATTTGCTATTCAACTGGACTTTGGAACTTTTCGAGAGTGTGGCATTATTGATTTTTAATTTTTCTATTGGGCTTTGGAACTGTTCCGACAGTGTAGATTTTTTTTCTATGTGACTTTGGAACTGATCAGAGAGTGTGGCATTATTTGGTTTTCTATTGGACTTTGGAACTGTTCCGACAGTGTGGCATTATTGGTTTTTCATTTTTCTATTGGACTTTGGAACTTTTCCGACAGTGTGGCATTATTAGTTTTTATATGGGACTTTGAAACTGTTCTGAGAGTGTGGCATTATTTGTTTGTATATGGGAATTTGGAACTGTTCCGACAGTGTGGCATTATTGGTTTTTCTATTGGACTTTGGAACTGTTCCCACAGTGTGGCATTATTAGTTTTTCTATTGGACTTTGGAACTGTTCCGACAGTGTGGCATTATTAGTTTGTATATGGGACTTTGAACCTCTTCTGACAGTGTGGCATTATTTGCTTGTATATGGGACTTTGGAACTGTTCCGACAGTGTGGCATTATTTGTTTTTTCTATTGGACTTTGGAACTGTTCCGACAATTTGACATCATTTGCTTTTCAAATGGACCTTGGAACTTTTCCGAGAGTGTGGCATTATTGGTTTTTCATTTTTCTATTGGACTTTGGAACTGTTCCAACAGTGTGGTATTATTTGTTTTTCTATTGGACTTTGGAACTATTCCCTCAGTGTGGCATTATTGGTTTTCCTATTGGACTTTGGAACTGATCAGATAGTGTGGCATTATTGGTTTTTCTATGGGACTTTGGAACTGTTCTGACAGTGTGCCATTATTTGTTTTACTATTGGACTTTGGAACTGCTCTGACAGTGTGGCATTATTTTTTTTTATATGGGAATTTGGAACTGTTCCGACAGTGTGGTATTATTTGTTTTTAAATGTGACCTTGGAGCTGTTCCGACAATATGGCATTATAAGGTTTTCTATTGGACTTTGATACTCTTTCGATAGTTTGGTATCATATGTTTATCTATTGAACTTTGGAACTGTTCCGACAGTGTAGCTTTTTTTTGTTTTTCTCTGTGACTTTGGAACTATTCCAACAATTTGGCATTATTTGTTTTTCTATGAGACTTTGGAACTGTTCCGACAATATGACATTATTTGTTTCTCTATTGGACTTTGGATCTGTTCCCACATTGTGGCATTATTGGTTTTTCATTTTTCTATTGGACTTTGGAACTGTTCCCACATTGTGGCATTAATGTTTTTTCATTTTTCTATTGGACTTTGGAACTGTTCCGAAATGGTGGCATTATTTGTTTTTCTATTGGACTTTGGAACAGCTCAGCAAGTGTGGCATTATTTGTTTTGATATGAGATTTTGAAACTGTTTTGACAGTGTGGCAATATTTATTTTTATATGGGACTTTGGAACTGTTCTGAGAGTGTGGCATTATTTGTTTTTCTATTGGACTTTGGAACTGTTTCGACAGTGTGGCATTATTTGTTTCTATATGGGACTTTGGAACTGTTCCCACATTGTGGCATTATTGGTTTTTCATTTTTCTATTGGACTTTGGAACTGTTCCGACATGGTGGCATTATTTGTTTTTCTATTGGACTTTGGAACTGTTCCGACAGTGTGGTATTATTTGTTTCCATATGGGACTTTGGAACTGTTCCCTCATTGTGGCATTATTGGTTTTTCATTTTTCCATTGGACTTTGGAACTGTTCCGAAATGGTGGCATTATTTGTTTTTCTATTGGACTTTGGAACAGTTCAGATAGTGTGGCATTATTTGTGTTGATATGAGATTTTGAAACTGTTCCGACAGTGTGGCATTATTTGTTCGATAAGGGACTTTGGAACTGTTCTGACAGTGTAGCATTATTTGTTTTTATATGGGATTTTGGAACTGTTTCGAGAGTGTGGCATTATTTGCTTTGATATAAGACTTTGGAACTGTTCTAACAGTGTGGCATTATTTGTTTAGATATGGAACTTTGGAACTGTTCTGACAGTGTGGCATTATTTATTTTTATATGTGACTTTGGAACTGTTTCGACAGTGTGGCATTATTTGCTTTGATATAAGACTTTGGAACTGTTCCGACAGTGTGGCATTATTTGTTTTTATATGGGACTTTGGGACTGTTCTGACAGTGTGGCATTATTTATTTTTATATGGGACTTTGGGACTGTTCTGACAGTGTGGCATTATTTGTTTTTGTTTTGGAGTTTGGAACTGTTTCGATATTGTAGCATTATTGGTTTTTCTATTGGACTTTGGAACTGTTCCGACAGTGTGGCATCATTATTTTTTCTATTGGACTTTAGAACTTTTCCGACAGTTATGTCATTATTGGTTTTTCATTGTATTCATACACAATTTGCTTTAACTGAACCTGAAATGTAGTCTACGTAATACAGTAGTTTATATGAACATTTGTAGGATAACATGGCGGCTGACACTTGTAGAGGAAGAAGTATTTACCGTTCAGGAGGATCTGGGTTCACCCACGGTTTTTAATGGGGTTCGTGCTGCTTGGTCTTATGTTTTCTGTGTAGTGTTTTGTAGATCGTTGTTTGTCTTTTTGTACTTTTTCACTTGATCATTCTATTTTCTGTCTTTCGTTTAATGAATTCTGATTCGACATGTGGGATTTTCAAACATTTCTTAGCCGAATATGTATATCTGAATTTGTATTCAATAACATGCTGTATAATTTCAGCTGTTGGGTTACTCGGAGTGCCAGGTGAAGTATTGCTGACAGATCTACAACAAGCCCTGGCTCTATCACATCA
Source organism: Bathymodiolus septemdierum (assembly GCA_963383655.1). NCBI lineage: Eukaryota > Metazoa > Mollusca > Bivalvia > Mytilida > Modiolidae > Bathymodiolus > Bathymodiolus septemdierum. The sequence continues at coordinate 2,885,223 of OY726528.1, forward strand.
TAGATCAACCGTCGACATTTACACTAATAGTTGGGGAGAAACCCATAGTTACGGTTTTTGGAGAATGGGATCATTAACAAAAGCAGCAATTGACTATAATATTGCCAATGTAAGTCTAAATAGATGGTGATATTATCAGGGGAGGCTCAATGATCTAGGTAGTTGGATTACCTAACAACTCATACAAGCTTATCACCAATACGACGTGGGTTCGCACCCGGCTTTGTAAATTACAAAAAGGGTGCACTCGACGCACAGCCGCAAGTGATCAAATTTCCCAGTTGCTCTCCTAAGATCGGTGTTTCTCTCCGCATACTCCGGCTTCTTCCACCACTAAAACTGGTCGCATGATATAGCTGAAATATTGCTGAAAGAGGCGTTGGGCACTAAAAATCAAATCAAATTATCAGGGGATCATTTGACTTGTTAAACCGGTGCGATGTACAAAAGTCAGAGGTCATGTATTGTTGTGTTACGGGTTCCACCTTTGACTCTTTCTATTATTTTATCATAGACATCAGTACCATTATACTATCATAGTCATCAGTACTATTATATTATCATAGACATCAGTACTATTATATTATCATAGACATCAGTACTATTATATTATCATAGATATCAGTACTATTATATTATCATAGTCATCAGTACTATTATATTATCATAGACATCAGTAATATTATATTATCATAGACATCAGTACTATTATATTATCATAGATATCAGTACTATTATATTATCATAGTCATCAGTACTATTATATTATCATAGACATTAGTACTATTATATTATCATAAACATCATTACTAGTATATTATCATAGACATCAGTTCTATTATATTATCATAGACATCAGTACTACTATATTATCATAGACATCAGTACTACTATATTATCATAGACATCAGTACCGTTGTACCGTTATATTATCAAATAATAACTGCCTTGTATTTGAAAAGTTGCCGGTGTTAGTTGAGAATTTTACGGTCTGAAATACATTGGTACAATGCTTTATAGAATGAACATACAAACATTCAATAATAGATTGAAGTAGTTAGTGGAAACTTTAATTCTTTTAAATTAAGAAATAACTGAAGTTGAAAAGTTGGGTGGCATCACTCGGGAATTTCACGGTCGCATTGGAGTGTTTGTTGGCGACGGGTACTCGAGGTAGAGAAACGGATATTTTGCGACCGTGAAATCCCCACTTAACACTGATAACAATTCAAATATAATACTGTTTTTTTTTCTTTTCTAATCAATTGAGTTTATAAGGAATGGTCTAAACATTACAAAAAATTGAAATAAGGAAAATATTGTCCAAGACTTCTTAACCTTTATTGCTCATAAAGTCATAGAAAATTCGGACATCATTAGAAAATTAGCAGTGTAGAATGTACACACAGTACGTTATACCACATCATGCACCCTTCAATATCGGATAAAACCTAACAAGACATTATTTTAAAGGTAGACGATGTCCTAATTATCTATTTTATTATCATAATAAATACGTTGGATTTCCAGAATTCAAAATTGCGGCTCATTCAAACTAGAAACATTAGTCACGACATGTCAACTGATAATTTGGGGGCAAATATTAGCCAAAGAGAAAGCGTATTATATAATTAATGTATTAAAATATCTAATTTGCTTAACAATTATGTGATACATTATATCAGTAGTCATATTATTTTTTTAATATTAGGGCCGAGAAGGCAAGGGAGTTATATATCTATGGGCAGCAGGAAACTCGGGTCCCGAAGCCAATGCAAATGCAGCAGAAAGACACGCCAGTATATACATGATTTCTATCACAAGTATCAGGGACAGATCATCTGTGTATTATGGTGAGATTGGTGCCCACATAATGGCCGCTGCATATGGTGGTACTATTAGGGACAGATTGATGGTAAGAAGTCATTAATTAATTTTTATTGTATATTTTATATATATAACTATAGTTTTTGAAAATGAAATGATGAAATGAGTATATTGACACATGTTTGATCAAGCATAGATAAAATGGAAAACAAATCATACCACACTGTCAGAACAGTTCCAAATTCCAGTAGAAAAATCGATACCACTAACACACAATTACATTGCTCAACATCCTGGCTTGATACAGGCACTACAATAACAAGTGGAAGGATTAAACTAGTTTTATTTAATTGTTTTGCGAGTTATAGGTTTTAAACGTCACTCTCGGCGATGACTACTATATCTGGATAGGAGAACATCTCACACACTTACAAAGGGAAGACAACCGTAAAACCACTCTTATTGAGCAGTAATGTGCTTAGGGTTAAAGTTGGTGGGCTGTGGCAAAGTTACCTTTTACGATCTGATTCAATACTTCTACTATTTCTTGCGAAGATGGCCACTTTTAATCTTCATCAGATTCCAGAGCATGTAGACATACATATCTAAAATGCTTTTCACTTGATTTAAGCAACATTCTATCAATGTATTAGGATTCTTTTAAAATAAATATGTAGACGTCATTCGTGACGTCATTCGCGTTGTTATTTATGATGTTATCTCTACATACATCATAACTAGAATCAGAGCTGGTTATATCGGACTTGGAGGGGCCGTCGTGGCTGTGATCGTATGGTAGCTGGATATACAACTACCTATGCAATCAGTGCCTGTCACCACTGATGTTGTAAGTTCGAATCTCGTTCGGGACGAGGTACACAACATTAGGGACGGACCATTTAATTTCCAGGGGGGGGGCCGTTTTTTCTAAAAATATATTCTGATTCCCAATGTTGCTGAACAAAATCTTCTGTATTTGGAGGAGGAAAAACAAATCTGATTCAGAGTTTTTGTCAAATAACCTAATGTCAAAAAAATTGCGCGACAAAAAAAATCTTCTAACTCTCGTGTTGTCCGAGAAAAAAATTCTGAACGAAACAAAAAAACATAACCCCACCTGCAAGTTAAATGGTTGGTCCCTTATGTGATAAAGTTTGTCTACGACTTGCGACAGGTCGGTGGTTTTCTTCGGGTCCTCCGGGTTCTCCCACCAATAAAACTGACTGCCACGATATAACTGAAATATTGTTGAAAGTTACGTTAAACACCATCAAACAAACACCCAAACAAAATATATCGGATTTGCTGCTTTACTATAGACTGCATAACTGCCGTCAGTCCATGCATATAATTGATAAAGCTGAATCAGTTAATCAAAAATCTTTACAAATTTTCTATAGACAAACTTGATGAAAGCAATACTTTTCCTTTAGACATTCTTGTAAGTGGGTAAAAGTTGAATCTCAATATAAAACGTTTGTGTTTATTTGTATCAAGGGCTTTTTCAAACACGTATTTTAAAACAACATTTGTGGTGTAATGGTTAGTGTGCTCGCCACAGGTGCAGTATATTGTCTGGTCAATCCAACAACTATAAAATTGGTATGTGTTGCTTCTCTGCCAAGCACGCATCCAGAATGTAGGAGAACGAGCAAGGACTGGTTGGCTCGGAATCAAAATAATGTGTCAGAGTGTCTATTCACGAGTGGACTGTTGTTTCAGTGACTTAGCACTATGCAAATCCAACTAGCCGTGTTGGTCTAGTACAAATCAACTAGCCGTGTTGGTCTAGTACAAATCAACTAGCCGTGTTGGTCTAGTACAAATCCAACTAGCCGTGTTGGTCTAGCACAAATCAACTAGCCGTGTTGGTCTAGTACAAATTGGACCTCATCACCATTATCATCCCATTGAAAACTAACTTGTTCTTGTCATGATATAGCTGTAAAATTGCTGAGTTGGCAATCATTCACTCATTGACGTTTTATAATGGTATGACTATAGCTATATGTAATTGACATGCAGGAAATCAGGACAGGTTTTTCTTTGTGTGATTATGTTGAATTTCGTATTACAAAACATGTATTTTAATGGATTATGACCATTCATAAACTGGGGAGCGACATTCACAAAAATGTAATTTAATAAAAGTTTGAAAATATTATATAGGTAATCAGCTGACGGATGAGGAAAAACAAAGGTCAACAACATACTATGCAAACACAAAAAGATTGAGCATGAGGAACCCCACTGAAACACGGAAGTGAACTGAGATGCCCATGAAGGGGTGGGGGTGGGGGCTACTCAGTTCATAATCTACATGTGGTACCTTCCGTGTTAGTTAATATGTACTATTATTTTGCAGACATCGTTGCGAAATCTAGATGGATGCATTATTAACAGTTTACAAGGAACTTCGTTTGCAACTCCTATTGCAACTGGGATAATTGCATTAGCATTGGAGGCGAAGTACGTATTTTGTTTCTCAAAATTTTGTAATTTTAGTTTTGATTTATATTTTTGAATTGCTAAATCTATTACTATGTTGGAACAGTACCTATCAACTGAATATTTATAAATCAGAAAAATAGCTGTGACATGGAACAATTGGACTTCAAAATATTTCAATTCCAACTTTTGGAAATATCATATTAGTATTTTAAGACTATGCCTAGTTTAATCCTAACCAACAATTCTTGTGTCTGATTTATTAAGTCGCAACGTTAAGAACAGACAACATAATGACCAAAGTAAAAAGAGCAAAATGTATTGTAGATCATTAGTTGTCTATTGTTCTGTTGACTTTTTAATAATTTGTCTGTGCGTCTTCGACTTGCGACCTCTAATTGCTAATGTTGTATCTTCAATCTTTTTTACATACCAGTATTGAATACATTTTTTAAATTTTTGCGCAACAGCCCAGATCTAACATGGAGAGATGTGCAGCATTTAATTGCCCAAACATCTAGAAGATACGATATAACTGATGACCAATATGGACCTGGCTATAAATGGAAGAAAAATGGAAGAGGATTTTATGGTTTGTTTGATAACTAAAGTAATTTTCTGCTGTAATAACAATGGCTTCCGTTGAATTGTTGACACGGTTATTCATTGTCAGTAATTTTCTACTGTAATAGCAATAGCTGTCGTTGAATTGTTGACACAGTCATTTATTGTCAGTAGTTTTCTACTCTAATAACAATAGCTGTCTTTGAATTGTTGACACAGCTATTCATTGTCAGAAGTTTTCTACTGTAAAAGCAATAGCTGTCGTTGAATTGTTGACACGGTCATTCATTTTCAGTCATTTTCTACTGTAATAACAATGGCTGTCGTGGAATTGTTGACACAGTCATTCATTGTCAGTAATTTTCTACTGTAATAACAATAGTTGTCGTTGAATTGTTGACACAGTTATCCATTGTCAGCAATTTTCTACTGTAATAACAATGGCTGTCGTTGAATTGTTGACACAGTTATTCATTGTCAGTAGTTTTCTACTGTAATAAAAATGGCTGTCATTGAATTGTTTACACGGTCATTCATTGTCAGTCATTGTCTACTGTAATAATAGTAGCTGTCGTTGATTTGTTGACACAGTTATTCATTGTCATTAATTTTCTACTGTAATAACAATAGCTGTCGTTGAATTGTTGACACAGTCATCCATTGTCAGTAGTTTTCTATTGTAATAAAAATGGCTGTCGCTTAATTGTTTACACGGTCATTCATTGTCAGTCATTGTTTACTGTAATAATAGTAGCTGTCGTTGATTTGTTGACACAGTTATTCATTGTCATTAATTTTCTACTGTAATAACAATAGCTGTCGTTGAATTGTTGACACAGTCATCCATTGTCAGTAGTTTTCTATTGTAATAACAATGGCTGTCGTTTAATTGTTGACACAATTATTCATTGTCAGTAGTTTTCTACTGTACTAACAATGGATGTCGTTGAATTGTTGACACAGTTATTCATTGTCAGTGATCCACTAGTGACATCCATCATGCTTAGTGTAAAACGACTCGAACATCTTCTGACATGGAAATCGTGTTGGACACCATATGTAAATGAAAAAATATCAATTTTTTTTGTGGAATCCCTTGTCACTTTTTCATATTATGTTTATGCTTATGATCTTCATTATTAACAGGGAAATCTTTCATTTAATTTGTAGTACATCCAAAGTTTGGGTTTGGTATGATGAATGCAGAAGGTATGGTCAATATGGCGAAGATATGGAGACCAATTGAAGCACAACAGATATATAACACTCCATTAAACACTGAAGTTGTGTAAGTCTATTATTTAATTTCATCTTTGACAGTCGGTCTAATTATCTCAAATTCTGATGTTCTTTTCCTACGATAATGGTCAGTCTAGTTAATACAATGTACCCCTAAATAAGAAAATAAAAAACAAAAAACTTACCACACTGTGGGAACCTACTGTACTAATTCTACCTCCCCCCAGTGACCACTCCTAGCACCGTTGAAGCCTACTGTACTATATCACCCCCTCCCCCACCCCCCCCCCCCCCACACCCCCCCCCCCCACACCCCCCCCCCCCCCGCCCGTGACCACTCCTAGCAAACAGTTATTGAATAACAGCTGTTAAAATTTTGTCTTTGGTGACATTCTTAAAGCATAAGGCACACATATATCGTCCCTTTCTTATTGTGGGCGGCGTACACAGTTATATAATCCATCTTATATAAACAGTTGGCGTGCATGTGTAAATGATCAAGCCACCCTCAAGAAGAGGATGGGTTATGAGTTTTGACTTTCCCTTTGTAAGATTGTTCGGAGTTCGGTAATTTTGTTATTACCCTTATGGTAGCCATTATGCGACAGTGGCTGCTATCATATTAATCAAATGATAAATACACACAAAATACCACGTACGCACTGTCAGAACAATCCCAAAATACCACACTATCAGAACAATCACAAAATACCACACGGTCAGAACAATCACAAAATACCACAATGTCAGAACAATAAAAAAATATCACACTGTCAGAACAATCACAAAATACCACACTGTCAGAACAATCACAAAATACCACACTGTCAGAATCAAATATCAAAATCGTAGAAACATAAACACAATCGATACCCCTAACACACATACACATTACTGTCCTGGCTTGGTACAGACACTTCGATACCTCTCTAACACACATACACATCACTGTCCTGGATTGGTACAGACACTTCGATACCTCTCTAACACACATACACATCACTGCCCTGGCTTGGTACAGACACTTCGATACCTCTCTAACACGCATACACATCACTGTCGTGGCTTGGTACAGACACTTCGATACCTCTCTAACACACATACACATCACAGTCCTGGCTTGGTACAGACACTACGATACCTCTCTAACACACATACATATCACTGTCCTGGCTTGGTACAGACACTTCGATACCTCTCTAACACACATACACATCACTGTCCTGGCTTGGTACAGACACTTCGATACCTCTCCAACACACATACACATCACTGTCCTGGCTTGGTACAGACACTTCGATACCTCTCTAACACACATACACATCACTGACCTGGATTGGTACAGACACTTCGATACCTCTCTCACACATATACACATCACTATCCTGGCTTGGTACATACACTTCGATACCACTCTGACACACATACACATCACTATCCTGGCTTGGTACAGACACTTCGATACCTCTCTAACACACATACACATCACTGTCCTGGCTTGGCACAGACACTTCGATACCTCTCTAACACACATACACATCACTGGCCTGGCTTGGAACATACACGTCGATAACTCTCTAACACACATACCTATCACTGTCCTGGCTTGGCACAGACACTTCGATACCTCTCTAACACACATACACATCACAGTCCTGGTTTGGTACAGACACTTCCATACCTCTCTAACACACATACCTATAACTGTCCTGGCTTGGTACAGACACTTTTATATAAAGTGGTAGTATTAAGCTAGTTGTAGGCCCAATCTCACATAGTGGACTGATTCCTTGTTAAATTGTTGGATTGTTCAACACGAGGTTCGACTGTAAAATTCTTCTGCTACAAAATAGAAATAAAAATGATACTAACAAATACACAACTGGATAATCACAACAGGGAAACACCAAAAGGAGTTTGAACTTTTGGCTGTTAATTGTAACAAGCATTTGAATAAAATATATTACGTTGTTAGTGGTTCGCCTGTCTGTCACGTTTCTTGTTCCCATGGTATTGTCTATGATCTTTTGCTTACGGCTTCTGATCATGTCTTTTATTTTTCAAACCATTTTGTGAAATACACTTATTGTTTCTTGTATTTAATCTGAATGTACATTTTGTGTTTTAATTTATTTTAGAAATTCAATTAATGCAATTAATGGAGAAAGCGCCATATATATACCAAGACGAGGTCAACCGATCCGGTTCTTAGAACACGTGACTGCAACAGTCTCACTGAACTACACTAATTCTCGAGGCAAGATAGAAATTACATTAGTATCTCCAAGTGATATGACAAGTCCTTTGTTATCCCTAAGACTTTCTGATAATGCATCTGGTGGCATGTTATCATGGACGTTTATGTCCGTTCACTTTTGGGGTGAAAATCCAATTGGACAATGGAGACTTCAGTTCCGGTCTGTATATCATTCAGCCACTGGTAAGATAAATTTTAATGAAATAAAGTAAAACCTGTCTAAACTGAACCCTGAATAAATCAAGTATAATCCAAACTTTAAATAAAGTCCTAAGAAAAGTTTTAACATACGAAAGGGGTAATCAAAATCCGTAATCGAAAAAGGACAGACAACACAATAGCCAACAGAAAAGGACATAATATCGCCGTTTTCTAATAAAACGTTATAACGAAGTTATGGTACCAAATCCTCGATTAACATACTATCGTTGATATGATTAGCTCGAAATTGACTTCTCATCGCCTTCTATGTGATACTACTCTGATAAATTCATTTTCTCTCTCCAAATTAACGATGGTATAATATTTGAAAATACCAAATGGGTAATCAGAATCCGTATGTCGAAGAACAACAGACAACCCAATGGGCAATAGAAAAAGGACAAAAGGACAAACAATGATCTATAAAACATACACATAAAACTACAGATCGAGTAACACGAACTCCACTATAACATTGGCATGTGCTGCTCTTCAAATGAGCAAGTAAGGAGTAAGAGTGAAGACCGGTTGGCTCGAAATCATGATAATGTGTCCGAGTGGAGCGACATGTCTACCTGCGGACTGTTGTCTCACTGAGTTAGCACTTTAAACATTTGATTTGATGGTGATGATGAGTAGAGTTTTATTGTGCTATCTCACCAAGCAACAGTCCGTGGATAGACCAGTTGATCATTGCATCACCGATGTCGTCTTTTAATAGGCGTATAAACAGACATACAAAATGTACGATGTGAACATAGTTCTCAAAAAATTAAACACTCTTACATGTAACAATACTATTCTCTATATTTTATATCTCTAGGTTCAAATTTATTTTTCATTGCAAGCTGTATTGTATAATTGTGTTTTTTGTAGTTGATTTAGAAAGCTGGTCCCTGACATTGTATGGCACAAGTACTAATCCTAATCCTAGATATAGATATAGATATAGATATAGATATAGATATAGATCAAGGAAAGGTTAAAATATAGAAAATGAAAGGTAAGATGAGAATGCTTGCTAACAATTGAACCTGTTATAAGCCAAAAAAAAAAAAACATATAATTATTACAATTCTTTCAAATACAATACATGTATTCCTCTATAATGACATTACCAGATCCAGTTATGAAGAATGGGTTATGATCCTATTATAAAGAAGTGGGTTATGATCCTATTATAAAGAAGGGGGTTATGATCCTATTATAAAGAAGGGGGTTATGATCCTATTATAAAGAAGGGGGTTAGTATCCTATTCTAAAGAAGGGGGTTATTATCCAGTTATAAAGAAGGGGGTTAGTATCCTATTATAAAGAATGGGGTTATGATCCTATTATAAAGAAGGGGGTTATGATCCTATTATAAAGAAGGGGGTTAGTATTCTATTATAAAGAAGGGGGTTATGATCCTATTATAAAGAAGGAGGTTATTATCCTATTATAAAGAAGGGGTTATGATCCTTTTATAAGTAAGGGGATTATGATCCTATTATAAAGAAGGGGGATAGTATCCTATTATAAAGAAGGGAGCTATGATCCTATTATAAAGAAGGGGGTTATGGTCCTATTATAAAGAAGGGGTTTATGATCCTATTATAAAGAAGGGGGTTATGATCCTATTATAAAGAAGGGGAATAGTATCCTATTATAAAGAAGGGGGCTATGATCCTATCATAAAGAAGGGGGTTATGGTCCTATTATACAGAAGGGGGTTATGATCCAGTTATAAAGAAGGGTGTTATGATCCCGATATAAAGAAGGGGGCTATGATCAAGTTATAGAGAAGGGGGTTATGATCCTGTTAACCGGTTTAACCATGCCACTTGTTGGTGCCTGTACCATGCAATGTCCTGGATTTTCAACGTCATATCGCTTTGTCTCTTTTTTGTGTGTTCAGTGAGTGATGGTGAGAAGGGATTGTCCATTTTGTTGATATTGTAGGAATTATTGACCATCACTGTTTACACTTTGTTTTCAAAGTTTCTGATTGGTCATAAATAGTTAATTGATTAATTCGTAAACAATATATATTAAACAATATACCACGTGCTAGGTAAAACAATGACATCATGTAAATAAATAAATGACGAGAAAATGGGAAGTTTCAGAAAAATGTACCTATAACTAAATAATTTCAGTTAATAAATTATATAAATATTATAAAAACTAAGGTTCTCCTCCTCATGTATATCTTAGCTGATTGTGGTGTTCTTACCCCCAAAGGTTTGTAAATGATACGGCTTTTATTATGAGTGTACCTAATGAAGGTTATTCTAGAAATTCACCATGCGCAATATATTATATATATCTGCCATATTTTTTAAACAATCACATCAAGTTTCAGTAAAGATACTTACCTATAATTATATTTTCTTTCAACTATTGACAGAAAAGTATTAACATATCAAATGTGATATCATTCGTGATAACTTGAAGAACAAACAATAAAATAACTAAAAATAGAATAGGAAAAACAACGATCTACAAAACATTACACAGAAAACTAAAGATCGAGCAACGCAGACCTTACTAAAAACCGGGAGTGAACTCATGCGCTCCGGAAGAACAATCAGTTCCTGCTCCACATGAGACATCCGTCGTAATGTAATTCTAGGAGGATATCTTACCTTGAATAACTTTTCTTTTCTTTTCTTTTCAGATTCAAGATTATGTCAAAAACGACAATATAATATATATTATGAAGGGTTGTATTCGTATATTGTATTTTATTATGTAGGGTTGTATTCGTATATTGTATTTTATTATGTAGGGTTTTATTCTTATATTGTATTTTATTATGTAGGGTTTTATTCTTATATTGTATTTTAGCACATATTTTATTGAAATAGCGCCGAATTTGCATGTGTAATAAAAGCATAATTTGCGGCGTGCTATTTGTCCCCAGGGCAATAACATTTTACGAAGGCAATAACATGTTATCTGTCCTCTTGTGAAGGGCAATTACATGTTATCTGTCCTCTTGTGAAGGGCAATTACATGTTATCTGTCCTGGCAAAATATGTGATAAATAGATTAATACATGGCCTTTTTCATATTGCCTTTGTTATCAGCTCGAAACCTTGATATCGGCCCGAGGGCTAAGAAAAGGCCATGTATTAATCTATCATTATAACATATATAGCAGTGAATTACAGAATTTTCCGAGTTAAGTAAAAACGATAATTTCACAGTGAAATTATCGTTTTTAATTTCACTCTCGCTATATTTCGCGCCATGTCGTTGTCGATGTCGTATGAAGACTGTCAGTTTGAAATGTGATAATTAGACGTTATTTGGCTTGGTGTACGCTTCAATTCTGATAAAATTTAACTAAAATAATATTTCAAGGTAAGCATTTTAGTTATTTTATTGTCGTGGATGGGTGGCGACATGTTTTTTGAAGCGATACACATTATAGTGTATCCCTACGCTACACACGAATATAGTGCAATTAAGCTCATTTTATATTAAATTCGATTCGAAACATTTTTTTATCTATATAATAAATACTATAAATAATTGACGAGTTTCATTACCAAAAATATGTCACGAATCACCAAATAGCGCAGTAAATCACTCATGCGCGCAGTGCAGCTCATGCGTGAGCTACAACGTTATTTGGTCATTCGTGACATATTTTTGATAATGAAGTTCGTCTATTAGCAATAGTATAAATAATGAAAAATGATAAAACAATCATAGCCTATTTTGTTGAATATACTGTTGAAAAGTTTGAAAAATTCCTTATTATTTAATTATTATATAGGGTTTTATTTGTGTATTGTATTTTATTTAATAAATATATTTGCATCAATTAACAAATTCAAATATTTGCCTCTGTTTCTACGATATTTCCATTACATTTTATATTTGTTCCGAACGTGTTTCTTTTTATCTCTTCCCATAGTGTGGTATATATCTCGACAATATGTGATTTTAACTGTCCTGACAGTGTGGAATGTTTTTACTGTTCCGACAGTGTGGTATTTTAGCTGTTCCGACAGTGTGGTATTTTAACTGTTCCGACAGTGTGATATTATTTTACTGTTCAGATAGTGTGGTCTTAATTTACTGTTCCGACAGTGTGGTATTTTAGCTATTCCGACAGTGTAGTATTTTAACTGTTCCGACAGTGTGGTATATTAACTCTCCCGATAGTGTGGTATTTTATCTGTTCGGACAGTGTGGTATTTTTACTGCCTGACATTATGAAATGTTTTTACCGTTCCAACATGTGCTTTTTTGTTGTTGTTTTTTTGAAATGTTACGACGGTGTGACATTTTTTTTCTTTTTTAGAACTGTTCCGATAGTGTCGTATTATTTTAACTGTGTTGTGAACTTTGCATTTATATGCAGCAACATTCCATCAGCACCTACATACGGAGTAAATATCTCTCTCACTTGATGCGATATTCCATCAGCACCTACATACGGAGTATATCTCTCTCAGTTGATACGATATTCCATCAGCACCTACATACTGAGTATATCTCTCTCAGTTGAAACGATATTCCATCAGCACCTACATACGGAGTATATCTCTCTCAGTTGAAACGATATTCCATCAGCACCTACATACGGAGTATATCGCTCTCAGTTGATACGATATTCCATCAGCACCTACATACCGAGTATATCTCTCTCAGTTGATACGATATTCCATCAGCACCTATATACGGAGTATATCTCTCTCAGTTGAAACGATATTCCATCAGCACCTACATACGGAGTATATCTCTCTCAGTTGATACGATATTCCATCAGCACCTACATACGGTTTATATCTCTCTCAGTTGAAACGATATTTCATCAGCACCTACATACGGAGTATATCTCTCTCAGTTGAAACGATATTCCATCAGCACCTACATACGGAGTATATCTCTCTCAGTTGAAACGATATTCCATCAGCACCTACATACGGAGTATATCTCTCTCAGTTGATACGATATTCCATCAGCATCTACATACAGAGTATATCTCTCTCAGTTGAAACGATATTCCATCAGCACCTACATACCGAGTATATCTCTCTCAGTTGATACGATATTCCATCAGCACCTACATACGGTGTATATCTCTCTCAGTTGAAACGATATTCCATCAGCACCTACATACGGAGTAAATCTCTCTCATTTGAAACGATATTCCATCAGCACCTACATACGGAGTATATCTCTCTCAGTTGAAACGATATTCCATCAGCACCTACATACAGAGTATATCTCTCTCAGTTGATACGATATTCCATCAGCACCTACATACGGAGTAAATCTCTCTCAGTTGAAACGATATTCCATCAGCACCTACATACGGAGTATATCTCTCTCAGTTTATACGATATTCCATCAGCACCTACATACGGAGTTTATCTCTCTCAGTTTATAGGATATTCCATCAGCACCTACATACGGAGTATATATCTCTCTCGGTTATAACGATATTCCATCAGCACCTACATACGGAGTATATCTCTCTCAATTGATACAATATTCCATCAGCACTTACATACGGAGTATATCTCTCTCAGTTGATACGATATTCCATCAGCACCTACATACGGAGTATATCTCTCTCAGTTGAATCGATATTCCATCAACACCTACATACGGAGTATATCTCTCTCAGTTGAAACGATATTCCATCAGCACCTACATACGGAGTATATCTCTCTCAGTTGAAACGATATTCCGGCAGCACCTACATACGGAGTATATCTCTCTCAGTTGAAACGATATTCCATCAGCACCTACATACGAAGTATATCTCTCTCAGTTGAAACGATATTCCATCAGCACCTACATACGGAGTATATCTCTCTCAGTTGAAACGATATTCCATCAGCACCTACATACGGAGTATATCTCTCTCAGTTGATACGATATTCCATCAGCACCTACATACGGAGTATATCTCTCTCAGTTGAAACGATATTCCATCAGCACCTACATACGGAGTATATCTCTCTCAGCTGAAACGATATTCCATCAGCACCTACATACGGAGTATATCACTCTCAGTTGATACGATATTCCATCAGCACCTGCATACGGAGTATATCTCTCTCAGTTGAAATGATATTCCATCAGCACCTACATACGGAATATATCTCTCTCAGTTGTAACGATATTCCATCACCACCTACATACGGAGTATATCTCTCTCAGTTGAAACGATATTCCATCAGCACCTACATACGAAGTATATCTCTCTCAGTTGAAACGATATTCCATCAGGACCTACATAAGGAGTATATCTCTGTCAGTTGAAACGATATTCCATCAGCACCTACATACGGAGTATATCTCTCTCAGTTGAAACGATATTCCATCAGCACCTACATACGGAGTATATCTCTCTCAGTTGATACGATATTCCATCAGCACCTACATACGGAGTATATCTCTCTCAGTTGATACGATATTCCATCAGCACCTACATACGGAGTATATATCTCTCTCGGTTATAACGATATTCCATCAGCACCTACATACAGAGTATATCTCTCTCAATTGATACGATATTCCATCAGCACTTACATACGGAGTATATCTCTCTCAGTTGATACGATATTCCATCAGCACCTACATACGGAGTATATATCTCTCTCGGTTATAACGATATTCCATCAGCACCTACATACAGAGTATATCTCTCTCAATTGATACGATATTCCATCAGCACTTACATACGGAGTATATCTCTCTCAGTTGAAACGATATTCCATCAGCACCTACATACGGAGTAAAGCTCTCTCAGTTGATACGATATTCCATCAGCACCTACATACGGATTATATCTCTCTCAGTTGAAACGATATTCCATCAACACCTACATACGGAGTATATCTCTCTCAGTTGAAACGATATTCCATCAGCACCTACATACGGAGTATATCTCTCTCAGTTGATACGATATCCCATCAGCACCTACATACGGAGTATATCTCTCTCAGTTGAATCGATATTCCATCAACACCTACATACGGAGTATATCTCTCTCAGTTGAAACGATATTCCATCAGCACCTACATACGGAGTATATCTCTCTCAGTTGAAACGATATTCCATCAGCACCTACATACGGAGTATATCTCTCTCAGTTGAAACGATATTCCATCAGCACCTACATACGAAGTATATCTCTCTCAGTTGAAACGATATTCCATCAGCACCTACATACGGAGCATATCTCTCTCAGTTGAAACGATATTCCATCAGCACCTACATACGGAGTATATCTCTCTCAGTTGATACGATATTCCATCAGCACCTACATACGGAGTATATCTCTCTCAGTTGAAACGATATTCCATCAGCACCTACATACGGAGTATATCTCTCTCAGCTGAAACGATATTCCATCAGCACCTACATACGGAGTATATCACTCTCAGTTGATACGATATTCCATCAGCACCTGCATACGGAGTATATCTCTCTCAGTTGAAATGATATTCCATCAGCACCTACATACGGAATATATCTCTCTCAGTTGTAACGATATTCCATCACCACCTACATACGGAGTATATCTCTCTCAGTTGAAACGATATTCCATCAGCACCTACATACGAAGTATATCTCTCTCAGTTGAAACGATATTCCATCAGGACCTACATACGGAGTATATCTCTCTCAGTTGAAACGATATTCCATCAGCACCTACATACGGAGTATATCTCTCTCAGTTGAAACGATATTCCATCAGCACCTACATACGGAGTATATCTCTCTCAGTTGATACGATACTCCATCAGCACCTACATACGGAGTATATCTCTCTCAGTTGATACGATATTCCATCAGCACCTACATACGGAGTATATATCTCTCTCGGTTATAACGATATTCCATCAGCACCTACATACAGAGTATATCTCTCTCAATTGATACGATATTCCATCAGCACTTACATACGGAGTATATCTCTCTCAGTTGAAACGATATTCCATCAGCACCTACATACGGAGTAAAGCTCTCTCAGTTGATACGATATTCCATCAGCACCTACATACGGAGTATATCTCTCTCAGTTGAATCGATATTCCATCAACACCTACATACGGAGTATATCTCTCTCAGTTGAAACGATATTCCATCAGCACCTACATACGGAGTATATCTCTCTCAGCTGAAACGATATTCCATCAGCACCTACATACGGAGTATATCACTCTCAGTTGATACGATATTCCATCAGCACCTGCATACGGAGTATATCTCTCTCAGTTGAAATGATATTCCATCAGCACCTACATACGGAATATATCTCTCTCAGTTGTAACGATATTCCATCACCACCTACATACGGAGTATATCTCTCTCAGTTGAAACGATATTCCATCAGCACCTATATACGAAGTATATCTCTCTCAGTTGAAACGATATTCCATCAGGACCTACATACGGAGTATATCTCTCTCAGTTGAAACGATATTCCATCAGCACCTACATACGGAGTATATCTCTCTCAGTTGAAACGATATTCCATCAGCACCTTCATACGGAGTATATCTCTCTCAGTTGATACGATATTCCATCAGCACCTACATACGGAGTATATCTCTCTCAGTTGATACGATATTCCATCAGCACCTACATACGGAGTATATATCTCTCTCGGTTATAACGATATTCCATCAGCACCTACATACAGAGTATATCTCTCTCAATTGATACGATATTCCATCAGCACTTACATACGGAGTATATCTCTCTCAGTTGATACGATATTCCATCAGCACCTACATACGGAGTATATCTCTCTCAGTTGAAACGATATTCCATCAGCACCTACATACGGAGTAAAGCTCTCTCAGTTGATACGATATTCCATCAGCACCTACATACGGAGTATATCTCTCTCTGTTGAATCGATATTCCATTAACACCTACATACGGAGTATATCTCTCTCAGTTGAAACGATATTCCATCAGCATCTACATACGGAGTATATCTCTCTCAGTTGAAACGATATTCCATCAGCACCTACATACGGAGTATATCTCTCTCAGTTGAAACGATATTCCATCAGCACCTACATACGGAGTATATCTCTCTCAGTTGATACGATATTCGATCAGCACCTGCATACGGAGTATATCTGTCTCAGTTGAAACGATATTCCATCAGCACCTACATACCGAGTATATCTCTCTCAGTTGATACGATATTCCATCAGCACCTACATACGGAGTATATCTCTCTCAGTTGATACGATATTCCATCAGCACCTTCATACGTAGTATATCTCTCTCAGTTGAAACGATATTTCATCAGCACCTACATACGGAGTATATCTCTCTCAGTTGAAACGATATTCCATCAGCACCTACATACGGAGTATATCTCTCTCAGTTGATACGATATTCCATCAGCACCTACATACGGAGTATATCTCTCTAAGTTGATACGATATTCCATCAGTACCTACATACGGAGTATATCTCTCTCATTTGATACGATATTCCATCAGCACCTACATACGGAGTATATCTCTCTCAGTTGATACGATATTCCATCAGCACCTACATACGGAGTATATCTCTCTCAGTTGATACGATATTCCATCAGCACCTACATACGGAGTATACCTCTCTCAGTTGAAACGATATTCCATCATCACCTACATACGGAGTATATCTCTCTCAATTGATACGATATTCCATCAGCACTTACATACGGAGTATATCTCTCTCAGTTGATACGATATTCCATCAGCACCTGCATACGGAGTATATCCCTCTCAGTTGAAATGATATTCCATCAGCACCTACATACGGCGTATATCTCTCTCAGTTGAAACGATATTCCATCAGCACCTACATACGGAGTATATCTCTCTCAGTTGAAATGATATTCCATCAGCACCTACATACGGAGTATATCTCTCTCAGTTGAAACGATATTTCATCAGCACCTACATACGGAGTATATCTCTCTCAGTTGATACGATATTCCATCAACACCTACATACGGAGTATATCTCTCTCAGTTGAAATGATATTCCATCAGCACCTACATACGGAGTATATCTCTCTCAGTTGAAACGATATTTCATCAGCACCTACATACCGAGTATATCTCTCTCAGTTGATACGATATTCCATCAGCACCTACATACGGAGTATATCTCTCTCAGTTGAAACGATATTCCATCATCACCTACATGCGGAGTATATCTCTCTCAGTTGAAACGATATTTCATCAGCACCTACATACCGAGTATATCTCTCTCAGTTGATACGATATTCCATCAGCACCTACATACGGATTATATCTCTCTCAGTTGAAACGATATTCCATCAGCACCTACATACGGAGTATATCTCTCTCAGTTGAAACGATATTCCATCAGCACCTACATACGGAGTATATCTCTCTCAGTTGAAACGATATTCCATCAGCACCTACATTCAGAGTATATCTCTCTCAGTTGATACGATATTCCATCAGCACCTACATACGGAGTAAATCTCTCTCAGTTGAAGCGATATTCCATCAGCACCTACATACGGAGTATATCTCTCTCAGTTGATACGATATTCCATCAGTACCTACATACGGAGTATATCTCTCTCAGTTGATACGATATTCCATCAGCACCTACATACGGAGTATATCTCTCTCAGTTGATACGATATTCCATCAGCACCTACATACGGAGTATATCTCTCTCAGTTGATACGATATTCCTTCAGCACCTACATACGGAGTATACCTCTCTCAGTTGAAACGATATTCCATCAGCACCTACATACGGAGTATATCTCTCTCAATTGATACGATATTCCATCAGCACTTACATACGGAGTATATCTCTCTCAGTTGATACGATATTCCATCAGCACCTGCATACGGAGTATATCTCTCTCAGTTGAAATGATATTCCATCAGCACCTACATACGGCGTATATCTCTCTCAGTTGAAACGATATTCCATCAGCACCTACATACGGAGTATATCTCTCTCAGTTGAAATGATATTCCATCAGCACCTACATACGGAGTATATCTCTCTCAGTTGAAACGATATTTCATCAGCACCTACATACCGAGTATATCTCTCTCAGTTGATACGATACTCCATCAGCACCTACATACGGAGTATATCTCTCTCAGTTGAAACGATATTCCATCATCACCCACATGCGGAGTATATCTCTCTCAGTTGAAACGATATTTCATCAGCACCTACATACCGAGTATATCTATCTCAGTTGATACGATATTCCATCAGCAACTACATACGGATTATATCTCTCTCAGTTGAAACGATATTCCATCAGCACCTACATACGGAGTATATCTCTCTCAGTTGAAACGATATTCCATCAGCACCTACATACGGAGTATATCTCTCTCAGTTGAAACGATATTCCATCAGTACCTACATACGGAGTATATCTCTCTCAGTTGATACGATATTCCATCAGCACCTACATACGGAGTATATCTCTCTCAGTTGATACGATATTCCATCAGCACCTGCATACGGAGTATATCCCTCTCAGTTGAAATGATATTCCATCAGCACCTACATACGGCGTATATCTCTCTCAGTTGAAACGATATTCCATCAGCACCTACATACGGAGTATATCTCTCTCAGTTGAAACGATATTCCATCAGCACCTACATACGGAGTATATCTCTCTCAGTTGAAACGATATTCCATCAGTACCTACATACGGAGTATATCTCTCTCAGTTGATACGATATTCCATCAGCACCTACATACGGAGTATATCTCTCTCAGTTGATACGATATTCCATCAGCACCTGCATACGGAGTATATCCCTCTCAGTTGAAATGATATTCCATCAGCACCTACATACGGAGTATATCTCTCTCAGTTGAAATGATATTCCATCAGCACCTACATACGGAGTATATCTCTCTCAGTTGAAACGATATTTCATCAGCACCTACATACCGAGTATATCTCTCTCAGTTGATACGATATTCCATCAGCACCTACATACGGAGTATATCTCTCTCAGTTGAAACGATATTCCATCATCACCCACATGCGGAGTATATCTCTCTCAGTTGAAACGATATTTCATCAGCACCTACATACCGAGTATATCTATCTCAGTTGATACGATATTCCATCAGCACCTACATACGGATTATACCTCTCTCAGTTGAAACGATATTCCATCAGCACCTACATACGGAGTATATCTCTCTCAGTTGAAACGATATTCCATCAGCACCTACATACGGAGTATATCTCTCTCAGTTGAAACGATATTCCATCAGTACCTACATACGGAGTATATCTCTCTCAGTTGATACGATATTCCATCAGCACCTACATACGGAGTATATCTCTCTCAGTTGATACGATATTCCATCAGCACCTGCATACGGAGTATATCCCTCTCAGTTGAAATGATATTCCATCAGCACCTACATACGGCGTATATCTCTCTCAGTTGAAACGATATTCCATCAGCACCTACATACGGAGTATATCTCTCTCAGTTGAAACGATATTCCATCAGCACCTACATACGGAGTATATCTCTCTCAGTTGAAACGATATTCCATCAGTACCTACATACGGAGTATATCTCTCTCAGTTGATACGATATTCCATCAGCACCTACATACGGAGTATATCTCTCTCAGTTGATACGATATTCCATCAGCACCTGCATACGGAGTATATCCCTCTCAGTTGAAATGATATTCCATCAGCACCTACATACGGCGTATATCTCTCTCAGTTGAAACGATATTCCATCAGCACCTACATACGGAGTATATCTCTCTCAGTTGAAATGATATTCCATCAGCACCTACATACGGAGTATATCTCTCTCAGTTGAAGCGATATTTCATCAGCACCTACATACGGAGTATATCTCTCTCAGTTGATACGATATTCCATCAACACCTACATACGGAGTATATCTCTCTCAGTTGAAACGATATTTCATCAGCACCTACATACCGAGTATATCTCTCTCAGTTGATACGATATTCCATCAGCACCTACATACGGAGTATATCTCTCTCAGTTGAAACGATATTCCATCATCACCTACATGCGGAGTATATCTCTCTCAGTTGAAACGATATTTCATCAGCACCTACATACCGAGTATATCTCTCTCAGTTGATACGATATTCCATCAGCACCTACATACGGATTATATCTCTCTCAGTTGAAACGATATTCCATCAGCACCTACATGCGGAGTATATCTCTCTCAGTTGAAACGATATTCCATCAGCACCTACATACGGAGTATATCTCTCTCAGTTGAAACGATATTCCATCAGCACCTACATACGGAGTATATCTCTCTCAGTTGATACGATATTCCATCAGCACCTACATACGGTGTATATCTCTGTCAGTTGAAACGATATTCCATCAGCACCTACATACGGAGTAAATCTCTCTCAGTTGAAACGATATTCCATCAGCACCTACATACGGAGTATATCTCTCTCAGTTGAAACGATATTCCATCAGCACCTACATACAGAGTATATCTCTCTCAGTTGATACGATATTCCATCAGCACCTACATACGGAGTAAATCTCTCTCAGTTGAAACGATATTCCATCAGCACCTACATACGGAGTATATATCTCTCTCGGTTATAACGATATTCCATCAGCACCTACATACGGAATATATCTCTCTCAGTTGAAACGATATTCCATCAGCACCTACATGCGGAGTATATCTCTCTCAGTTGAAACGATATTTCATCAGCACCTACATACCGAGTATATCTCTCTCAGTTGATACGATATTCCATCAGCACCTACATACGGATTATATCTCTCTCAGTTGAAACGATATTCCATCAGCACCTACATGCGGAGTATATCTCTCTCAGTTGAAACGATATTCCATCAGCACCTACATACGGAGTATATCTCTCTCAGTTGAAACGATATTCCATCAGCACCTACATACGGAGTATATCTCTCTCAGTTGATACGATATTCCATCAGCACCTACATACGGTGTATATCTCTGTCAGTTGAAACGATATTCCATCAGCACCTACATACGGAGTAAATCTCTCTCAGTTGAAACGATATTCCATCAGCACCTACATACGGAGTATATCTCTCTCAGTTGAAACGATATTCCATCAGCACCTACATACAGAGTATATCTCTCTCAGTTGATACGATATTCCATCAGCACCTACATACGGAGTAAATCTCTCTCAGTTGAAACGATATTCCATCAGCACCTACATACGGAGTATATATCTCTCTCGGTTATAACGATATTCCATCAGCACCTACATACGGAATATATCTCTCTTAGTTGAAACGATATTCCATCAGCACCTACATACGGAGTATATCTCTCTCAGTTGAAACGATATTCCATCAGCACCTACATACGGAGTATATCTCTCTCAGTTGAAACGATATTCCATCAGCACCTACATACGGAGTATATCTCTCTCAGTTGATACGATATTCCATCAGCACCTACATACGGAGTATATCTCTCTCAGTTGATACGATATTCCATCAGTACCTACATACGGAGTATATCTCTCTCAGTTGATACGATATTCCATCAGCACCTACATACGGAGTATATCTCTCTCAGTTGATACGATATTCCATCAGCACCTACATACGGAGTATACCTCTCTCAGTTGAAACGATATTCCATCAGCACCTACATACGGAGTATATCTCTCTCAATTGATACGATATTCCATCAGCACCTGCATACGGAGTATATCCCTCTCAGTTGAAATGATATTCCATCAGCACCTACATACGGCGTATATCTCTCTCAGTTGAAACGATATTCCATCAGCACCTACATACGGAGTATATCTCTCTCAGTTCAAATGATATTCTATCAGCACCTACATACGGAGTATATCTCTCTCAGTTGAAACGATATTTCATCAGCACCTACATACGGAGTATATCTCTCTCAGTTCATACGATATTCCATCAGCACCTACATACGGAGTATATCTCTCTCAGTTGAAACGATATTCCATCATCACCTACATGCGGAGTATATCTCTCTCAGTTGAAACGATAATTCATCAGCACCTACATACCGAGTATATCTCTCTCAGTTGATACGATATTCCATCAGCACCTATATACGGATTATATCTCTCTCAGTTGAAACGATATTCCATCAGCACCTACATACGGAGTATATCTCTCTCAGTTGAAACGATATTCCATCAGCACCTACATACGGAGTATATCTCTCTCAGTTGAAACGATATTCCATCAGCACCTACATACGGAGTGTATCTCTCTCAGTTGATACGATATTCCATCAGCACCTACATACGGAGTATATCTCTCTCAGTTGATACGATATTCCATCAGCACCTGCATACGGAGTATATCCCTCTCAGTTGAAATGATATTCCATCAGCACCTACATACGCCGTATATCTCTCTCAGTTGAAACGATATTCCATCAGCACCTACATACGGAGTATATCTCTCACAGTTGAAATGATATTCCATCAGCACCTACATACGGAGTATATCTCTCTCAGTTGAAACGATATTTCATCAGCACCTACATACGGAGTATATCTCTCTCAGTTGATACGATATTCCATCAGCACCTACATACGGAGTATATCTCTCTCAGTTGAAACGATATTTCATCAGCACCTACATACCGAGTATATCTCTCTCAGTTGATACGATATTCCATCAGCACCTACATACGGAGTATATCTCTCTCAGTTGAAACGATATTCCGTCATCACCTACATGCGGAGTATATCTCTCTCAGTTGAAACGATATTTCATCAGCACCTACATACCGAGTATATCTCTCTCAGTTGATACGATATTCCATCAGCACCTACATACGGATTATATCTCTCTCAGTTGAAACGATATTCCATCTGCACCTACATACGGAGTATATCTCTCTCAGTTGAAACGATATTCCATCAGCACCTACATACGGAGTATATCTCTCTCAGTTGAAACGATATTCCATCAGCACCTACATACGGAGTATATCTCTCTCAGTTGATACGATATTCCATCAGCACCTACATACGGTGTATATCTCTGTCAGTTGAAACGATATTCCATCAGCACCTACATACGGAGTAAATCTCTCTCAGTTGAAACGATATTCCATCAGCACCTACATACGGAGTATATCTCTCTCAGTTGAAACGATATTCCATCAGCACCTACATACAGAGTATATCTCTCTCAGTTGATACGATATTCCATCAGCACCTACATACGGAGTAAATCTCTCTCAGTTGAAACGATATTCCATCAGCACCTACATACGGAGTATATCTCTCTCAGTTTATACGATATTCCATCAGCACCTACATGCGGAGTATATCTCTCTCAGTTGAAACGATATTTCATCAGCACCTACATACGGAGTATATCTCTCTCAGTTGAAACGATATTTCATCAGCACCTACATACCGAGTATATCTCTCTCAGTTGATACGATATTCCATCAGCACCTACACACGGAGTATATCTCTCTCAGTTGAAACGATATTCAATCAGCACCTACATACGGAGTATATCTCTCTCAGTTGAAACGATATTCCATCAGCACCTACATACGGAGTATATCTCTCTCAGTTGATACGATATTCCATCAGCACCTACATACGAGTATATCTCTCTCAGTTGATACGATATGCCGTCAGCACCTACATACGGAGTATATCTCTCTCAGTTGAAACGATATTCCATCAGCACCTACATACGGAGTATATCACTCTCAGTTGATACGATATTCCATCAGCACCTTCATACGTAGTATATCTCTCTCAGTTGAAACGATATTCCATCAGCACCTACATACGGAGTATATCTCTCTCAGTTGAAACGATATTTCATCAGCACCTACATACGGAGTATATCTCTCTTAGTTGATACGATATTCCATCAGCACCTACATACAGAGTATATCTCTCTCAGTTGATACGATATTCCATCAGCACCTACATACGGAGTAAATCTCTCTCAGTTGAAACGATATTCCATCAGCACCTACATACGGAGTATATCTCTCTCAGTTTATACGATATTCCATCAGCACCTACATACGGAGTATATCTCTCTCAGTTGAAACGATATTTCATCAGCACCTACATACGGAGTATATCTCTCTCAGTTGAAACGATATTTCATCAGCACCTACATACCGAGTATATCTCTCTCAGTTGATACGATATTCCATCAGCACCTACATACGGAGTATATCTCTCTCGGTTGAAACGATATTCCATCAGCACCTACATACGGAGTATATCTCTCTCAGTTTAAACGATATTCCATCAGCACCTACATACGGAGTATATCTCTCTCAGTTGATACGATATTCCATCAGCACCTACATACGAGTATATCTCTCTCAGTTGATACGATATGCCGTCAGCACCTACATACGGAGTATATCTCTCTCAGTTGAAACGATATTCCATCAGCACCTACATACGGAGTATATCACTCTCAGTTGATACGATATTCCATCAGCACCTTCATACGTAGTATATCTCTCTCAGTTGAAACGATATTCCATCAGCACCTACATACGGAGTATATCTCTCTCAGTTGAAACGATATTCCATCAGCACCTACATACGGAGTATATCTCTCTCAGTTGATACGATATTCCATCAGTACCTACATACGGAGTATATCTCTCTCAGTTGATACGATATTCCATCAGCACCTACATACGGAGTATATCTCTCTCAGTTGATACGATATTCCATCAGCACCTACATACGGAGTATACCTCTCTCAGTTGAAACGATATTCCATCAGCACCTACATACGGAGTATATCTCTCTCAATTGATACGATATTCCATCAGCACTTACATACGGAGTATATCTCTCTCAGTTGATACGATATTCCATCAGCACCTGCATACGGAGTATATCCCTCTCAGTTGAAATGATATTCCATCAGCACCTACATACGGCGTATATCTCTCTCAGTTGAAACGATATTCCATCAGCACCCACATACGGAGTATATCTCTCTCAGTTGAAATGATATTTCATCAGCACCTACATACGGAGTATATCTCTCTCAGTTGAAACGATATTTCATCAGCACCTACATACGGAGTATATCTCTCTCAGTTGATACGATATTCCATCAACACCTACATACGGAGTATATCTCTCTCAGTTGAAACGATATTCCATCAGCACCTACATACGGAGTATATCTCTCTCAGTTGAAACGATATTTCATCAGCACCTACATACCGAGTATATCTCTCTCAGTTGATACGATATTCCATCAGCACCTACATACGGAGTATATCTCTCTCAGTTGAAACGATATTCCATCATCACCTACATGCGGAGTATATCTCTCTCAGTTGAAACGATATTTCATCAGCACCTACATACCGAGTATATATCTCTCAGTTGATACGATATTCCATCAGCACCTACATACGGATTATATCTCTCTCAGTTGAAACGATATTCCATCAGCACCTACATACGGAGTATATCTCTCTCAGTTGAAACGATATTCCATCAGCACCTACATACGGAGTATATCTCTCTCAGTTGAAACGATATTCCATCAGTACCTACATACGGAGTATATCTCTCTCAGTTGATACGATATTCCATCAGCACCTACATACCGAGTATATCTCTCTCAGTTGATACGATATTCCATCAGCACCTGCATACGGAGTATATCCCTCTCAGTTGAAATGATATTCCATCAGCACATACATACGGCGTATATCTCTCTCAGTTGAAACGATATTCCATCAGCACCTACATACGGAGTATATCTCTCTCAGTTGAAATGATATTCCATCAGCACCTACATACGGAGTATATCTCTCTCAGTTGAAGCGATATTTCATCAGCACCTACATACGGAGTATATCTCTCTCAGTTGATACGATATTCCATCAACACCTACATACGGAGTATATCTCTCTGAGTTGAAACGATAATCCATCAGCACCTACATACGGAGTATATCTCTCTCAGTTGAAACGATATTTCATCAGCACCTACATACCGAGTATATCTCTCTCAGTTGATACGATATTCCATCAGCACCTACATACGGATTATATCTCTCTCAGTTGAAACGATATTCCATCAGCACCTACATACGGAGTATATCTCTCTCAGTTGAAACGATATTCCATCAGCACCTACATACGGAGTATATCTCTCTCAGTTGAAACGATATTCCATCAGCACCTACATACGGAGTATATCTCTCTCAGTTGATACGATATTCCATCAGCACCTACATACGGTGTATATCTCTGTCAGTTGAAACGATATTCCATCAGCACCTACATACGGAGTAAATCTCTCTCAGTTGAAACAATATTCCATCAGCACCTACATACGGAGTATATCTCTCTCAGTTGAAACGATATTCCATCAGCACCTACATACAGAGTATATCTCTCTCAGTTGATACGATATTCCATCAGCACCTACATACGGAGTAAATCTCTCTCAGTTGAAACGATATTCCATCAGCACCTACATACGGAGTATATATCTCTCTCGGTTATAACGATATTCCATCAGCACCTACATACGGAATATATCTCTCTCAGTTGAAACGATATTCCATCAGCACCTACATACGGAGTATATCTCTCTCAGTTGAAACGATATTCCATCAGCACCTACATACGGAGTATATCTCTCTCAGTTGAAACGATATTCCATCAGCACCTACATACGGAGTATATCTCTCTCAGTTGATACGATATTCCATCAGCACCTACATACGGAGTATATCTCTCTCAGTTGATACGATATTCCATCAGTACCTACATACGGAGTATATCTCTCTCAGTTGATACGATATTCCATCAGCACCTACATACGGAGTATATCTCTCTCAGTTGATACGATATTCCATCAGCACCTACATACGGAGTATACCTCTCTCAGTTGAAACGATATTCCATCAGCACCTACATACGGAGTATATCTCTCTCAATTGATACGATATTCCATCAGCACCTGCATACGGAGTATATCCCTCTCAGTTGAAATGATATTCCATCAGCACCTACATACGGCGTATATCTCTCTCAGTTGAAACGATATTCCATCAGCACCTACATACGGAGTATATCTCTCTCAGTTGAAATGATATTCCATCAGCACCTACATACGGAGTATATCTCTCTCAGTTGAAACGATATTTCATCAGCACCTACATACGGAGTATATCTCTCTCAGTTGATACGATATTCCATCAACACCTACATACGGAGTATATCTCTCTCAGTTGAAACGATATTCCATCAGCACCTACATACGGAGTATATCTCTCTCAGTTGAAACGATATTTCATCAGCACCTATATACCGAGTATATCTCTCTCAGTTGATACGATATTCCATCAGCACCTACATACGGAGTATATCTCTCTCAGTTGAAACGATATTCCATCATCACCTACATGCGGAGTATATCTCTCTCGGTTATAGCGATATTCCATCAGCACCTACATACGGAGTATATCTCTCTCAATTGATACGATATTCCATCAGCACTTACATACGGAGTATTTCTCTCTCAGTTGATACGATATTCCATCATCACCTACATACGGAGTATATCTCTCTCAGTTGAAACGATATTCCATCAGCACCTACATACGGAGTAAAGCTCTCTCAATTGATACGATATCCCATCAGCACCTACATACGGAGTATATCTCTCTCAGTTGATACGATATTCCATCAGTACCTACATACGGAGTATATCTCTCTCAGTTGATACGATATTCCATCAGCACCTACATACGGAGTATATCTCTCTCAGTTGATACGATATTCCATCAGCACCTACATACGGAGTATATCTCTCTCAGTTGATACGATATTCCATCAGCACCTACATACGGAGTATACCTCTCTCAGTTGAAACGATATTCCATCAGCACCTACATACCGAGTATATCTTTCTCAGTTGATACGATATTCCATCAGCACCTACATACGGAGTATGTCTCTCTCAGTTGAAACGATATTCCATGAGCACCTACATACGGAGTATATCTCTCTCAGTTGAAACGATATTCCATCAGCACCTACATACGGAGTATATCTCTCTCAGTTGAAATGATATTCCATTAGCACCTACATACGGAGTATATCTCTCTCAGTTGAAACGATATTCCATCAGCACCTACATACGGAGTATATCTCTCTCAGTTGATACGATATTCCATCAGCACCTACACACGGAGTATATCTCTCTCAGTTGAAACGATATTTCATCAGCACCTACACACGGAGTATATCTCTCTCAGTTGATACAATATTCCATCAACACCTACATACGGAGTACATCTCTCTCAGTTGAAACGATATTTCATCAGCACCTACACACGGAGTATATCTCTCTCAGTTGATACAATATTCCATCAACACCTACATACGGAGTATATCTCTCTCAGTTGAAACGATATTCCATCAGAACCTACATACGGAGTATATCTCTCTCAGTTGAAACGATATTTCATCAGCACCTACATACCGAGTATATCTCTCTCAGTTGATACGATATTCCATCAGCACCTACATACGGAGTATATCACTCTCAGTTGAAAAAATATTCCATCATCACCCACATGCGGAGTATATCTCTCTCAGTTGAAACGATATTTCATCAGCACCTACATACCGAGTATATCTCTCTCAGTTGATACGATATTCCATCAGCACCTACATACGGATTATATCTCTCTCAGTTGAAACGATATTCCATCAGCACCTACATACGGAGTATATCTCTCTCAGTTGAAACGATATTCCATCAGCACCTACATACGGAGTATATCTCTCTCAGTTGAAACGATATTCCATCAGCACCTACATACAGAGTATATCTCTCTCAGTTGATACGATATTTCATCAGCACCTACATACGGAGTAAATCTCTCTCAGTTGAAGCGATATTCCATCAGCACCTACATACGGAGTATATCTCTCTCAGTTGAAATGATATTCCATCAGCACCTACATACGGAGTATATCTCTCTCAGTTGAAACGATATTTCATCAGCACCTACATACGGAGTATATCTCTCTCAGTTGATACGATATTCCATCAACACCTACATACGGAGTATATCTCTCTCAGTTGAAACGATATTCCATCAGCACCTACATACGGAGTATATCTCTCTCAGTTGAAACGATATTTCATCAGCACCTATATACCGAGTATATCTCTCTCAGTTGATACGATATTCCATCAGCACCTACATACGGAGTATATCTCTCTCAGTTGAAACGATATTCCATCATCACCTACATGCGGAGTATATCTCTCTCAGTTGAAACGATATTTCATCAGCACCTACATACCGAGTATATCTCTCTCAGTTGATACGATATTCCATCCGCACCTACATACAGAGTATATCTCTCTCAGTTGATACGATATTCCATCAGCACCTACATACGGAGTATATCTCTCTCAGTTGAAACGATATTCCATCATCACCTACATGCGGAGTATATCTCTCTCAGTTGAAACGATATTTCATCAGCACCTACATACGGAGTATATCTCTCTCAGTTGAAACGATATTCCATCAGCACCTACATACAGAGTATATCTCTCTCAGTTGATACGATATTCCATCAGCACCTACATTCGGAGTAAATCTCTCTCAGTTGAAGCGATATTCCATCAGCACCTACATACGGAGTATATCTCTCTCAGTTGATACGATATTCCATCAGCACCTACATACGGAGTATATCTCTCTCAGTTGATACGATATTCCATCAGCACCTACATACGGAGTATATATCTCTCTCGGTTATAACGATATTCCATCAGCACCTACATACGGAGTATATCTCTCTCAGTTGAAACGATATTCCATCAGCACCTACATACGGAGTAAAGCTCTCTCAGTTGATACGATATCCCATCAGCACCTACATACGGAGTATATCTCTCTCAGTTGATACGATATTCCATCAGTACCTACATACGGAGTATATCTCTCTCAGTTGATACGATATTCCATCAGCACCTACATACGGAGTATATCTCTCTCAGTTGATACGATATTCCATCAGCACCTACATACGGAGTATATCTCTCTCAGTTGATACGATATTCCATCAGCACCTACATACGGAGTATACCTCTCTCAGTTGAAACGATATTCCATCAGCACCTACATACCGAGTATATCTCTCTCAATTGATACGATATTCCATCAGCACTTACATACGGAGTATATCTCTCTCAGTTGATACGATATTCCATCAGCACCTGCATACGGAGTATATCCCTCTCAGTTGAAATGATATTCCATCAGCACCTACATACGGCGTATATCTCTCTCAGTTGAAACGATATTCCATCAGCACCTACATACGGAGTATATCTCTCTCACTTGAAATGATACTCCATCAGCACCTACATACGGAGTATATCTCTCTCAGTTGAAACGATATTTCATCAGCACCTACATACGGAGTATATCTCTCTCAGTTGATACGATATTCCATCAACACCTACATACGGAGTATATCTCTCTCAGTTGAAACGATATTCCATCAGCACCTACATACGGAGTATATCTCTCTCAGTTGAAACGATATTTCATCAGCACCTACATACCGAGTATATCTCTCTCAGTTGATACGATATTCCATCAGCACCTACATACGGAGTATATCTCTCTCAGTTGAAACGATATTCCATCATCACCCACATGCGGAGTATATCTCTCTCAGTTGAAACGATATTTCATCAGCACCTACATACCGAGTATATCTCTCTCAGTTGATACGATATTCCATCAGAACCTACATACGGATTATATCTCTCTCAGTTGAAACGATATTCCATCAGCACCTACATACGGAGTATATCTCTCTCAGTTGAAACGATATTCCATCAGCACCTACATACGGAATATATCTCTCTCAGTTGAAACGATATTCCATCAGCACCTACATACAGAGTATATCTCTCTCAGTTGATACGATATTTCATCAGCACCTACATACGGAGTAAATCTCTCTCAGTTGAAGCGATATTCCATCAGCACCTACATACGGAGTATATCTCTCTCAGTTGATACGATATTCCATCAGCACCTACATACGGGGTATATCTCTCTCAGTTGATACGATATTCCATCAGCACCTACATACGGAGTATATATCTCTCTTGGTTATAACGATATTCCATCAGCACCTACATACGGAGTATATCTCTCTCAATTGATACGATATTCCATCAGCACTTACATACGGAGTATTTCTCTCTCAGTTGATACGATATTCCATCAG
This sequence comes from Bathymodiolus septemdierum, assembly GCA_963383655.1. Classification (NCBI taxonomy): domain Eukaryota; kingdom Metazoa; phylum Mollusca; class Bivalvia; order Mytilida; family Modiolidae; genus Bathymodiolus; species Bathymodiolus septemdierum. Next base: position 2,918,093 of record OY726528.1, read on the forward strand.
CACCTACATACGGAGTATATCTCTCTCAATTGATACGATATTCCATCAGCACTTACATACGGAGTATTTCTCTCTCAGTTGATACGATATCCCATCAGCACCTACATACGGAGTATATCTCTCTCAGTTGAATCGATATTCCATCAACACCTACATACGGAGTATATCTCTCTCAGTTGAAACGATATTCCATCAGCACCTACATACGGAGTATATCTCTCTCAGTTGAAACGATATTCCATCAGCACCTACATACGGAGTATATCTCTCTCAGTTGAAACGATATTCCATCAGCACCTACATACGGAGTATATCTCTCTCAGTTGAAACGATATTCCATCAGCACCTACATAAGGAGTATATCTCTCTCAGTTGAAGCGATATTCCATCAGCACCTACATACGAGTATATCTCTCTCAGTTGATACGATATGCCGTCAGCACCTACATACGAGTATATCTCTCTCAGTTGATACGATATGCCGTCAGCACCTACATACGGAGTATATCTCTCTCAGTTGAAACGATATTCCATCAGCACCTACATACGGAGTATATCACTCTCAGTTGATACGATATTCCATCAGCACCTACATACGGAGTATATCTGTCTCAGTTGAAACGATATTCCATCAGCACCTACATACCGAGTATATCTCTCTCAGTTGATACGATATTCCATCAGCACCTACATACGGAGTATATCTCTCTCAGTTGATACGATATTCCATCAGCACCTTCATATGTAGTATATCTCTCTCAGTTGAAACGATATTCCATCAGCACCTACATACGGAGTATATCTCTCTCAGTTGAAACGATATTCCATCAGCACCTACATACGGAGTATATCTCTCTCAGTTGATACGATATTCCATCAGCACCTACATACGGAGTATATCTCTCTCAGTTGATACGATATTCCATCAGTACCTACATACGGAGTATATCTCTGTCAGTTGATACGATATTCCATCAGCACCTACATACGGAGTATATATCTCTCAGTTGATACGATATTCCATCAGCACCTACATACGGAGTATACCTCTCTCAGTTGAAACGATATTCCATCAGCACCTACATACGGAGTATATCTCTCTCAATTGATACGATATTCCATCAGCACCTGCATACGGAGTATATCCCTCTCAGTTGAAATGATATTCCATCAGCACCTACATACGGCGTATATCTCTCTCAGTTGAAACGATATTCCATCAGCACCTACATACGGAGTATATCTCTCTCAGTTGAAATGATATTCCATCAGCACCTACATACGGAGTATATCTCTCTCAGTTGAAACGATATTTCATCAGCACCTACATACGGAGTATATCTCTCTCAGTTGATACGATATTCCATCAACACCTACATACGGAGTATATCTCTCTCAGTTGAAACGATATTCCATCAGCACCTACATACGGAGTATATCTCTCTCAGTTGAAACGATATTCCATCAGCACCTACATACGGAGTATATCTCTCTCAGTTGAAACGATATTCCATCAGCACCTACATACGGAGTATATCTCTCTCAGTTGAAACGATATTCCATCAGCACCTACATACGGAGTATATCTCTCTCAGTTGATACGATATTCCATCAGCACCTACATACGGTGTATATCTCTCTCAGTTGAAACGATATTCCATCAGCACCTACAGACGGAGTAAATCTCTCTCAGTTGAAACGATATTCCATCAGCACCTACATACGGAGTATATCTCTCTCAGTTGAAACGATATTCCATCAGCACCTACATACGGAGTATATCTCTCTCAGTTGATACGATATTCCATCAGCACCTACATACGGAGTAAATCTCTCTCAGTTGAAACGATATTCCATCAGCACCTACATACGGAGTATATCTCTCTCAGTTTATACGATATTCCATCAGCACCTACATACGGAGTATATCTCTCTCAGTTGATACGATATTCCATCAGCACCTACATACGGAGTATATATCTCTCTCGGTTATAACGATATTCCATCAGCACCTACATACGGAGTATATCTCTCTCAATTGATACGATATTCCATCAGCACTTACATACGGAGTATTTCTCTCTCAGTTGATACGATATCCCATCAGCACCTACATACGGAGTATATCTCTCTCAGTTGAATCGATATTCCATCAACACCTACATACGGAGTATATCTCTCTCAGTTGAAACGATATTCCATCAGCACCTACATTCGGAGTATATCTCTCTCAGTTGAAACGATATTCCATCAGCACCTACATACGGAGTATATCTCTCTCAGTTGAAACGATATTCCATCAGCACCTACATACGGAGTATATCTCTCTCAGTTGAAACGATATTCCATCAGCACCTACATAAGGAGTATATCTCTCTCAGTTGAAGCGATATTCCATCAGCACCTACATACGAGTATATCTCTCTCAGTTGATACGATATGCCGTCAGCACCTACATACGAGTATATCTCTCTCAGTTGATACGATATGCCGTCAGCACCTACATACGGAGTATATCTCTCTCAGTTGATACGATATTCCATCAGTACCTACATACGGAGTATATCTCTGTCAGTTGATACGATATTCCATCAGCACCTACATACGGAGTATATATCTCTCAGTTGATACGATATTCCATCAGCACCTACATACGGAGTATACCTCTCTCAGTTGAAACGATATTCCATCAGCACCTACATACGGAGTATATCTCTCTCAATTGATACGATATTCCATCAGCACCTGCATACGGAGTATATCCCTCTCAGTTGAAATGATATTCCATCAGCACCTACATACGGCGTATATCTCTCTCAGTTGAAACGATATTCCATCAGCACCTACATACGGAGTATTTCTCTCTCAGTTGAAATGATATTCCATCAGCACCTACATACGGAGTATATCTCTCTCAGTTGAAACGATATTTCATCAGCACCTACATACGGAGTATATCTCTCTCAGTTGATACGATATTCCATCAACACCTACATACGGAGTATATCTCTCTCAGTTGAAACGATATTCCATCAGCACCTACATACGGAGTATATCTCTCTCAGTCGAAACGATATTCCATCAGCACCTACATACGGAGTATATCTCTCTCAGTTGAAACGATATTCCATCAGCACCTACATACGGAGTATATCTCTCTCAGTTGAAACGATATTCCATCAGCACCTACATACGGAGTATATCTCTCTCAGTTGATACGATATTCCATCAGCACCTACATACGGTGTATATCTCTCTCAGTTGAAACGATATTCCATCAGCACCTACAGACGGAGTAAATCTCTCTCAGTTGAAACGATATTCCATCAGCACCTACATACGGAGTATATCTCTCTCAGTTGAAACGATATTCCATCAGCACCTACATACGGAGTATATCTCTCTCAGTTGATGCGATATTCCATCAGCACCTACATACGGAGTAAATCTCTCTCAGTTGAAACGATATTCCATCAGCACCTACATACGGAGTATATCTCTCTCAGTTCATACGATATTCCATCAGCACCTACATACGGAGTATATCTCTCTCAGTTGATACGATATTCCATCAGCACCTACATACGGAGTATATATCTCTCTCGGTTATAACGATATTCCATCAGCACCTACATACGGAGTATATCTCTCTCAATTGATACAATATTCCATCAGCACTTACATACGGAGTATATCTCTCTCAGTTGATACGATATTCCATCATCACATACATACGGAATATATCTCTCTCAGTTGAAACGATATTCCATCAGCACTTACATACGGAGTAAAGCTCTCTCAGTTGATACGATATCCCATCAGCACCTACATACGGAGTATATCTCTCTTAGTTGATACGATATTCCATCAGCACCTACATACGGAGTATATCTCTCTCAGTTGAAACGATATTCCATCAGCACCTACATACGGAGTATATCTCTCTCAGTTGAATCGATATTCCATCAACACCTACATACGGAGTATATCTCTCTCAGTTGAAACGATATTCCATCAGCACCTACATACGGAGTATATCTATCTCAGTTGAAACGATATTCCATCAGCACCTACATACGGAGTATATCTCTCTCAGTTGAAACGATACTCCATCAGCACCTACATACGGAGTATATCTCTCTCAGTTGAAACGATATTCCATCAGCACCTACATACGGAGTATATCTCTCTCAGTTGAAACGATATTCCATCAGAACCTACATACGGAGTATATCTCTCTCAGTTGAAACGATATTCCAGCAGCACCTACATACGGAGTATATCTCTCTCAGTTGAAACGATATTCCATCAGCACCTACATACGGAGTATATCTCTCTCAGCTGAAACGATATTCCATCAGCACCTACATACGGAGTATATCACTCTCAGTTGATACGATATTCCATCAGCACCTGCATACGGAGTATATCTCTCTCAGTTGAAATTATATTCCATCAACACCTACATACGGAATATATCTCTCTCAGTTGTAATGATATTCCATCACCACCTACATACGGAGTATATCTCTCTCAGTTGAAACGATATTCCATCAGCACCTACATACGGAGTATATATCTCTCTCGGTTATAACGATATTCCATCAGCACCTACATACGGAGTATATCTCTCTCAGTTGAAACGATATTCCATCAGCACCTACATACGAGTAAATCTCTCTCAGTTGAAACGATATTCCATCAGCACCTACATACGGAGTATATCTCTCTGAGTTGATACGATATTCCATCAGCACCTACATACGGAGTATATCTCTCTCAGTTGATACGATATTCCATCAGCACCTACATACGGAGTATATATCTCTCTCGGTTATAACGATATTCCATCAGCACCTACATACAGAGTATATCTCTCTCAATTGATACGATATTCCATCAGCACTTACATACGGAGTATATCTCTCTCAGTTGATACGATATTCCATCAGCACTTACATACGGAGTATATCTCTCTCAGTTGAAACGATATTCCATCAGCACCTACATACGGAGTATATCTCTCTCAGTTGATACGATATTCCATCAGCACTTACATACGGAGTATATCTCTCTCAGTTGAAACGATATTCCATCAGCACCTACATACGGAGTAAAGCTCTCTCAGTTGATACGATATTCCATCAGCACTTACATACGGAGTAAAGCTCTCTCAGTTGATACGATATCTCATCAGCACCTACATACGGAGTATATCTCTCTCAGTTGAATCGATATTCCATCAGCACCTACATACGGAGTATATCTCTCTCAGTTGAAACGATATTCCATCAGCATCTACATACGGAGTATATCTCTCTCAGTTGAAACGATATTCCATCAGCACCTACATACGGAGTATATCTCTCTCAGTTGAAACGATATTCCATCAGCACCTACATACGGAGTATATCTCTCTCAGTTGAAACGATATTCCATCAGCACCTACATACGGAGTATATCTCTCTCAGTTGAATCGATATTCCATCAGCATCTACATACGGAGTATATCTCTCTCAGTTGATACGATATTCCATCAGCACCTACATACGGAGAATATCTCTCTCAGTTGATACGATATGCCGTCAGCACCTACATACGGAGTATATCTCTCTCAGTTGATACGATATTCCATCAGCACCTACATACAGAGTATATCTCTCTCAGTTGATACGATATTCCATCAGCACCTACATACGGAGTAAATCTCTCTCAGTTGAAGCGATATTCCATCAGCACCTACATACGGAGTATATCTCTCTCAGTTGATACGATATTCCATCAGCACCTACATACGGAGTATATCTCTCTCAGTTGATACGATATTCCATCAGCACCTACATACGGAGTATATGTCTCTCTCGGTTATAACGATATTCCATCAGCACCTACATACGAGTATATCTCTCTCAGTTGATACGATATGCCGTCAGCACCTACATACGGAGTATATCTCTCTCAGTTGAAACGATATTCCATCAGCACCTACATACGGAGTATATCACTCTCAGTTGATACGATATTCCATCAGCACCTGCATACGGAGTATATCTGTCTCAGTTGAAACGATATTCCATCAGCACTTACATACCGAGTATATCTCTCTCAGTTGATACGATATTCCATCAGCACCTACATACGGAGTATATCTCTCTCAGTTGATACGATATTCCATCAGCATCTACAGACAGAGTATATCTCTCTCAGTTGAAACGATATTCCATCAGCACCTACATACGGAGTATATCTCTCTCAGTTGATACGATATTCCATCAGCACCTACATACGGAGTATATCTCTCTCAGTTGATACGATATTCCATCAGTACCTACATACGGAGTATATCTCTCTCAGTTGATACGATATTCCATCAGCACCTACATACGGAGTATATCTCTCTCAGTTGATACGATATTCCATCAGCACCTACATACGGAGTATATCTCTCTCAGTTGATACGATATTCCATCAGCACCTACATACGGAGTATATCTCTCTCAGTTGAAACGATATTCCATCAGCACCTACATACGGAGTATATCTCTCTCAGTTGAAACGATATTCCATCAGCACCTACATACGGAGTATATCTCTCTCAATTGATACGATATTCCATCAGCACCTACATACGGAGTATATCTCTCTCAGTTGATACGATATTCCATCAGCACCTACATACGGAGTATATCTCTCTCAGTTGATACGATATTCCATCAGCACCTACATACGGAGTATATCTCTCTCAGTTGAAACGATATTCCATCAGCACCTACATACGGAGTATATCTCTCTCAGTTGAAACGATATTCCATCAGCACCTACATACGGAGTATATCTCTCTCAATTGATACGATATTCCATCAGCACTTACATACGGAGTATATCTCTCTCAGTTGATACGATATTCCATCAGCACCTGCATACGGAGTATATCCCTCTCAGTTGAAATGATATTCCATCAGCACCTACATACGGCGTATATCTCTCTCAGTTGAAACGATATTCCATCAGCACTTACATACGGAGTATATCTCTCTCAGTTGAAATGATATTCCATCAGCACCTACATACGGAGTATATCTCTCTCAGTTGAAGCGATATTTCATCAGCACCTACATACGGAGTATATCTCTCTCAGTTGATACGATATTCCATCAACACCTACATACGGAGTATATCTCTCTCTCAGTTGAAACGATATTCCATCAGCACCTACATACGGAGTATATCTCTCTCAGTTGAAACGATATTTCATCAGCACCTACATACGGAGTATATCCCTCTCAGTTGAAATGATATTCCATCAGCACCTACATACGGCGTATATCTCTCTCAGTTGAAACGATATTCCATCAGCACCTACATACGGAGTATATCTCTCTCAGTTGAAACGATAATCCATCAGCACCTACATACGGAGTATATCTCTCTCAGTTGATACGATATTCCATCAGCACCTACATACGGAGTATATCTCTCTCAGTTGATACGATATTCCATCAGCACCTACATACGGAGTATATCTCTCTCAGCTGAAACGATATTCCAGATCTTGTGGCAGCAAGAATACTTTCCTTGATAGAGGGTTGCTGCTAACTAGGAAGTTACTGAACCAAGGATTCCTCTTGGTTAAGTTCAAGTCATCACTTCGAAGGTTTTACGTTCGCCACCATGACTTGGATGACCGTTATGGAATATATGTGTCACAAATGATCACGGATATGTTCCCTTTGTCGCTAACACCTGCCGGTTCTTTCCTCATACATGACTTATCACCGGGTTTTGCACATACATTAACAGGACAGGTGTCACGAGTGGAGCAGGAACCGCTTACCATTCCGGGGCACTTGCGTTTTTAGTGGGGTTTATTCTACTCAATCTTCAATTTAATGTGTATGGTTTGTAGATTGTTGCTTGTTCTTTCGTACTTTTTTATTGGCTATTGTGTTGTCTGTTCTTCCATTTACGGATTCTGATTGCTCCTTTGGTATCTTCAATCTCTTCTTATTCAACTTTTTTCCCTTTTTAGTCTTACCCTCATTTCTATTTCAACATTTAATTGGCATATTTTATATGTTTTTAATATTAGCACATGCCTTTAATATGTAAGAAGGGAGTCGTCGCCATCGTATGATAGTTGGATTTACAACTACCAGTGCAATCAGTGGCTATCACTACTAAAGTTGTTAGGTCAAATCAAATGGCGAGGTGTACTCGATGCAACTTTATATGATAAGTGTCAAATACCTATTCAACATACAGGGTTTTCCCTACGATTAGAAGTAACAGGCAATTGACGTTTTGAATAGGTCGGGCTTGGGTCTTACCTACCACGTTGGACCCCATGTCGATCCAGGATCCATCCCAGCGAAAATTACTTTCAACATTGTACATGGTAGTAGAACGGACTTTTAGTTAATATATAACCTGTTCCCATTATTAAATATTAATCAGTTGAATATAATATGTATATTTAATATTAATAAGAAAAACCATAATATAAGTAAATAATTAAATTTGCTATGAATACTGCAATCTCATTGGCTGATCAGCTTGGAGCAACGTCACAATACTTTATAACCTGGATTAGTATTGTGACGTCGTCAAATAGTTTCATGGAATAATCATAATTAAAATAGAGGGAGCTGTGCAATGAAGTGCCAATGCTGTAATCACACGTAAAATCCATTAACTAAATTATTCAAAGAAATATATAGAATGATAATGATCACTGAAACAGCCCATAAAACAACTTATTTACAACCTCCATGGTAATGGGTTGAATGAATAGTTTCTTATGTCATTCCTCCATATCCAACTGGTAATGTGTATGCCTTTACAAAAGTGTCAAGAGCACTGGTAATTGTGTTCAGTAATATTCAAATTCAAATTCAAAAACTTTATTGGAATAAAAGCAGAGTAGATCACATGTATAAACAAATAATTGTGTAATCCAATACAATCACAAACATACAATGACATAGCATATAAACAAGTATTTACGTAATCCAATACAATCACAAACATACAATGACATAGCATATAAACAAGTAATTGTGTAATCCAATACAATCACAAACATACAATGACATAGCATATAAACAAGTATTTACGTAATCCAATACAATCACAAACATACAATGACATAGCATATAAACAAATAATTGTGTAATCCAATACAATCACAAACATACAATGACATAGCATATAAACAAGTAATTGTGTAATCCAATACAATCACAAACATACAATGACATAGCATATAAACAAATAATTCGAGCTAACTTATAATTTTAAATTATAAAAGCAGTATTAGGAAGAAGACAAACTGTTACTTTAAATGTTTCTCTTTTGGTGAATGCACTTTCGTGTACCCGATACGGAATGGTCATTTCAAGATGGCGGATTGTACATCGTCAAAAAGGTAGGTGTGAAGATTTTGACTATTATCGTTCTTTATAGCTTATCTTACTATCTATGAGTTACACGTTTAGATAGGGCAGTTTTTTTTCTACTTCACCATTAAGTCAGTAAGGTTCGATCCTTTTGTTGTTGTCGTAAACTGCCTTCGCTAGTTGATCAATGCAGCGACAAAGATGTCGAGGCGTAGAATCCAATTTATTTCACCAATTCCTACCGCCTAGTGACTTTTTATATTAATATGTTGATGCCAACATTATTCAAACATGTGAATTGTCCAGCAAATGTCATTTCAACCTTTGATCAGCCTTGTAACCCTCTTAAAACGTCTATGAACATTTTGTTTATGTCGAGAAACGGTCACGACAAAAACATGAAAACAATGTATGGGAATGGTCTCATGTTTTGGGTGTGGGAATGGACTTTCAAGCAAAGGAATGGTCTTTTTTTTGCTTACGAATGGTCTGATCTAACATATCGGATGTAAAGCGGGAGCAATGGCTTTGTCGTTCATCCAGTGTTCACACTCGCACAAAATCTTAATTTTCTTGTCTTACTACATTCACTGTTATGTATTTCAATTGGTTTGTCAATATGACGACATACCACTCGCTTCTATGATATACTGTCAGCGTACTTTCTTTCCGGTGTGTAGAATGACCAGGCTCAAGCTAGCGAGCAATTTCTAGCGGGCATTAAGATAGCGAGCAATAAGGCGATATGTCTCAAAACCAAAAAAATAGATAAGAGCAACATGTACTTTTAAAGATTTCTAGCGTCCAATAACAAATATATTACTGTAAATGCATAGCCAACACAATAAATCGACATCGGGGCATACAGTGAATATATCTATCCTTTATGGAGGTCTTCATGAATGACCCATCAATACGGAAATTCCGAGAATGACGTTATTATTTGTAGAGTAGGGCATGATACTTCATTGCATATCAAAGTTGATATTTGACACCCTGCTGTGAGCTTGAGGTGCGGAAACCCACCCAGGCATTTAAATCAGTTAATGACCTGGGTAATATTTTTGACTAAAACCCCAAGTGGGCAAGAACTTTGCCTTCCTTGATATATTTTTCATGAGATATTTATAGAGACCCCCCTCCACAAAAAAAAATTCAAATATCAAAGTTGATATTTGACAACCTGCTGTGGGCTTCAGGTGCAGAAACTCACCCAGGCACTTAAGTCAGTCAAATACCCGGGCAATACCTTTGACTTAAGCCCCAAGTGGTCAAGAACTTTACCGTCCTTAATATATTTGCCATAGGATATTTATAGAGACCCCCTCCATAAAAAAAAATCAAATATCAAAGCTGATATTTGACATCCTGCTGTGGGCTTGAGGTGCAGAAACCCACCCAGAAACTTCAGTCAGTTAAAGTCTCGGGAAATACCTTTGATTGACACCCCAAGTCGGCAAGAACTTTGCCGTCCTTAATATATTTTTTATGGGTTATTTATAGAGACCCCCTCCATAAAAAAAGATTTCAAATATCAAAGTTGATATTTGACACCCTACTGTGGGCTTGAGGTACAGAAACCCACCCAGGCACTTAAGTCAGTGAAAGGCCCGGGCAATACCTTTGACTTAAACCCCAAATGGTCAACAACTTTGCCGTCTTTAATATATTGTTCATGGGATTTTTATAGAGACCCCCCTCCATTAAAAAAAGATCAAATATCAAAGTTGATATTTGACACCCTGCTGTGGGCTTCAGGTTCAGAAACCCACCCAGGCACTTCAATCAGTTAAAGGCCCGGGAAATACTTTTAATTGAAGCCCCAAATGGGTAAGAACTTTGCCGTCCTTAATATATTGTTCATAGGATATTTATAGAGATCCCCCCTTCTATAAAAAAAAATCAAATATCAATGTTGATATTTGACACCCTGCTGTGGGCTTGAGGTGCTGAAACCCACCCAGGCACTTCAGTCAGCTAAAGGCCCGGGGTGAACCTTTGAATGACACCCCAAGTGGGTAAGTACTTTGCCGTCCTTTATATATTTTTCATGGGATATTCATAGAGACCCCCTCTCCATAAAAAAATTAAATATCAAAGTTGATATTTGACACCCTACTGTGGGCTTGAGGTGCAGAAACCCACCCAGGTACTTAAGTGAGTTTAAGACCCGGGCAATACCATTGACTTAAATTCCAAATAGTCAAGAACTTTGCCGTCTTTAATATATTTTGCATGGGATATTAATAGAGACCCCACCTTCCATAAATAAAAATCAAATATCAAAGTTGATATTTGACACCCTGCTGTTGGCTTGAGGTGCAAAACCCACCAAGGCACTTCAGTCAGTTAAAGGCCGGAGCAATACCTTTGACTGAAACCCAAGTGGTCAAGAACTTTACCGTCCTTAATATATTTTTCATGGGATATTTATAGAGACCCCCCTTCCATGAAAAAAAATCAAATATCATCGTTGATATTTGACACCCTACTGTGGGCATGAGGTGCAGAAACCCACCCAGGCACTTTAGTCAGTTAAAGGCCCGGACAATACCTTTGACATAAATCACAGGTGGTCAAGAAATTTGCCGTCCTTAATATAGTTTGCATGGGATATTAATAGAGACCCCCTCCTCCATAAAAAAATCAAATATCAAAGTTGATATTTGACACCCTGCTGTGGGCTTGAGGTGCAAAACCCACCCAGGAACTTCAGTCAGTTAAAGGCCCGGGCAACACCTTTGACTTAATCCCCAAGTGGTCAAGAACTTTGCCGTCCTTAATATATTTTCCATGGGATATTTATAGAGACCCCCTCCATAAAAAAAATCAAATATCAAAGCTGATATTTGACATCCTGCTGTGGGCTTGAGGTGTAGAAACCAACCGAGGCACTTCAGTCAATTTAAGGCCCGGGAAATACCTTTGATTGACACCCCAAGTGGGGAAGAACTTTGTCGTCCTTAATATATTTTTCATGGGATATTTATAGAGACCCCCCTCCATAATTTTTTTTTCAAATATCAAAGTTGATATTTGACACCCTACTGTGGGCTTGAGGCTCAGAAACCCACCCAGGCACTTAAGTCAGTGAAAGGCCCGGGCAATACCTTTGACTTAAACCCCAAATTGTCAACAACGTTGCCGTCTTTAATATATTGTTCATGGGATATTTATAGAGACCCCCCTCCATTAAAAAAAAACAAATATCAAAGTTGATATTTGACACCCTGCTGTGGGCTTGAGGTTCAGAAACCCACCCAGGCACTTCAGTCAGTTAAAGGCTCGGGAAATACTTTTGATTGAAGCCCGAAATGGGTAAGAACTTTGCCGTCCTTAATATATTGTTCATGGGATATTTATAGAGACCCCCTCTTCTATTAAAAAAAATCAAATATCAATGTTGATATTTGACATCCTGCTGTGGGCTTGAGGTGTTGAAACCCACTCAGGCACTTCAGTCAGCTAAAGGCCCGGAAAGGAACTTTGAATGACACCCCAAGTGGGCAAGTACTTTGCCGTCCTTTATATATGTTTCATGGGATATTCATAGAGACCCTCTCTCCATAAAAAAATCATATATCAAAGTTGATATTTGACACCCTACTGTGGGCTTGAGGTGCAGAAACCCACCCAGGCACTTAAGTGAGTTAAAAACCCGGGAAATACCATTGACTTAAATCCCAAATGGTCAAGAACTTTGCCGTCTTTAATATATTGTGCATGGGATATTTATAGAGACCCTAACTTCCATAAAAAAAAATCAAATATTAAAGTTGATATTTGACACCCTGCTGTGGGCTTGAGGTGCAAAACCCACCCAGGCACTTCAGTCAGTTAAATGTGCGGGCAATACCTTTGACATAAACCACAGATTGTCAAGAACTTTGCCGTCCTGAATATAGTGTGCATGATATATTAATAGAGACCTCATCCTCCATAAAACAAATCAAATATCAAAGCTGATATTTGACACCCTGCTGTGGGCTTGAGGTGCAAAACCCACCCAGGCACTTCAGTCAGTTAAAGGCGCGGGCAATACCTTTGACTTAATCCTCAAGTGGTCAAGAACTTTGCCGTCCTTAATATATTTTTCATGGGATATTCATAGAGACCCCCTCCATAATTTTTTTTTTCAAATATCAAAGTTGATATTTGACACCCTACTGTGGGCTTGAGGTACAGAAACCCACCCAGGCACTTCAGTCATTTAAAGGCCCGGGCAATACCTTAGACTTAAACCCCAAGTGGTCAATAACTTTACCGTCTTTAATATATTGTTTATGGGATATTAATAGAGACCCCCCTCCATATTTTTTTTTCAAATATCAAAGTTAATATTTGACACCCTACTGTGGGCTTGAGGTGCAGAAACCCACCCAGGCACTTCAGTCAGTTAAAGGCCCGGGCAATACCATTGATGTATGCCCCAAATGGTCAAGAACTTTGCGGTTTTTAATATATTGTTCATGGACATTGATAGAGACCCCCTCTTCTATTAAAAAAAATCAAATATCAATGTTGATATTTAACAACCTGCTGTGGGCTTGAGGTGCTGAAACCCACCCAGGCACTTCAGTCAGTAAAAGGCCCGGGAAATATATTTGATTGAAGCCCCAAGCGGGCAAGAACTTTGCCCTCCTTAATATATGTGTCATGGGATATTTATAGAGACCCCCTCCTCCATAAAAAAAATCAAATATCAAAGTTGATATTTGACACCCTGCTGTGGGCTTGAGGTGCAGAAACCCACCCAGGCACTTCAGCTAGTTAAAGGCCCGAACAATACCTTTGACTGAAACCCCAAGTGGTCAAGAACTTTACCGTCCTTAACATAGTTTGCATGGGATATTTATAGAGACACCCTCCTCCATGAAAACAATCAAATATCAAAGTTGATATTTGACATCCTGTTGTGGGCTTGAGGTGCAGAAACCCAGTCAGTTAAAGGCCCGGCCAATACCTTTGATCGAAACACCAAGTGAACAAGAACTTTCCCGTCCTCCGATATTTTTTCATGGGTTATTTATAGGAACCCCCCAAATCCAAATATCAAAGTAATGTTTCGGGACAGCTCAAGTCATATTTCGAGGGGAGCAAAGGGGAGCAGGCCATTGTGCATGGGTTTTTGGAAGTGACGTCACCGGAAGCGGCCCTGACCGGAAATGACGTCACATGAAGTCACGGGACCGGAAGCTACGTCATAACCGGAAATATGTTCTGCATATTCCCGCGCTTTTTTCTTACCATAGTAGTAGTACAAAATGTACCATTGTGTATGACCGTAAGTAGCATGGCTACCGGATGTGACGTGTCCGAAAGTGACGTCACGGGAAGTGACGTCACAGGAATTGACGTCATAAGAACGAAAGTGGGTGATTACTCTTGGGGTGTGATCTTAATTGTTCGAGGTGTTGTTTGGTACTCCAATGGTGTTTTCTATTACGTTCGCGTTCTCAGTGTGGTATCTCTACAAAATAACCCAAGAGCCGCTGAACGAGGGCTATGCGCAGCCGCCGCCGCTGACAGAGGGATATACACCGCCGCCGCCTCCGCTGACAGATGGATATGTGCCTTCGTAACCGCCGCAGCAACAGCAATACTCACAGAGTAATGAAGGAGAACCCTATTATATTTTGAAAACCAATAATCCGGGTGTTTTTGGTGTTCCAGACGGATACGATCCCGATCATTTCATGCCATGGGTACATCCGTTTACCAGTTTGATTGCCGGACCTACAGGCAGTGGACAATCGATGTTTGTCCGATGGGTCGTTCACAATATCAAACACATGATGACTCCCAAGCCAGATCGGATCTCAAGGTGTTATGGTGAATATCAGACGTTGTATGGAACCGTAAAAGGGATAGAATTTCACCAAGGTTTACCGGATCTGGATAACTTAGATCCAAGAGAAAAACATTTGATCATTTTGGACGATCTCATGGACGAAACGATCAAAGGGTGGCTTCACTGTTTACGAAAAAGAGTCACCACAGAAACATCAGCGTCATGTACATCGTTCAGAATCTGTTTCACCATAGAACCATAAGTCTCAATGCCCATTACATGGTTCTATTCCAAAACCTGACAGAGGTATCGTAGATCATGGCGCTAGCACACCAAATGTATCCCAGGAGAACGGAATTTTTCCTGGAAGCTTTTGCCCGAGCTACAGCCAAACCTCATGGCTACATGGTGATCGATATGAAACAAAACACGCCGGATATCCTGAGATTAAGAACCTTCATCTTTCCCGGTGAAGAACAGAAAGCGTATGTCGAGTCAAAGAAAGGATGTTGCATCCCGTTTCTTGTCACTCTTGCATGAGACTCTGAGGGAATAACATGGTCTCTCAGCGCTTGAAAATGCACGGCAGTTATATATTATATTTACAAAAGACGAAACCGTGTATTCGTAAACACATCATAACAAAAGCGGGTGGCAGTCTCATCGACTGTCTGTGTGAGTGTGCCAATAATATTTTAAGAGGCAACGTCCTGTTAACTAAACTGCAGAAGGAAAAACTCAAGAGAAATAAGGCCGGATTGAGAGCACTGACGAAAACGGCGTTCTCTCTCAAACAGAAGAAAGCGATCTTACAGAAAGGTGGATTTTTGGGATCCCTACTAGCACCGATTGCATCTGTAGTAGCACCGTTGCTCTCTACATTATTTAAATGAAGGAATTAACCTTAATAAATAGATACCACCAGACTCCAGAGCACCAAAAACCTCCAGTGGAACAACGCGTGAAAGTCATGGACACCTTGGAAAAGAAGATGCAAATCATACTAGAAAGAGAAGACCTGTCGGCAGACAAACGTCTCAAGCTATATTTGAACGTCTACGACGATTACAGACCCAGACTCGTGGCAGTCGCAACTGAACCCGTGAAACAGGACCTGATCGACAACGAAATTTTGGAAAGCGGGCCAAAAACAATGAAGGCCAAGGTACAACTCTTGTTGAAAAAAATGAAGAGCAGTCCCGACATTAGCTGGAATGAGAAAGGGGAACTGAAATACAAGGGAGAAACCGTTTAAGGAAGCAACGTGGTGGACTTAGTCAACGACGTGCTGAGCAAAAAGAAATATTTCAACCCACAAGGATGGGAACCATTTGGAGAAGCCTTACGAGAAGCAAATGTTTCACAAGATTTGATTGGTGACGAGGACCGCTGGAGATACATCCCTCAGACCAAAACAACACCGAGACCTCGCATACGACAATAGAGTCCAACCCCTATTAGACCGTACTCCCCACAAACAGAAGGAAAGAAGTCCAGAACTGGGTCGACTTTTAAAACGGAGGTTGAAACCACGAAGGGGCAGTTGTAAACATGGAATCGAC
Organism: Bathymodiolus septemdierum; assembly: GCA_963383655.1. Classification (NCBI taxonomy): domain Eukaryota; kingdom Metazoa; phylum Mollusca; class Bivalvia; order Mytilida; family Modiolidae; genus Bathymodiolus; species Bathymodiolus septemdierum. The sequence goes on from OY726528.1 coordinate 2,934,841, forward strand.
CTATTGCAACCTTTTAGCTCCCGCCAGTTATGGAGGATTGAATAAATTTAAGCCGAAGGGCTATACGAAGAAACAAGTCAGAGAATGGTTACAGTCTCAGAACACGCACACTTTGCATAATCCAACTAGATGACGATTTCACAGGAGACGGGTTGTAGTCTATGGAATTGACCACCAGTGGCAGGCGGATTTAGTGGATCTCGCAAAATTGTCTTCTTACAACAAAGGATTCAAGTACTTGTTGACATGTATAGACGTGTTATCCCGATATGCTTTGGTCGTTCCATTGACAGACAAGACGGGGAAGACTTTAAAATATGCGTTTCAGGTCATTTTCAAATCTGGGTGGCGGTAGTGAAGTGCATCGAAACCAGAAACCCGATATACTTAGTCAAAAGAGAAAAATGGGACAAAGAGTTCAGCAGCTGGATCCTTAAACAGGACCTACAAAAGCACACAACACCTACTTGAAGTGTCAGTTTTGCGAATGGCACCGAGTGACACGGACAGGGTATCGTCTTGTGTGACTTGTGGAAAGAAGACTCCACGTTCGGAGGTCGTATTTTTGTGTCAGGTACTCATTCTGTACACGGTTATCGTAGTCAGCATTTACAACTTAACGGTCAAATCGGAGAACAGTACCTTGTGGACGGCCTTGTTGAGCAATTGTCTGGGATAACTGTTACCTAACCCCACGGTCAAGACGAAGCATGTTTTACCTGACTCTGCCTATTAACAGTTCCATGAATTACTGTCCGAACAATACGTTGACTCATTACACGACGAAATTGCTAAAAATAATGGATCTGGACAGAGCATGGAAAATCGGATTGGCAGAGATACAGTATACTCACAGTTGGCATAGCGTCATGAATAACGAAGCCTGGTTGAAGGTTCACTTCTACAAGGAGTCAGAACTACAAAAGCATTTGGTCTTGTTACCGGATGGGTACTCTTCCTCGGCCAAAAGGATTCCCCATTGAGGGGAAAAAGCACATGAAGGAACTCAAGAATAAATTCGACATGGGTTTCAACAAAATCAATCATAAAATCGATATGAAAGTGAAAAAAGATTGTCAAGTCATCATCAGTCCTTTAATACAATCCATGTTAGGATTCAGACAAGCTATATTCCCGGCGGGGGAGTATGTTTCAGATTGGGTAGTGGACGTCAAGAAAGGATTTAATTATCTGTACGTGTATTGTCCCTTGGTGGAATCGAGAATGGTGGGAGATGCCTAAGTACCGTTATTGGGAATCGTACCGGTGGAAGGAAGAGACGGAGAAATGATCACCCGAGTGTTTGATCCGATACAGTACTGTCCCATGTTGCAAAAACGATTTCAGACCGTGGAAATATATTTAAGGGACGACACGGGCTCTATTGTGCCATTCGAAAGAGGACGAGTGGTGGTGACACTTCACTGTAGAAAACGAGAATAATTCTCTCTAGAATGAAACCAACTCATCGTTGCGATACGATTGTTACATACACCAAACAGGAAAATGATATCGGTATTTGCGGAAAGACGATATCAAAGAGGACATGAACTTTGGAGGACTCTTTAAAGCAGCCATGCCTTTGTTGAAAAAGGGAACAAAGACCCTAGAACGCGAGGCTTTAAAAACGAGATTAAATATTGCCGGGGATGTCGTACAAGGAATAAATATCAAACAGGCAGCATCATCACGATTGAAATCAACAGGAGAAAGCTTACTCCAGAAGGCTATGGACACGGTAGGACCCCCAGGACAACGAGTTCTAAAAGGACCTGCCAAGCGAAAAAAGACCAGACGTCGGCAGACCAAGCAGCGGAACATTTCGAATGACATTTCGGATAAGAATGGCACTTGTACATCCCAACTCATGCGAATGCACGAAATCAGAACTGGATTTATTTGAAGTTCCACCTACACAGACCAGTGTGGCTTATGGGTATTGGGAGCAGAAAGGATTGACATCGGCTCTGACGGATCAAGGACATTACGAATTTGCCGTCAGTGGGGCGGGGGACGACTACATCGACTTGGTTAATACCTACCCGTTTGTGGAAGCACAGATCATGGATGACGACGATACTGCATTGGATGGCGGAGCGGACATTGGATCTGTCAACTTACGGATACATTCCCTCTTTAGTGATGTCAGTGTTAGTCTCAACGAAAATCTGGTTTCACCACCGACCAGCTTGTACCCTTACTGAGCTTACATAGAAATATTACTCAGCTATGGCCCAGCTGCCAAAGAATCTCAATTAACGGGAGTCATGTGGTACAAGGATACACCGGGACATCAGGATAAGAGAACAACCGAAAACAAAGGATTCACGTCCCGGAAAGCATTGACGGCCCAAAGCAAGTCTGTACAGATGATGGGAAAACTACACAGGGATTTATTTTGTCAAGAGAAATATTTACTGAATCACATCGATCTGAAAATCAAATTACGACGAAGTCGAGACGTGCTCGCTCTAATGACCGATGCCGACAACTATAAGATCATAATCAAGGATCTCACTCTATTTGTGAGAAATGTACATTTAAGTTCTGCCGTAAGAATGTGTCACGTCAAAGCTTTGGAAAAGACCAGCTGTAAATACCTCATCCGACGTGTAGAAGTCAAAGTAGATACGGTTCCCCGTGGCAACATGAATTACGTCCAGGACAACATGTCTTTGGGACAGTGGCCGAAAAGACTGGTGATTGGTTGCGTGGACAGTGATACCTTAAATGGGACTATTACGAGAATCCCTTTCGATTTTAAACACTACAAGATCAATTTTGTGGCACTGAACGTGGACGGCCGACAGATTCCCGCCAAACCGTTACAACTCGACTTTGAAAACGCAGGTTATATTCGCAGCTATATGGTACTCTATGCCAGTACGGGAAAGATGTATCAAGACGAAGGAAATACCATCTCCAGAGATGAATACGCTAAAGGAAACACCTTATTTGGATTCGATATGACTCTGGATAGGGCAATTTACGTGTGGAGATTCAATTCGACGATGCTCTGGCAGGGACCATCACCGTCATGCTGTATGCAGAAATTGACAACGTGATCGAAATCGGTAGAAACAGACAAGTCTTGTTTGACTACATTGCATAATGAATACGCTAGAGATTAACACTCTATTGAAAAAACATCTCCACTCCAGACCTGTGTTAAATGGGGTCTATGCCAGAAACAGATTACCCAGATTATTAAACGTACCTTCGGCCCTTGTGTGAAATACGGATCCAGACCATCCAATGGGACAACACTGGATCGCTATATACATCGACGCCAACTCACGAGGGGAATACTACGATCCAACCGGACGTCCACCGCACGAATCCGCGTATGTCAATTTCATGAATAAACATTGCCTTCATTGGACTTACTATACCGTTCGAGTACAAGAAGAAGGATCTACCATGTGCGGATTTCATTGCATTTTTTACCTCATTCATCGATGTGCAGGACATAGCATGACAGACGTCACCAGGCTCTTAGAAAATGCCGTGGAAGCGACGGGTATTGTACAGAGATTTGTGTTGTTACTTGCTAAACATGTGCTATTAAAAAAAAAGAAAAAACAGGAAAAAAATGAAGGTTAATGCAACCTCTATATAGAGCCAGTCACAAGCCTGGAGCTTCTACTGGGTGACTTAGGGGATTAAATGTACCATTTCATTCATTTGACTCTTAGGTTATTTAGTAGAAATACCACAGTGAGAACGCAGACGTAATAGAAAACAACATTGGAGTACTACACAACACCTCGGACAAATCAGAAAACACCCCAAGGGGAATCATCCACTTTCGGTCTTATGACGTCACTTCCTCTGACGTCACGTCAAATCCGGTAGCCATACTACTTCCGGTCATGCACAATGATACATTTTATACTAATACTATAGTAAAAAAAAAGCGCGGGGAAAATGACGTCACTTCCGGTCACGTAACTTCCGTTCATGTCACATCCATTAGCCATTCTACTTCCGGTCATGCACAATTGTACATTTCGTACTACTGCTATGGTAAGAAAAAAAGCGCGGGAATGCCCTTCCGAGCATGTGCAGAACGTACTTCCGATTATGACGTCACTTCCGGCCACGTGACTTCATGTGACGTCATTTCCGGTCAGGGCCGCTTTCGGTGACGTCACTTCCAGTAACGCATTCGCAATGGCACGCTCCCCTTTACTCCCCCCGAAATATCCCTTGACCTGTCACGATACACTACTTTGACATTTGGATTTGGGGGATCCTATAGATAACCCATTAAAAAATATCGAAGGACGGCATAGTTCTTTCCCACTTGGGGTTTAAGTCAAAGGTATAGCCAAGGCCATTAACTGACTGAAGTGTCTGGGTGGGTTTCTGCACCTCAAGCCCACAGTAGGATGTCAAATATCAACTTTGATATTTGATTTTTTTTATAAATATTCCATGAAAATTATATTAAGGAAGGCAAAGTTCTTGCCCACTTGGGGTTTCAATCAAAGATATTTCCTGGGCCTTTAACTGACTTAGGTGCCTGGGTGGGTTTCTGCACCTCAAGCCCACAGCAGAGTGTCAAATATCAACATTGATATTTGATTTATTTTTTATGGAGGGAGGTTCTCTATGAATATCCCATGAAAAATATATTAAGGACGGCAAAATTCTTGACCATTTGGAGTTTACGTCAAAGGTATTGCCCGGGCCTTTAACAGACATAAGTGTCTGGGTGGGTTTCTGCACCTCAAGTCCACAGTAGGGTGTCAAATATCAACTTTGATATTTGAAAAAATACTTTATGGAGGGGGGTCTCTATAAATATCCCATGAAAAATATATTAAGGACGGTAAAGTTCTTCCCAATTGGGGTTTCAATCAAAGGTATTTCCCGGGTCTTTAACTGACTTAAGTGCCTGGGTGGGTTTATGCACCTCAAGCCAACAGCAGGGTGTCAAATATCAACTTTGATATTTTATTTGTTTTTGATGGAGGGGGTCTCTATAAATATCCCATGAAAAATATATTAAGGACGGCAAAGTTCTTGACCACTTGGGGTTTAAGTCAAAGGTATTGCCCGTGTCTTTAACTGACTGAAGTTTCTGCACCTCAAACCCACAGCAGGGTTTTTTGTTTTGTGGAGGGGAGGGGGTCTCTATAGATATATCATGAAAAATATATCAAGGACGGCAAAGTTCTTGCCCACTTGGGGTTTCAATCAAAGATATTGTCCAGGTATTTATCTGATTTAAATGCCTGGGTGGGCTTCCGCACCTCAAGCTCACAGCAGGGTGTCAAATATCAACTTTGATATGCAGTGAAGTATAATGCTCTGGGATATTCCCTACTCTACAAATAACAACGTCATTCCCGGAATTTCCGTATTGATGAGTCATTCATGGAGACCTCCATAAAGGATTCCAATGCAACTAAATGTAACCAAATTTGGTTTCAAATAATCCTTACATATTTACCTGCAACTACCATTGTTTATACCTTTCCATTTAGATTTTGTTTATTTTTTCATAAAAGTTACTGTTATATTTTGCTAATGTTCTATTATTACACTATTTTTAGATTGATGAGATGTCTTCATGTGAACCGGAATCTTATGACTTTATATTGCTTGACAAAACGCTGTCTAAATTATCTACCGGTTTAAAACATTAAAGTAAATGATTTTTTAGTCTGTGTTTATTTAAAGTGGTAAGCTCGCCATCCGAAAAATATTTATGTCTTCGTTATTTTGTATTGTGTTGGCGAGGGGGGGGGGGGGGAATCTAGATATATTTACTGTATGCCCTGATGTCGATTTATTGTGTTGGCTATGCATTTACAGTAATATATCTGTTATTGGACGCTAGAAATCTTTAAAAGTACATGTTGTTCTTATCTATTTTTTTGGTTTTGAGACATATCGCCTTATTGCTCGCTAGCTTAATGCTCGCTAGAAATTGCTAGCTAGCTTGAGCCTGGTTGTAGAATGCCCGGGTACGTAAATAGCCTAGTGTATTTCTACCTTGCACTAGTGTGTTTATTCCGTCAGAAGAAATACACTAGTATATTTCCGTCGTGGAATTCCTACTCTAGTGCGTCTCAAGTAATATTGTTTTCGTATGGTAATCTAGCGAAATTCCTCAACTACAGGCAGTTATGTATTTATTTTAATTTTTGGGTGTTTTACGTCACTTTCAACAATAGTTCAGCTATATCATGGTGACCAGTTTTAGTGGTGGAGGAAGTCGGAGTACCCGGAGAGAACCATCGAATATGGGCAAGCAACTAGTAAACTTTATCACTTGCGGCTGCGAGTCGAGTGCACCCTTTTTGTAATTTACAAAGCCGGGCGCGTATTGGTGATAGGCTTGTACGAGTTGTTAGATTCAACTACCTAACTCATTGAGCCACCCGGGCACCGGCAGTTATGTATAATACATCACCAGTTCAGTACACACCACGATTTTATTTAGACCGATGTTCTCAACTTTTATTTTTTTTTCTTCTTTTCTTTTACTTTTTGGATCTTCGGTTTTCTTACCTAAGTCTAGACCACTGTTAGGTTTATGTATTCGTTTTTTCGTACATAGGTGCTTCAGTTCACATATATTATTTTAATTTTCCTGTGTTTGAAATCAGTACATGTATTTACTTCATGAAAACAAAAATATACGAGGTTACTTACATCTTCAATAGATATATCGTGTATTTCTCATTTTTACAGGATTACTGTGATGGATACATCGTTCCATGCCTCAGAGAATGATTTTATATGCGAGGACTGTGGAAAATGTCTGAAAAGTAGAAGTTGTCTCGGACGACATCGCCTGAGACAACATTTAAAACAAGAGATGCAATTTAAATGTACCACTGATTCTTGCACAGCAGCATTTTGTGAAAAAGGGGGAGCTATTGGCTCATCAGACCAGCCATGGTGAACAAAAACGTATCACATGTAATTACTGTGGCCACAAACTGTCAGGGAATATCACAGAGCTCATGAGGCAGAGATTCTTCCACATGTTCGGAGAGGATTATATCCTCAGGACTATTCACATTTTTCTCTGGATCAAATGACTATAATTGTAATTGTTTGCAAATTGATAATAAAGATATAAAGAGTTGATTTCATAAAATTTATTTAAATAACAATGAATATTTCTTTTAACAAAAATATGTTTATGTAAAAAATGACTCCCTGTCAATATCACAAAGTATAAACGATTACAATATGTGTACAATTGCTGAAAGAGTTCTTAACCATATTTATCCACATTAGTGTTAAATTCAAAAGATCTAAATTTTAATGTTTCATCCCGATAATTCTGGCAGCAGTGGTCCACTATGGCTTGGTGATTGGAAGTGTCAAATTGGCAGTAGTAACACTTGTACCTATAGATAAAAGAAACATTGCATAATGAAATGGAAAAGATTATAGCAATTTAATAGCAAATAAGGCATTTCGGGTATTTTAAGGCAAGATTGATCATATGAAATAAGAAGATTTACATTAAAGACCACAAACGGAAATGAGCTTCAATAATATTATTAGTATGCATATCTTATATGATGGAAACCATTCCTAAACAAAAAAGACCATTCCTTTGCTTGAAAGTCCATTCCTACACCCAAAACATGAGACCATTCCCATACATTTTTGTCACACCTACCTTTTTGACGAAGTACAATCCGCCATCTTGAAATGACCATTCCGTATCGGGTACACGACAGTGGAATGATTCTTTGATAAATATAATATATAGGTAATATTGTAGTACCTAGATCATTAAGATGTACCCCATCATCCAACAAGGTGGTCGTGGCTTAAATATCCGGGTAACTGACATAGTAACCCCAATTTCGTACAGAGGATAATAATACTTTCCAATTATATTGCATTTTTAAGTATTGTGATTATTTTTCAGTTGTATGCAATAGATTAGTCATTCCTGCTGACATGACATATATTGTTAATATTTAACTGTAAAATAATCTACATGTATATTTCTGATATTGTGTTTTCTATTTATTTTTTTTATTAAGATACAAATGTATATGTATATTATATTGCCTTTCTGAACCTACCACGGTTCATGTGACCTTAGGTAGGGGAGCGTACCCGAAACAATTAAAATAGTCATATAATTAAACTACAATAAACTATGTTGATATTGTGTCGTCTTGTCACGTTAATTTTAAATAGTGACCTTTATGAATTAATGTTATAATATTTTGAAAATCGAATACTTCACATTTATTTCCAGAATATAGTTATACATTATTTACTATGTATATTTGTATGTAGTGTTTGTAAATGATACAACTTTATTTAGAGTCAGAAAGAATTAAGCAAGTATAACACAAGCTCTAGTGTGCTGTTAAATCTGATATACGAATATACATAAACAAACAATAAACAACACATGCACACAATAAAAGTAAAAGCATTGTGAAATTAAAAAAATAATCCATCCATGAAACTTAAAACTAAGCGAAAAATATGAAAGCAATAAAAACACATGATAGACCTAGCACTAGCATAAGTTAAAAGCACATTAATATTAATGTGAGTAAACAGAAGGTATGGATATAAACAAGACACATAGTATCTAGCAAAATTACAATATTATGAATTTTAAAAGCACATTCATCTATCTACAATTTTAAAAGACAAAGCAAAAAGTATGAAAATAATTATTAAACAAATCATGCACAGAAGCTGTCGTGACATGAGCTGCCATTCCATGAGTTTATTAAACTCTTAAATTGATTGAAAGATGTTTCTTTCTTGAAGTGGTCTGGCAGCTCATTTCAAGTTTTTGAAGCATACTATTTAAAAGACACAAGATCATACAGATATTGAGGGCTTTCCTTATTGTCCTTAGATGTACGGACTCTGATTATCCCTTTGGTATCTTTAAACTCTTTTTTGTAAACCTGTGTCATTATTTCTTGGCCCTTTAAACACGCTCCACAAGTGGTAAGAATTGAAATTGCTTACATATTTTGTTCATATAGTACATTTGATTTAAGCATATTTTATTGTCAAATATATACCATAGGATTGAACACAAGTTTTACAACTTATATGAAGTTCTCTCGACTATCATACAAACATAGGTCTGACAGAGAGGATGACGTATAATAAGTGTATAACAATTTATGATATAGAAACAAATAAAAGACAACAGATAAGTAAAATTGGGGGTGGAAGTTATGTTCCTTCAGTGAATCGCCTACTGTTCTTTGCAAAATGTATCTAGAGTATTCTCCCTTGCCAGATTTTGGCAATTACTATAAGTATGAATTTAATAATAATACTTTATTGCAAATTACACCCTTCAGAATCAAGCAAAAACAAGAACAATTTAACATACATACATTATAAACATACAACATCATATATTGAATTATTTCAACAAGTAAAACGATGACTCTCTGACCGGCGTGAGCCCTATTTCATTGCTACATATTGTTTCAAAAAGGTACAAATTACCGGTAAAAGGGTTGAGTTCGGGTTAAGGAGGAAATGATCTTTCTGAAATGAGGTCTGGGAAGTCTAACTTTATGGTTTTTAATAATTCTTTTCTTTTTTGTTCGTTTAATTTACAGTTTAAGAGAAAGTGACACTAATCTTCAACAACTTTACAAATGTTACATAATCTTTGTTGACGGGGAATATTTTTTAGCGACCAGTTACTATTTGTAAACAATGATCACTGGTGCGAAATTTTGTTAAAATTTGTCTATATTTAAAACTTGTTAATTCGGATAAATATTTTTCAAGACCGATACTAGATTTTAGTCTACTATGTAAAAATAATTTTGATTCGTCAAATTATGATGAAAGATGTTCTTTAAATTTATTTTTATACTTTTCTGTAGCGACTTTTCTTAACTGTGTTTTTATGGAACATTTTACTTTTTCAAATGATTTATCTATATTCGAGTAGTTTTCAATATTCAAATCAAACTCTTTAAATATATTATTGGCAAAAGTATACCATGCGTAAATATCTTCTTCATGTAAATTTGTGTTTACTTTTAAGGCCTCTGCAACAAGTTGATTAATATTATTCGTATTTAACCTGGAGAAATACACCATTACTTGAGTTTTAATGATGGAAGATAATGGGAAACGACCTAGCTCTGAGTTTGAGGCAATATTACTTGCGGTTTTTTTAAGTCCCAACATGATTTTACAATATTTAGTATGATTTTTTTCATATGACGTTTTGTAATCAAAAGATAACATGTCACAAGTTTTATTATTTTTCTCAGCCATAATAATGGCTCTATATAGAGGCAGATAATCGTCCATGTACCATACTTCACAGTTATATTGTAAGACTGGTCTAATAAGAGTGTCAAATAGTTTACACGAAAGGTTTACAGGTAGAAGCTCAAAATTTGAAAATAACTTTCTCGGGGAAAATAAAACTTTTAGACCCTTTTTGGCAATTTCCTGTATACATCTTTTAAAATTTCCTTTAAAGTCAATAGTATTTCCCAAGTAATTATATTCTTTTTCTTCCTTAAGAGGTTTGTTTTTATAGAAAACAGCTGGGGTAGGGGTTAAAACTTTTTGAAAAGTGAGATTTTTTTTTATTTACGTTAACTGTTATTTGCCAGTCATAACAATATTGTTTTCAAATTATTTAAAACATTTTGTAACCTTGTATCAGAGTCTGAAAAAAATATTAGATCATCAGCAAAACTAAGATTAGATATACAAGCGCTATCAAGTTGTAGAGGGTCACATGATCCATCAAAAAATGTCATGTATATCATTAATATATATAGTAATTAAATAGAGTGGGGCTCAAAATATTCTTTTTTATACTCCCATTTCAACATTGAAATATTCTGAATGTCTGTTGCTATTTTTTACAACAGACTGACAAATGTCATACATATCTTGTATGATGTAAAAGAACTTGCTTCTAACATTATGTTTCATTAATTTATACTGAAAGCCACTATGCATCACGAGTAACATGGAGGGTGTCTTATAAGGGGCTGGGATTGCTTTCAGATCACGAGTAACATGGAGGGTATCTTATAAGGGGCTGGGATTGCTTTCCCATCACGAGTAACATGGAGGGTGTCTTATAAGAGGCTGGGATTGCTTTCCCATCACGAGTAACATGGAGGGTGTCTTATTAGAGGCTGGGATTGCTTTCCCATCACGAGGACCTTGTGGTGTTTGTGTTGCTCATTTTTTTAGTTTTCTATGTTGTGTTTTTTGTTTTGTTTGACTTCGTCCTGTGTCTTTTGTGACAAAGTTGCCTGTAGCTCTGGATTGTCCATTGTTTATTGCTCTTTTGGTTTTCTCTAGTGATTATTTAGCATGCATGCCTGAGAATGCTAAGCTTCTCAAAATCAAAACCGCGTCGCTGGCGTAATGGTTAGCGTATTCTCTTCGAGTGGGTAGATCGTGTGTTCGAGCCAAACCAACGACTATAAAATTGATATTTGCAGCTTCTCCGCTAAGCACGCAACATTAAGGGGAAAGAGCAAAGACTGGTTGATTCCGAATCAGAATAATTTGTCCGGGTGGAGCGACATGTCTCCTGTTGTTTTAGTGAGGTAGCACTATAAAAATCTATCTCAGCATGTTGGTCTAGAAAAAAGCAGACCTCGTCATCAACTCATTGAAAATTAACTTGTTCTTGCCATGATATTGCTGAAATATTGCTTTTTTTTTGTTGTTGTTTTTGTTGGCTTAAAATTTCGAAAGATATGCTTGGTATAGATTACAAGTTATTTTTAGTATCGCTTACACGCCTCCTGAATATACAGTTCATTGTTCTATTGATGCTTTTTGCGGATTTATCATTACCTGAACGTACGATCTTGATTATTGAAGTTTACCAAGTCAAATAATGAATCTTCAAACTCTGTGACGGTGATCGATATAGTGAATTTACCTGTTAAAATAAAAAATAAAAAAATAACATGGAAGGCTCGTAAAGGGTATATTAGATCAACGAAATGTTGAATATTATTCCGACGGGTCTTCCTTATTTCTTACTAAACTTATCAGATTCACAACAAATAACATATATAAATTTAATTTTTTTTTATTTAATTTTAATTTTAAAATATATTTGTATAATTAACTTGTCACTTATCCTATAAGCATTTCATATTGCAGTGTGTAGTGACGCGATGGTCTGATAAATATGATTTGAATTTCTAAAAACTAATATAGTTTTTATTTAAACAAATTTAGATGAAAAAATGTGTGTCTTGAATATTACATAGGATATTTTAAGAATATATTTCGTTTAATAGTATTGTGTGCATGCAACTGAAAAATAAGATAAAATGTTTAACGCCACTTTCAGCGGCATATTTTAGTTGCATTGTGTTGTTTGGGTTTATTGGTAGATAATAATACCCCCAACAAAGCTATTGTAAATGCGGCCTCTAATATCACTTACAGGCCGGTAATAGTGGCCGTTGATACAGGCCGCTAATAGGGGCCGATGATACAGGCCGCTGTATTATAATAATTTGACCCATTTTTGTGACAAGGTTTATATCGTACACCTGGTCATTTAAACGGGAAAATTATTTAAACTCGCTTTCAAACAATATATAACAATTTCTCTGGATCGTCAGCCAACAATTTACACTCGTCTGTAGATTCTTGATCTGTGTTTAAAATTGACCAATTCAAATGACAAAAGAAAAAAAATCGTAATCCATGTTTGATATTTTTTTCTAGATGCCCAGTTCGTTCTTTCTTAAAATGTTCATCAAATGTCACCTGCTAAAGATCCATCGCTGTATATAGTAATCTGAAAAAATATTTAGAAATGCACATTTAGTTGTATATTAACCCAACGTATTAAATAGAATAAACAAATGAAAACGCGTTAAAAAAAACCGAAATGCGTGATATCAATTTATTTCGTTCATATTATATCATTTCCGCACGTTCAATGTGTGTTTCTTAGCTTAAAATATCAAAATTCCGCGTCAGATTTGATACAATGTTATTGTGCGAAATGAGTTTGTCTATCGGCGTATGAATGCTTACTAAAATATATGTGCATACATATTATTACATACCTTTCTTAAATGACCAGTCTTTCCATCAATGACAAAAACTTTGTAAATTAAATTTACGAGCGAAATCGGTTTCCACATCAAATATGTGTCAGTCATCCAATTGCATGTGTACAACAGTTACCTTTTATTGTTTGACCTTGAACGGTCGAACGATTTTTATAAAGGCGCACTCGATTGACAATAAAACGATCTATGTTAAAAAGTATAATTTATTAAATTGATATTTTGTTTATTCATTTATGACAATAATAACATTATTTTTTATAAATTACCGTATTATATTTTACAATAGCAATTAACACAATATATCAGGTTTAGAGGTACATAGGGATGTAATACTTGACATAGTTTTGAAATGCACAACCGATTGGTGATATATAAATCAATAAATCAATTTTAAGGTTGTAGTTGGATTAAATGCCATACCATTTGTTTTTTCAAAAACACTATTATTGTACAAGTTAGATACATTATTATTGAAACAAAAGAAGTTGCACGTATTAGATATAACGGGTTTCTTTTTCCGCACGAGTATTGAGGTGAAGGGTGAAGGGTGCTCGGTCTTCACATGAGTACTCATGCGGAAAAAGAAATCAGTTGTATCCAATACGGGCCACTTCTTTTGTTTCAATAGTACTGTATCTTATGCATATCTTCAACATTCTGTTTTATGAATATTACATATCTGATATATTTTATATAGTACAAAACAACAAGACATAAGAACTGAATCACTTATCCTCGTTCATGACTTATCACCTGGGGTGTAACTATATTAACACGACAGGTGCCACTAGTGGAGCAGGAACTACTCACCTTTCCGGAGTACGTGAGTTCAACCCCGTTTTCAGTGGGATTCGTGTTTCTCGATCTTTAGTTTTATATGTATATTTTGTAGATCGTTGCTTGTCCATTTGTACTTTCTCTTTTGGCCATTGTCTTCAATTTACGAATTCTGATTACCCCTTTGATATCTTCAAACTCTTCTTGCGTGAAAGTTCGTTGAAATACTTCTTTTATTAACTTAACAAATTGTAGTATCAAGTCAAACACGTCTTAACTTTTGTTGTCTTGTGTTTGTTATTTACTATGTCTCGTATTTATGCTTTTAATTTTGTTTTTTGTTTTTCGTTTTATGCTATGTTTGTTTGTTTGTTTTTTTATTTTTGTTTTTGCTTATTTGTTAGTTGTTTGTTTGTTTGTTTGTTTTTATTTTCCTCTCGCTGCTTTTTTTTCGTTATGGTCATAATATGTTTAAATTTATGAACATTAGGCCTTTCTCTAAAGTAACTTGGGATGAGATGTTTACGGTTTTGCTCAAAGTATGGGCATTGCAAAATATAATGGAATTCATCTCCAATGTCATTTTTGTCGCAGATGAGTCATTTCATATGGTTTTTCGTTCGATATTTTGCCATCTTCCAGGTTGAATAGGTAATCTATTCTTAGTGATTCTACCTTTATTTCAAATAATATCATTTTTTGCGTCTAACATTTCAAGTTGTGGTTCAGGCATTAATTGTCTTTGAGTAACATAATATGCAACAGAGTGTGAACGGATAATGTGTTTGTTAAATACCGGTGGTCTTTAAGGCAAGGTGACTGTATTATGATTAATTTTCACTGTGAGTTTTATATGTTTCTTATTTGTATTGATAAACCCATTTATGGGTAGTTTGTAATTAATAATAATAATTATAAAATAAAAATGGTAATCATGTGTACAATGTCATTTTGATTTTGCATTCGTCGTCATCGTTGAAATTAATATTATTTTAATTATTTCAGTGGTGAAAACATCCTGCCACAGAATTCTAAAAATGCTGAAAATTCGGAACAAGGAAAAGAACTTTAATATTTGTATTGGATTACTAATCATGTGCTACATTGTGTGGATTGTATCTTCGTTCTCTTTTCTGAATAAACCACGTGATGATATTAACGACCCTCCAAAATATGATAACCAAAGGCCCCTAAATCCTGGTGGATATGAAGGTATATATCTCAATGCCATTTTACGAGATTGTGGTCAACTGTGCAACACTTTGCGGAAAGGATCACCGGGGCCATATTTTAATCATGTGACAGCACCTATCGATGGCTTGGCACTGTTTAAAAATGATTATATTGATTTAGGGCATGTGAAACCGAGGGCTCCTAAAGCAATGCCACCATAACTGAAGGATGAATACACCATGAGTGGTCGAATACAATTGATTAAAGTATATTACAGTGACATATATCTAGGACAGACAAAGTCAATACCCGTATGGACGGTAAAAAATGTTGACAATCTGATACAATTAGCTAAAGAGGGAAAGCTGGGAGGAACATACGGAGCAAAGGATACAAACGAATTACGTGATGCTCTTAAGCATACACCTGGAATTAAAAATGCACGTGTATTAGTGATTGGTTCCACATCTCCATGGGTCGAAACTTGTGTTATAGAGGTAGGAGCAAAATAAATTGTAACTCTGGAATACAGAGCCATTAATTCTGAACATCCTCAATTAAAAACTATGGTCCCATTAGAATTCCGAAACAGTTATCTGAATAACACGCTAGGCACTTTCGATGTGATTGTTACCTATAGCTCAGTAGAACATTCTGGTTTAGGAAGATTTGGGGATATGCTAAATCCATGGGGTGATATAATTACCATAGCACGAGCTTGGTGTGCAACAAAAGATGGCGGTTCCTTGACAATTGGGGTGTCATATCATTATGAAAATGAATTAATTAGATTCAATGCTGACAGATGTTATGGTAAATTCCGTTATCCATACCTTACGACTAATTAGAAACAGCATTATGAAGGACATGGCGCACAAAACCCTCATATGTTTACAAAGGTTGCATATCCATGATTATATCCTAATATCAAAGGGGAGATACATCTTAAGTTTAATACTCTTTTTTTAGTTGCTACAGAGGTCTTGTTATAGTCAAGACATTCGGCATTCTTTTTTTTATTAAACTAATGTTATACATATGGAACACACGTGATCTTAGATACCAAAGGTTAGGGTTATGGTGTTTAATACCACTTTCAATCATAATCCAGCTATTACGTGGCGATCGGTTTTATTGGTGGAGGAAACCGGAGTACACGATGAAAAGCACCGATATGACGAAAGTCACTGACACTTATCACACAAAGTCGCATCGAGTACACCTCCCAGTGGTGATAGACACTGATTGCAAAAGGGACAAAGTGACTCTCATTAACTTGTGATTCTACCTTCAATGTTTTCTTTTTCTGATATCACACTAAGAAATCATAAAAGGTAAAGTTTGAAGAAGTTTGTAATTTTTTATATAACCTACCTCTTATTATTTTGAACAGGTTTGAGCCACTGAAAGGGAACTGGCTTTTTCCCCTTCATTTTCATCTCGGACAATGTCACATGACTCGATTGCTAAGGCATCTGCAAGTAAAATCATCAGAAATGTAAATAACTTGCATGTTTCAGATCAATATAAAGGCATTTGTTCATTATTTCTACCCATTTAAAAGTGTATATGCAAGTATAGTAATTGTATTCGTTCTTGTATAACACAATATAAAATAGCATTAGGGCTATGCATCTCTGAAGTCTTTTTAAAGTCTTTTATTTAAATCATTTTCATGTTGCATATGGAAGGAAATGGTTTGTAGAGCATTTATAGTTTTTATATAATGTATTGATTTCTAAATTCATGTATTTCACACACTCTGCAGCATATGCTACATGATATACACATATACATGTCAAAATGCGTGAATTTAAAAAATAAAAATGTTTTTTTTTTCATTTGCGCAAACAAAAAAATCATTTGCGATATTTTTATTGTTACCTGGTAATGATATATTACCATAATTTGTAGTGGATAAATTGTAAAAAGATGAGAAATGCTACCACATTATGTGGGACTTAATTCTGAGTTTGTGTCATCAAAAACAGTTCTTTCTAACTATATTGACTTTGAACAAGTAATGCACAATATTTTGATGAGTGTATTTCCTGCACAAAAGATTGCTGTCGTTTTCATCTTGCACAGAGCTGGTGGTGGAAAATTCAAACAGTAGGGCTAAGTTCAGAGTACAATGATAAATCTTGTGAAATCGGCAAATGATTGTCACCATTTTTTAGACTTCCATTTCTCTTCCTACGGAAGAAATAGAAGATTGCTTTGTAGAAGACATTAGGGGTGGGGATCTCAACCATTAAAAGTTCACTTCAGGTAGGTGGTGGGGTATGACCCCCTGGGGCCTGAGCTATAAGGCATTTAATTTGCCTAGTCACCCTGATCATAAATATATATGGCTTAGGGGGGAATCTCAACCATTAAAAAGTTCACCTCAGGTAGGGGGTGGGGTATGACCCCCTGGGGCCTGAGCTATAAGGCATTTAATTGCCTAGTCACCCTGATCATAAATATATATGGCTTAGGGGGGATCTCAACCATTAAAAAGTTCACTTCAGGTAGGGGGTGGGGAATGACCCCCGGGACCTGAACTATAAGGCATTTAATTTGCCTAGTCACCCTGATCATATATATATATGGTTTAGGGATGGGGATCTCAACCATCAAAAAGTTCACTTCAGGTAGGGGTGTGAATGACCCCCGGGGTCTGAGCTATAAGGCATTTAATTTGTCTATTCACCCTGATAATAAATATATATGGCTTAGGGGTGGGGATCTCAACCAGTAAAATATTCACTTCAGGTAGTGGGTAGGATATGACCCCGGGGCATGAGCTATAATGCATTTAATTTGCCTATTCAGCCTGATCATAAATATATATATTACGGATTTAGTTTGTTACACATATTTGTATTGGTTCTTCAACCCTGAATGTCAGCATATATTCGGAAAACAGACGGGGTATATATTTCAGTCCCCCAAAACGATTAAAACATGGACGACAAAACATTACGCTTCATCGAATCAATGGTATAATACGGAATAATAAATGTATTTTTACCAAATTAAATGCTGTTTTTATACTCAAAACGGCTGCATGAACAAAAAAATATTACAACGGTTAATTCCGTCACAAATACCTGATCGATTCAGCTAACTCCTATGTTTCACGGCTGTACCATAACAAATAAACAAAACTTTGAACCTTGAAAACTTTCGACGTCATGGGGCCACACCAAGGTTTTATTTACATGTTGTTAACATTTAAATTATTGAAACTGTTTCGCAAACCCGTTGTTTTGTTATGTGATATATTAATGTTATATTTATAAAGTTTATAAAATTTACTACATATGAAACTGTATTGATTTAGAAATTTAGTACAGTATTTTCCTTCATGAGACACCCCATACATGAAATATGACGCGACACATATTTTGACGTCATTGAAGAATGACGTCAAAGGTACGGAAACGGACATCTAGAGATACGAAAAATGAAAATAAAAGAGGCAAATTTATTTAATTCAGATGGATGTTGTATTTATAGAAAAACTATTGGTTAAAACCGTAATATATCTGTTATATCTGCGCCTCAGGGAATATGTCACATTATATACCATGTCTGATAACTGAATAACATATAATATATGGCTTAGGGTGGGTATCTCGGTCACATTTGTTTATACAGATTCATTTTAACTGTATTATACTAGAATAATTGTCAATATTTAAATTAGAGTTATCTCTCTTTCCACAGAAAAAGAGATTTTTTTTAGGCAGCATACAATCATAAACATGAATTGTCTGTGGCGGCCATGTTTGTTAATGGATCGGGACGAAATTAGCAGCTTTTATAGAGGACCTTCCATAGATGCTCTGTGCCGAGTTTCAATTCATTTGGATCAGTAGTTTCAGAGGAGAAGATTAAAAAAAATAGGCCAATCAGAAACTAGAATTGCCTGTGACGGCCATGTTTGTTAATGGATCGGGACAAAATGAGCAGTCATTATAGAGGATTTTCCATAGATGCTTCCTACAAAGTTTCAATTCATTTGGCTGAGGGGTTTCAGAGGAGAAGATTAAAATGTGAAAAGTTAACGGACGACAGACGACGGACGACGGACGCCAAGTGATGGCAAAAGCTCAGTGAGCTAATAAATTATAAATCGAAGCGTTCGGTTTCCTGTATATAATCTGCTAGAAGCCGAATCCGTTCCGTTTCCGTTAGTGAAACTTCTTCATCTGCTCCTACTGTAAGGAGCACCTCCAGACTGAGGTACATTGAGCCAGACAATAAAAACATGTCATGAATTAGTTTTTCCCCTGCTCCACATGACTTGATCTGGTTATATTGCTTTATTTCAATTCAAAATGACCGCGTGAACTAACGCGCATGCGTACTTACAACACAATATTCCGGTATGAAACCCGCGAAATTTAAATTTATTTCAACACATAGTCCTTTAGTAATATGTTTTAATTTTCTTTAAAAAAAATCATTTTTGAAAATATTTCTTCGTTTTTTAAGATAATCACATTTAATATCTTTAATGTGTTGTTGAAAATTTAGTAAAACATAGCTGAAATAAAGCTTGGTTTTCGACATGAAGAAGTTTTTCATTCAGCGTTACATTCTTTTCTTTCCATGAACTTATCGATTTTTTCCATCAAGCATTCCTTTAATCAGAAATAATCATTGACGTCATCAAGTACACTGACTCTGCTTCCGGTCCCCCAAAAATTAATTGGTTCGAAAAACGTTTTTTTTTTAGGTTTTTACTGAGAAAAAATGTAAAGAAAACATTTTCGAAGTGATGACTTCAACTTTATCGAAATAACAATTCAGGGGCTTAAATCTTTCAGCGACTTTGGTCCAAATGCAGCAAATGTAGCCCTTGGCCTCGGATCCTTGACATGCTTAATATTTTTGCCGTTCATGCAAGTTTTAAGGTCAACGGTCAAAATGTCATTGACATTTTGTACTTGTGACCTTTTCATATGTAACATGTCTAGGTGATCAATGGTGAGGACCCTAGGTCGGCTTTTACTATTCCACGATTTATATGTTTTATTCTTTATGTCGATGCAATGTACGTTTAAGTATCGAGAGTTTCATCCTGCCCACTTTCCACCACAAGTGTTACTTTATAACGTCTTTCTCTTCTCCATCTTGGCTGTTCCTCGTTATCTTTACCCTGTGATATGTCCTGATCCTCTTGACCCTATTCTAACCTCGTTATCCTTTCCATCTCATTCACATTAGTTGATGCACTTATGTATAATCTTTTCTTAAACTTTTTTCTTGAAATAACTTCGACGTTAAGCCAACGTTGAACCAACGTCGTTAATTCAGCGCAATATTCGTAACGTACATTAAACGTTGAAACAACGTTGTAAATTCAATGTTGAAACAACGTTGAATTTTAGTTGATCAACGGCACGACTGAATATTAACCTAATATCAACGTTGATTCAACGTGGCGTGCCTGCTGGGAAGAAGTGTTTGAAGATACCAACGGGGCAATCAGAATCCGTATATCGAAGAACAGAATGGCCAAGAGGAAAAGTACAAAGGGACAAACAACAATCTACAAGACATACACATACAACTGAAGATCGAGTAAAATAAACCCCACTAAGAACTCAGGTGTCTCGGAATGGTAAGTAGTTCCTGTTCCACAAGTGCCACCCGTCGTGTTAATCTATGTACAAATCCGATGATAAGTCATGTATGAGGAAAGGACCGGCAAGTACGAACGACAAGGGGGACATATCCGTGGTCATTTGTGAAACAGATATTCCATAACGGTCAACCAAATCATGGTGGCGAACGTAAAACCTTAGTTCAGTAACTTCCTTGTTAGCTGCAACCCTCTATCAAGGAAATCATTCTAGCAACCACAAGCTCTGGAATATCGTTGCAACTGTGTGATATATACTCCGTATCCAGGTGCTACTGGAATGTTGCTACATATAGATCGAAAGTTCACAACTCAGTAAAAAAAATATCACACTATCGGAACAGCTCGAAGTAAGACAAAATGTCACACTGTCGTAACAGTTCGAAAAAAGAAACAAAACCACACTATTGTCGAGAACACTCCACATGTTTGGGGACAGATAAAATACCACACTGTTGGAACAGCAAGAACATTCCACATTGTCGGAAACAGTTAAAATACCACACTGTTGGAACAGTGAGAACACTCCACATTTTCTGGAACAGTTAACATACCACACTGTTGGAACCGTAAGAACATTCCACATTGTCGGGAACAGTTAAAATACCACACTGTCGGAACAGTAATAACATTCCACATTGTCGGGGAGAGTTAAAATACCACACTGTCGGAACAGTAACATTCCACATTGTAGGGGACAGTTAATATACCACACTGCCGGGACAGTTTACATACCACACTGTCGGAACAGTAACATTCCACATTGTCGGGGACAGTTAATATACCACACTGCCGGGGCAGTTAACATACCACACTGTCGGGACAGTTAAAATACCACACTGTCAGGACATTAAGAACATTCCATTTTGCCGGAACAGTTAAAATAGCACGCTGTCGTGGCAATTAAAATACCACACTGTCGGGACAGTTAAAATATCACACTGTCGGGACAGTTAAAATACCACACTGTCAGGACAGTCAAAATACCACATAGTCGGAACAGTAAGAACATTCCGTATTATCGTGGACAGTTAAAATACCAAACTGTAGGAACAGTAAGAACATTCCACATCGTCGGGGACAGTTAAAATACCACACTGTAGGATCAGTAAGAACATTCCACATTGTCGGGAGCAGTTAAAATACCACACTGTCGGAACAGTAACATTCCACATTGTCGGGGACAGTTAATATACCAAACTGCCGGGACAGTTAGCATACCACACTGTCGGAACAGTAAAAATACCACACTGTCAGGACATTAAGAACATTCCATTTTGTCACGAACAGTTAATGTACCACACAACCGGGACAGTTTAAATAGAACACTGTCGTGGCAGTTAAAATACCACACTATCGGGCAGTTAAAATATCACACTGTCGGCACAGTTAAAACACCACACTCTAGGAACAGTACGAATATTCCACATTGTTGGGGACACTTAAAATACCAAACTGTCGGAACAGTAAGAACATTACACATTGTCATGGACAGTTAAAATACCACAATGTAGGAACAGTAAGAACATTCCACATTGTCGCGGACAGTTAAAATATCACACCGTCGGGAAAGTAAGAACATTCCATATTGTCGGTGACAGTTAAAATACCACACTGTAGGAACAGAAAGAATACTCCACATTGTCGGGGACAGTTAAAATACCACACTGTTGGAACAGTAAGAACATTCCAGATTGTCGGGAACAGTTAAATACCACACTGTCGGAACAGTAAGATCATTCCACATTGTCGGGGACAGTTAAAATACCACACTGTCGGAACAGTAAGAACATTCCACATGGTCGGGGAGAGTTAAAATACCACACTGTCGGAACAGTAAGAACATTCCACATGGTTTCGGAGAGTTAAAATACCACACTGTCGGAACAGTAAGAACATTCCACATTGTCGGGGACAGTTAATATACCACACTGTAGGAACAGTAAGAACATTCCATATTGTCGGAGACAGTTAATATACCACACTGCCGGGACAGTTCAAATACCACACTCTCGGTGCAGTTAAAATTCCACACTGTAGGAACAGTAAGAACATCATTCCATATTGCCGGGAACAGTTAAAATACCACACTCTCGGAACAGTAAGAACATTCCACATTGTCGTGGACAGTTACAATACCGCACTCTAGGAACAGTCAGAATATTCCACATTGTTGGGGACAGTTAAAATACCACATTGTTAGGGCAATTAAAATCCCAAACTGTCGGAACAGTAAGAATATTCAACATTGTCGGTGACAGTTAAAATACCAAACTGTCGGAACTGTAAGAACATTCCACCTTGTCTGGGACATTTAAAATACCACACTGTCGGTACAGTAAGAACATTCCACATTGTCGTGGACAGTTAAAATACCACACTCTAGGAACAGTAAGAATATTCCACATTGTCGGGGACGGTTAAAATACCACACAGTCGGAAGAGTAAGAATATTCCACATTGTCGTGGACAGTTGAAATACCATACTCTAGGAACAGTAAGAATATTCCACATTGTTGGGGACAGTTAAAATACCACACTGTTTGGGCAATTAAAATACCACACTCTAGGAACAGTAAGAATATTCCACATTGTCGATGACAGTTAAAATACCAAACTGTCGGAACAGTGAAAACATTACACATTGTCGGTGACAGTTAAAATACCACACTGTCGGGACAGTAAGAAAATTCCACATTGTCGGGAACAGTTAATATACCACACTGTCGGGACATTTAAATTACCACACTCTCGGAACAGTAAGAACATTCCACATTATCGGGGACAGTTAAAATATCACACGTCGGAACAGTAAGAAGATTCCACATTGTCGTGGACAGTTGAAATACCATACTCTAGGAACAGTAAGAATATTCCACATTGTTGGGGACAGTTAAAATACCACACTGTTTGGGCAATTAAAATACCACACTCTAGGAACAGTAAGAATATTCCACATTGTCGATGACAGTTAAAATACCAAACTGTCGGAACAGTGAAAACATTACACATTGTCGGTGACAGTTAAAATACCACACTGTCGGGACAGTAAGAAAATTCCACATTGTCGGGAACAGTTAATATACCACACTGCCAGGACAGTTACAATACCACATTGTAGGAAAATTAAGAACACTCCACATGTTTGGGGACAGCTAAAATACCACACTCTTGGATCAGTAAGAACATTCCACATTATCCGGGACAGTTAAAATACCACACTGTCGGAACAGTAAGAACATTCCACATTGTCGTGGACAGTTGAAATACCATACTCTAGGAACAGTAAGAATATTCCACATTGTCGGGGACAGTTAAAATACCACACGGTCGGGAAAGTAAGAAAATTCCACATTGTCGGGAACAGATAATATACCACATTGCCAGGACAGTTAAAATACCACATTGTAGGAACAGTAAGAACACTCCACATGCTTGGGGACAGTTAAAATACCACATTGTTGGAACAGTAAGAATATTCCACATTGTCAGGGACGGTTAAAATACCACACAGTCGGAAGAGTAAGAACATTCCACATTGTCGGGAAGAGTTAATATACCACACTGTCGGGACATTTAAAATACCACACTGTCGGAACAGTAAGAACATTTCACATTGTCGGGGACAGTTAAAATACCACACTCTCGGAACAGTAAGAACATTCCACATTATCGGGGACAGTTAAAATACCACATGTCGGAACAGTAAGAAGATTCCACATTGTCGTGGACAGTTGAAATACCATACTCTAGGAACAGTAAGAATATTGCACATTGTTGGGGACAGTTAAAATACCACACTGTTAGGGCAATTAAAATACCACACTCTAGGAACAGTAAGAATATTCCACATTGTCGGTGACATTTAAAATAACAAACTGTCGGAACAGTAAAAACATTACACATTGTCGGTGACAGTTAAAATACCAAACTGTCGGAACATTAAAAACATTACACATTGTGGTGAAAGATAAAATACCACACTCTTGGAACAGTAAGAGGATTCCACATTATCGGGAACAGTTAAAATACCACACTGTCGGAACAGTAAGAACATTCCACATTGTCGGGGACAGTTAAAATACCACACTGTCGGGAAAGTAAGAAAATTCCACATTGTCGGGAACAGATAATATACCACACTGCCAGGACAGTTAAAATACCACATTGTAGGAACATTAAGAACACTCCACCTGCTTGGGGACAGTTAAAATACCACACTGTTGGAACAGTAAGAATATTCCACATTGTCGGGGACTGTTAAAATATCACACAGTCGGAAGAGTAAGAACATTCCACATTGTCGGGAAGAGTTAATATACCACACTGTCGGGACATTTAAAATACCACACTGTCGGAACAGTAAGAACATTCCACATTGTCGGGGACCGTTAAAATACCACACTGTAGGAAGAGTTAGAAAATTCCATATTGTCGGGGGCAGTTAAAATACCACACTATAGGAACATTAAGAATATTCCATATTGTTGGGGACAGCTAAATTACCACACTGTTGGGCAGTTAAAATACCACACTGTAGGAACAGTAAGAACATTCCATACTGCCGGGAAAAGTTAAATTACCACACTCTCGGAACAGTAAGAACATTCCACATTATCGGGGACAGTTAAAATACCACACGTCGGAACAGTAAGAAGATTCCACATTGTCGGTGACAGTTGAAATACCATACTCTAGGAACAGTAAGAATATTCCACATTGTTGGGGACAGTTAAAATACCACACTGTTAGGGCAATTAAAATACCACACTCTAGGAACAGTAAGAATATTCCACATTGTCGGTGACAGTTAAAATACCAAACTGTCGGAACAGTAAAAACATTACACATTGTCGGTGACAGTTAAAATACCACACTGTAGGAAGAGTTAGAACATTCCATATTGTCGGTGACAGTTAAAATACCAAACTGTCGGAACATTAAAAACATTACACATTGTGGTGAAAGGTAAAATACCACACTCTTGGAACAGTAAGAGGATTCCACATTATCGGGAACAGTTAAAATACCACACTGTCGGAACAGTAAGAACATTCCACATTGTCGGGGACAGTTAAAATACCACACTGTCGGGAAAGTAAGAAAATTCCACATTGTCGGGAACAGATAATATACCACACTGCCAGGACAGTTAAAATACCACATTGTAGGAACATTAAGAACACTCCACCTGCTTGGGGACAGTTAAAATACCACACTGTTGGAACAGTAAGAACATTCCACATTGTCGGGGACAGTTAAAATACCACACTGTCGGGAAAGTAAGAAAATTCCACATTGTCGGGAACAGTTAATATACCACACTGCCAGGACAGTTAAAATACCACATTGTAGGAACATTAAGAACACTCCACCTGCTTGGGGACAGTTAAAATACCACACTGTTGGAACAGTAAGAATATTCCACATTGTCGGGGACTGTTAAAATATCACACAGTCGGAAGAGTAAGAACATTCCACATTGTCGGGAAGAGTTAATATACCACACTGTCGGGACATTTAAAATACCACACTGTCGGAACAGTAAGAACATTCCACATTGTCGGGGACAGTTAAAATACCACACTCTAGGAACAGTAAGAACATTTCACATTGTCGGGGACCGTTAAAATACCACACTGTAGGAAGAGTTAGAAAATTCCATATTGTCGGGGGTAGTTAAAATACCACACTATAGGAACATTAAGAATATTCCATATTGTTGAGGACAGCTAAATTACCACACTGTTGGGCAGTTAAAATACCACACTGTAGGAACAGTAAGAACATTCCATACTGCCGGGAAAAGTTAAATTACCACACTCTCGGAACAGTAAGAACATTCCACATTATCGGGGACAGTTAAAATACCACACGTCGGAACAGTAAGAAGATTCCACATTGTCGGTGACAGTTGAAATACCATACTCTAGGAACAGTAAGAATATTCCACATTGTTGGGGACAGTTAAAATACCACACTGTTAGGGCAATTAAAATACCACACTCTAGGAACAGTAAGAATATTCCACATTGTCGGTGACAGTTAAAATACCAAACTGTCGGAACAGTAAAAACATTACACATTGTCGGTGACAGTTAAAATACCACACTGTAGGAAGAGTTAGAACATTCCATATTGTCGGGGGCAGTTAAAATACCACACTATAGGAACATTAAGAATATTCCATATTGTTGGGGACAGCTAAATTACCACACTGTTGGGCAGTTAAAATACCACACTGTAGGAACAGTAAGAACATTCCATACTGCCGGGAAAAGTTAAATTACCACACTCTCGGAACAGTAAGAACATTCCACATTATCGGGGACAGCTAAAATACCACCCGTCGGAACAGTAAGAAGATTCCACATTGTCGTGGACAGTTGAAATACCATACTCTAGGAACAGTAAGAATATTCCACATTGTTGGGGACAGTTAAAATACCACACTGTTAGGGCAATTAAAATACCACACTCTAGGAACAGTAAGAATATTCCACATTGTCGGTGACATTTAAAATAACAAACTGTCGGAACAGTAAAAACATTACACATTGTCGGTGACAGTTAAAATACCTAACTGTCGGAACAGTAAAAACATTACACATTGTCGTGGACAGTTAAAATACCACAATGTAGGAAAAGTAAGAACATTCCACATTGTCGGGGACAGTTAAAATACCACACTGTCGGGACAGTAAGAAAATTCCACATTGTCGGGAACAGTTAATATACCACACTGCCAGGACAGTTAAAATACCACATTGTAGGAACATTAAGAACACTCCACATGCTTGGGGACAGTTAAAATACCACACTGTTGGAACAGTAAGAATATTCCACATTGTCGGGGACGGTAAAAATACCACACAGTCGGAAGAGTAAGAACATTCCACATTGTCGGGAAGAGTTAATATACCACACTGTCAGGACATGTAAAATACCACACTGTCGGAACAGTAAGAACATTCCACATTGTCGGGGACAGTTAAAATACCACACTCTAGGAACAGTAAGAACATTTCACATTGTCGGGGACCGTTAAAATACCACACTGTAGGAAGAGTTAGAACATTCCATATTGTCGGGGGCAGTTAAAATACCACACTATAGGAACATTAAGAATATTCCATATTGTTGGGGACAGCTAAATTACCACACTGTTGGGCAGTTAAAATACCACACTGTAGGAACAGTAAGAACATTCCATACTGCCGGGAACAGTTATATTACCACACTCTCGGAACAGTAAGAACATTCCACATTATCGGGGACAGTTAAAATACCACACGTCGGAACAGTAAGAAGATTCCACATTGTCGTGGACAGTTGAAATACCATACTCTAGGAACAGTAAGAATATTCCACATTGTTGGGGACAGTTAAAATACCACACTGTTAGGGCAATTAAAATACCACACTCTAGGAACAGTAAGAATATTCCACATTGTCGGTGACAGTTAAAATACCAAACTGTCGGAACAGTAAAAACATTACACATTGTCGTGGACAGTTAAAATACCACAATGTAGGAAAAGTAAGAACATTCCACATTGTCGGGGACAGTTAAAATACCACACTGCCAGGACAGTTAAAATACCACACTGTAGGAACAGTAAGAACATTCCACATTGTCGTGGACAGTTGAAATACCATACTCTAGGAACAGTAAGAATATTCCACATTGTTGGGGACAGTTAAAATACCACACTTTTAGGGGAATTAAAATACCACACTGTAGGAACAGTGAGAATATTCCACATTGTCCGGGACAGTTTAAATACCACACTGTCGGGAAAGTAAGAAAATTCCACATTGTCGGTGACAATTAAAATACCACACTGTCGGAACAGTAATAACATTCCACATTGTCGGGTAGAGTTAAAATACCACACTGTCGGAACAGTAAAAACATTACACATTGTCGTGGACAGTTAAAATACCACAATGTAGGAAAAGTAAGAACATTCCACATTGTCGGGGACAGTTAAAATACCACACTGCCAGGACAGTTAAAATACCACACTGTAGGAACAGTAAGAACATTCCACATTGTCGTGGACAGTTGAAATACCATACTCTAGGAACAGTAAGAATATTCCACATTGTTGGGGACAGTTAAAATACCATACTTTTAGGGGAATTAAAATACCACACTGTTGGAACAATAAGAGGATTCCACATTGTCGTGGACAGTTGAAATACCATACTCTAGGAACAGTAAGAATATTCCACATTGTCGGTGACAATTAAAATACCACACTGTCGGAACAGTAATAACATTCCACATTGTCGGGTAGAGTTAAAATACCACACTGTCGGAACAGTAATAACATTCCACATTGTCGGGTAGAGTTAAAATACCACACTGTCGGAACAGTAACATTCCACATTGTCGGGGACAGTTAATATACCACACTGCCGGGACAGTTAACATACCACACTGTCGGGATATTTGAAATACCACACTGTCAGGACATTAAGAACATTCCATTTTGTCAGGAACAGTTAATATACCACACATCTGGGACAGATTAAATAGCAGACGGTCGTGGCAGTTAAAATACCACACTGTCGGGACAGTTAAAATATCACACCGTCGGGACAGTTAAAACACCACACTCTAGGAACAGTAAGAATATTTCACATTGTTGGGGACACTTAAAATACCACAATGTAGGAACAGTAAGAACATTCCACATTGTCGCGGACAGTTAAAATATCACACTCTCGGGAAAGTAAGAACATTCCATATTGTCGTTGATAGTTAAAATACCACACTGTAGGAACAGAAAGAACACTCCACATTGTCGGGGACAGTTAAAATACCACACTGTTGGAACAGTAAGAACATTCCAGATTGTCGGTAACAGTTAAATACCACACTGTCGGAACAGTAAGATCATTCCACATTGTCGGGGACAGTTAAAATACCACACTGTCGGACCAGTAAGAACATTCCACATTGTCGGGGACAGTTAAAATACCACACTGTCGGAACAGTAAGAACATTCCACATGGTCGGGGACAGTTAATATGCCACACTGTAGGAACAGAAAGAATACTCCACATTGTCGGGGACAGTTAAAATACCACACTGTTGGAACAGTAAGAACATTCCAGATTGTCGGGAACAGTTAAATACCACACTGTCGGAACAGTAAGATCATTCCACATTGTCGGGGACAGTTAAAATACCACACTGTCGGACCAGTAAGAACATTCCACATTGTCGGGGAGAGTTAAAATACCACACTGTCGGAACAGTAAGAACATTCCACATTGTCGGGGACAGTTAATATACCACACTGTCGGAACAGTAAAAACATTACACATTGTCGGTGACAGTTAAAATACCACACTCTAGGAACAGTAAGAACATTTCACATTGTCGGGGACAGTTAAAATACCACACTGTAGGAAGAGTTAGAACATTCCATATTGTCGGGGGCAGTTAAAATACCACACTATAGGAACATTAAGAATATTCCATATTGTTGGGGACAGCTAAATTACCACACTGTTGGGCAGTTAAAATACCACACTGTAGGAACAGTAAGAACATTCCATACTGCCGGGAAAAGTTAAATTACCACACTCTCGGAACAGTAAGAACATTCCACATTATCAGGGACAGTTAAAATACCACACTTCGGAACAGTAAGAAGATTCCACATTGTCGTGGACAGTTAAAATACCACACTGTTAAGGCAATTAAAATACCACACTCTAAGAACAGTAAGAATATTCCACATTGTCGGTGACAGTTAAAATACCAAACTGTCGGAACAGTAAAAACATTACACATTGTCGGTGACAGTTAAAATACCTAACTGTCGGAACAGTAAAAACATTACACATTGTCGTGGACAGTTAAAATACCACAATGTAGGAAAAGTAAGAACATTCCACATTGTCGGGGACAGTTAAAATACCACACTGTCGGGACAGTAAGAAAATTCCACATTGTCGGGAACAGTTAATATACCACACTGCCAGGACAGTTAAAATACCACATTGTAGGAACATTAAGAACACTCCACATGCTTGGGGACAGTTAAAATACCACACTGTTGGAACAGTAAGAATATTCCACATTGTCGGGGACGGTTAAAATACCACACAGTCGGAAGAGTAAGAACATTCCACATTGTCGGGAAGAGTTAATATACCACACTGTCAGGACATGTAAAATACCACACTGTCGGAACAGTAAGAACATTCCACATTGTCGGGGACAGTTAAAATACCACACTCTAGGAACAGTAAGAACATTTCACATTGTCGGGGACCGTTAAAATACCACACTGTAGGAAGAGGTAGAACATTCCATATTGTCGGGGGCAGTTAAAATACCACACTATAGGAACATTAAGAATATTCCATATTGTTGGGGACAGCTAAATTACCACACTGTTGGGCAGTTAAAATACCACACTGTAGGAACAGTAAGAACATTCCATACTGCCGGGAACAGTTATATTACCACACTCTCGGAACAGTAAGAACATTCCACATTATCGGGGACAGTTAAAATACCACACGTCGGAACAGTAAGAAGATTCCACATTGTCGTGGACAGTTGAAATACCATACTCTAGGAACAGTAAGAATATTCCACATTGTTGGGGACAGTTAAAATACCACACTGTTAGGGCAATTAAAATACCACACTCTAGGAACAGTAAGAATATTCCACATTGTCGGTGACAGTTAAAATACCAAACTGTCGGAACAGTAAAAACATTACACATTGTCGGTGACAGTTAAAATACCAAACTGTCGGAACAGTAAAAACATTACACATTGTCGTGGACAGTTAAAATACCACAATGTAGGAAAAGTAAGAACATTCCACATTGTCGGGGACAGTTAAAATACCACACTGCCAGGACAGTTAAAATACCACACTGTAGGAACAGTAAGAACATTCCACATTGTCGTGGACAGTTGAAATACCATACTCTAGGAACAGTAAGAATATTCCACATTGTTGGGGACAGTTAAAATACCACACTTTTAGGGGAATTAAAATACCACACTGTAGGAACAGTGAGAATATTCCACATTGTCCGGGACAGTTGAAATACCACACTGTCGGGAAAGTAAGAAAATTCCACATTGTCGGGAACAGATAATATACTACACTGCCACATTGTAGGAACATTAAGAACACTCCACATGTTTGGGGACAGTTAAAATACCACACTGTTGGAACAGTAAGAGGATTCCACATTGTCGTGGACAGTTGAAATACCATACTCTAGGAACAGTAAGAATATTCCACATTGTCGGTGACAATTAAAATACCACACTGTCGGAACAGTAATAACATTCCACATTGTCGGGTAGAGTTAAAATACCACACTGTCGGAACAGTAATAACATTCCACATTGTCGGGTAGAGTTAAAATACCACACTGTCGGAACAGTAACATTCCACATTGTCGGGGACAGTTAATATACCACACTGCCGGGACAGTTAACATACCACACTGTCGGGATATTTGAAATACCACACTGTCAGGACATTAAGAACATTCCATTTTGTCAGGAACAGTTAATATACCACACATCTGGGACAGATTAAATAGCAGACGGTCGTGGCAGTTAAAATACCACACTGTCGGGACAGTTAAAATATCACACCGTCGGGACAGTTAAAACACCACACTCTAGGAACAGTAAGAATATTTCACATTGTTGGGGACACTTAAAATACCACAATGTAGGAACAGTAAGAACATTCCACATTGTCGCGGACAGTTAAAATATCACACTGTCGGGAAAGTAAGAACATTCCATATTGTCGTTGATAGTTAAAATACCACACTGTAGGAACAGAAAGAACACTCCACATTGTCGGGGACAGTTAAAATACCACACTGTTGGAACAGTAAGAACATTCCATATTGTCGGGGACAGTTAAAACACCACACTCTAAGAACAGTAAGAATATTCCATATTGTTGGGGACAGATAAAATACCATACTGTAGAGGCAGTTAAAATACCACACTGTAGGAACAGTAAGAACATTCCATACTGCCGGGAACAGTTAAATTACCACACTCTCGGAACAGTAAGAACATTCCACATTGTCGTGAACAGTTAAAATACCACACTGTTGGAACAGTAAGAATATCCCACATTATCGGTGACAGTTAAAATACCAAACTTTCAGAACTGTAAGAATATTCACATTGTCGGGGACAATTAAAATACCAAACTGTCGGAACAGTAAGAACATTCCACATTGTCGGGAACAGTTAAAATACCACCCTGTCGGAAAAGTAAGAACATTCCACATTGTCGGAGACAGTTAAATACCACACTGTCGGAACAGAACGAACATTCAACATTGTCGAGGACAGCTAAAATACCACACTGTAGGAAAAGTAATAACATTTCACATTGTCGTGGACATTGCACATTGTCGGTGACATTTAAAATACCACACTGTAGGAACAGTAAGAACATTCCACATGGTAAGGGACAGTTAAAATACCACACTGTAGGAACAGTAAGAACATTCCACATTGTCGAGAACAGTTAAAATACCACACTGTTGGAACAGTAAGAACATTACACATTGTCGGAGACAGTTAATATACCACACTGTCGGGACAGTTAAAATACCACACTGTCGGAACAGTAAGAACATTCCACATTGTCGGGGACAGTTAAAATACCACACTGTAGGAAGAGTTAGAACATTCCATATTGTCGGGGACAGTTAAAATACCACACTATAGGAACATTAAGAACATTCCACATTGTCGGGGACAGTTAAAATACCACACTGTAGGAAGAGTTAGAACATTCCATATTGTCGGGGACAGTTAAAATACCACACTGTAGGAAGAGTTAGAACATTCCATATTGTCGGGGACCGTTAAAATACCACACTGTAGGAAGAGTTAGAACATTCCATATTGTCGGGGACCGTTAAAATACCACACTGTAGGAAGAGTTAGAACATTCCATATTGTCGGGGACAGTTAAAATACCACACTGTAGGAAGAGTTAGAACATTCCATATTGTCGGGGACAGTTAAAATACCACACTGTAGGAAGAGTTAGAACATTCCATATTGTCGGGGACAGTTAAAATACCACACTGTAGGAAGAGTTAGAACATTCCATATTGTCGGGGACAGTTAAAATACCACACTCTAGGAACAGTAAGAATATTCCACATTTTTGGGGACAGTTAAAATACCACACTGTTAGAGCAATTAAAATACCAAACTGTCGGAACAGTAAGAACATTACACATTGTCGGGGACAGTTAAAATACCACACTGTAGGAAGAGTTAGAACATTCCATATTGTCGGGGACAGTTAAAATACCACACTCTAGGAACAGTAAGAATATTCCACATTTTTGGGGACAGTTAAAATACCACACTGTTAGAGCAATTAAAATACCAAACTGTCGGAACAGTAAGAACATTACACATTGTCGGGGACCGTTAAAATACCACACTGTAGGAAGAGTTAGAACATTCCATATTGTCGGGGACAGTTAAAATACCACACTCTAGGAACAGTAAGAATATTCCACATTTTTTGGGACAGTTAAAATACCACACTGTTAGAGCAATTAAAATACCAAACTGTCGGAACAGTAAGAACATTACACATTGTCGGGGACAGTTAAAATACCACACTGTGGGAACAGTAAGAACATTCCACATTGTCGGTGACAGTTAAAATACCATACTGTAGGAACAGTAAGAACATTCCACATTGTCGGGGACAGCTAAATTACCACACCGTAGGAACAGTAAGAACATTCCACATTGTCGAGAACAGTTAAAATACCACACTGTCGGGACAGTAAGAACATTACATATTGTCGGGGACAGATAATATACCACACTGCCTGGACAGTTAAAATACCGCACTGTAGGAACAGTAAGAACATTCCACGCTGTCGGGGACAGTTAAAATACCACATTGTATGAACATTAAGAACACTCCACATGTTTGGGGACAGCTAAAATACCACACTCTTGGAACAGTAAGAGGATTCCACATTGTCGGGGACAGTTAAAATACCACACTGTTGGAACAGTTAAAATACCACATTGTTGGAACGTAAGAACATTCCACATTGTCTGATACAGTTAAATTACCAAACTGTCGGAACAGTAAGAACATTACACATTGTCGGGGACAGTTAAAATACCACAATGTAGGAACAGTAAGAACATGCCATATTGTCGGGGACAGATAATATACCACACTGCCAGGACAGTTCAGATACCACACTGTCGGGACAGTTAAAATACCACACAGTCGGAAGAGTAAGAACATTCCAAATTGTCGGGGACCGTTAAAATACCACACTCCAGGAACAGTAAGAATATTCCATATTGTTCGGGACAGTTAAAATACCACACTGTTGGGGCAGTTAAAATACCACACTGTAGGAACAGTAAGAACATTCCATACTGCCGGGAACAGTTATATTACCACACTTTCGGAACAGTAAGATCATTCCACATAATCGGGGACAGCTAAAATACCAAATTGTCGGAAAAGTAAGAACATTGCACATTGTCGTGGACAGATAAAATACCACAATGTAGGAACAGTAAGAACATTCCACATTGTCGGGGACAGTTAATATACAACACGGTCGGAACAGTTAAAATACCACACTCTAGGAACAGTAAGAACATTCCACATTGTCGGGGACAGTTAAAATACCACAGTCTAGAAACAGTAAGAACATTCCACATTGTCGGGGACCGTTAAAATACCACACTGTAGGAAGAGTTAGAACATTCCATATTGTCGGGGACAGTTAAAATACCACACTCTAGGAACAGTAAGAATATTCCATATTGTTGGGGACAGTTAAAATACCACACTGTTGGGGCAGTTAAAATACTAAGCACTGTAGGAACAGTAAGAACATTCCATACTGCCGGGAACAGTTAAATTACCACACTCTCGGAACAGTAAAAACATTCCACATTATCGCAGTTAAAATACCACAATCTAGGAACAGTAAGAACATTCCACATTATCGGGGACAGTTAAAATACCACACTGTCGGTACAGTAAGAACATTCCACATTGTCTTGGACAGTTAAAATACCACACTCTAGGAAAAGTAAGAATATTCCACAATGTCGGTGACAGTTAAAATACCACACTCTAGGAACAGTAAGAATATTCCATATTGTTGGGGACAGTTAAAATACCACACTGTTGGGGCAGTTAAAATACTAAGCACTGTAGGAACAGTAAGAACATTCCATACTGCCGGGAACAGTTAAATTACCACACTCTCGGAACAGTAAAAACATTCCACATTATCGCAGTTAAAATACCACAATCTAGGAACAGTAAGAACATTCCACATTATCGGGGACAGTTAAAATACCACACTGTCGGTACAGTAAGAACATTCCACATTGTCTTGGACAGTTAAAATACCACACTCTAGGAAAAGTAAGAATATTCCACATTGTCGGGGACAGTTAAAATACCACACTGTCGTGACAATAAGAACATTCCACATTGTCGGGGACAGTTAAAATACCACACTGTCGGTACAGTAAGAACATTCCACATTGTCGGGGACAGTTAAAATACCACACTGTTAGGGCAATTAAAATACCACACAGTCGGAAGAGCAAGAACATTCCACATTGTCGGGGACCGTTAAAATACCACACTCCAGGAACAGTAAGAATATTCCATATTGTTCGGGACAGTTAAAATACCACACTGTTGGGGCAGTTAAAATACCACACTGTAGGAACAGTAAGAACATTCCATACTGCCGGGAACAGTTAAATTACCACACTCTCGGAACAGTAAAAACATTCCACATTATCGCAGTTAAAATACCACACTGTCGGTACAGTAAGAACATTCCACATTGTCGGGGAAAGTTAAAATACCACACTGTTAGGGCAATTAAAATACCACACTGTCGTGACAGTAAGAACATTCCACATTGTCGGGGACAGTTAAAATACCACACTGTCGGTACAGTAAGAACATACCACATTGTCGTGGACAGTTAAAATACCACACTGTAGGAACAGTAAGAACATTCCACATAGTAAGGGACAGTTAAAATACCACACTGTAGGAACAGTAAGAACATTCCACATAGTAAGGAACAGTTAAAATACCACACTGTAGGAACAGTAAGAACATTCCACATTGTCGAGAACAGTTAAAATACCACACTGTTGGAACAGTAAGAACATTACACATTGTCGGGGACAGTTAATATACCACACTGTCGGGACAGTTAAAATACCACACTGTCGGAACAGTAAGAACATTCTACATGGTCGTGGACAGTTAAAATACCACACTCTAGGAACAGTAAGAACATTTCACATTGTCGGGGACCGTTAAAATACCACACTGTAGGAAGAGTTAGAACATTCCATATTGTCGGGGACAGTTAATATACCACACTGTCGGGACAGTAAGAACATTCCATATTGTCGGGGACAGATAATATACTATACTGCCAGGACAGTTAAAATACCACACTGTCGGTACAGTTAAAATACCACACAATAGGAACAGTAAGAACATTCCGTATTGTCGGGGACAGTTAATATACCACACTCTCGGTACAGTAAGAACATTCCACATTGTCGTGGACAGTTAAAATACCACACTCTAGGAACAATAAGAATATTCCACATTGTTGGGGACAGTTAAAATACCACACTGAAAGGGCAATTAAAATACCACACTGTAGGAACAGTAAGAATAGTCCACATTGTCGGTGACATTTAAAATACCACACTGTTAGGGCAATTAAAATACCACACTGTAGGAACAGTAAGCATATTCCACATTGTCGGTGACAGTTAAAATATTACTGTCGGAACAGTAAGAACATTCCACATTGTCGTGGACAGTTAAAATACCACACTCTAGGGACAGTAAGAATATTCCACATTGTTGGGGACAGTTAAAATACCACACTGTTAGGGCAATTAAAATACCAAACTGTCGGAACAGTAAGAACATTACACATTGTCGGGGACAGTTAAAATACCACACTGTGGGAACAGTAAGAACATTCCACATTGTCGGTGACAGTTAAAATACCATACTGTAGGAACAGTAAGAACATTCCACATTGTCGGGGACAGCTAAATTACCACACCGTAGGAACAGTAAGAACATTCCACATTGTCGAGAACAGTTAAAATACCACACTGTCGGGACAGTAAGAACATTCCATATTGTCGGGGACAGATAATATACCACACTGCCTGGACAGTTAAAATACCGCACTGTAGGAACAGTAAGAACATTCCACGCTGTCGGGGACAGTTAAAATACCACATTGTAGGAACATTAAGAACACTCCACATGTTTGGGGACAGCTAAAATACCACACTCTTGGAACAGTAAGAGGATTCCACATTGTCGGGGACAGTTAAAATACCACACTGTTAGAACAGTTAAAATACCACATTGTTGGAACGTAAGAACATTCCACATTGTCTGATACAGTTAAATTACCAAACTGTCGGAACAGTAAGAACATTACACATTGTCGGGGACAGTTAAAATACCACAATGTAGGAACAGTAAGAACATTCCATATTGTTCGGGACAGTTAAAATACCACACTGTTGGGGCAGTTAAAATACCACACTGTAGGAACAGTAAGAACATTCCATACTGCCGGGAACAGTTATATTACCACACTCTCGGAACAGTAAGAACATTCCACATAATCGGGGACAGTTAAAATACCAAATTGTCGGAAAAGTAAGAACATTGCACATTGTCGTGGACAGATAAAATACCACAATGTTGGAACAGTAAGAACATTCCACATTGTCGGGGACAGTTAATATACAACACGGTCGGAACAGTTAAAATACCACACTCTAGGAACAGTAAGAACATTCCACATTGTCCGGGACAGTTAAAATACCACAGTCTAGAAACAGTAAGAACATTCCACATTGTCGGGGACCGTTAAAATACCACACTCTAGGAACAGTAAGAATATTCCATATTGTTGGGGACAGTTAAAATACCACACTCTAGGAACAGTAAGAATATTCCATATTGTTGGGGACAGTTAAAATACCACACTGTTGGGGCAGTTAAAATACTATGCACTGTAGGAACAGTAAGAACATTCCATACTGCCGGGAACAGTTAAATTACCACACTCTCGGAACAGTAAGAACATTCCACATTATCGCAGTTAAAATACCACAATCTAGGAACAGTAAGAACATTCCACATTATCGGGGACAATTAAAATACCACACTCTAGGAAAAGTAAGAATATTCCACAATGTCGGTGACAGTTAAAATACCACAATGTAGGAACAGTAAGAACATTCCACATTGTCGGGGACAGTTAAAATACCATACTGTCGTGACAATAAGAACATTCCACATTGTCGGGGACAGTTAAAATACCACACTGTCGGTACAGTAAGAACATTCCACATTGTCGGGGACAGTTAAAATACCACACTGTTGGGGCAGTTAAAATACCACACTGTAGGAACAGTAAGAACATTCCATACTGCCGGGAACAGTTATATTACCACACTTTCGGAACAGTAAGATCATTCCACATAATCGGGGACAGTCAAAATACCAAATTGTCGGAAAAGTAAGAACATTGCACATTGTCGTGGACAGATAAAATACCACAATGTAGGAACAGTAAGAACATTCCACATTGTCGGGGACAGTTAATATACTACACGGTCGGAACAGTTAAAATACCACACTCTAGGAACAGTAAGAACATTCCACATTGTCGGGGACAGTTAAAATACCACAGTCTAGAAACAGTAAGAACATTCCACATTGTCGGGGACCGTTAAAATACCACACTGTAGGAAGAGTTAGAACATTCCATATTGTCGGGGGCAGTTAAAATACCACACTATAGGAACAGTAAGAATATTCCATATTGTTGGGGACAGTTAAAATACCACACTCTAGGAACAGTAAGAATATTCCATATTGTTGGGGACAGTTAAAATACCACACTATAGGAACAGTAAGAATATTCCATATTGTTGGGGACAGTTAAAATACCACACTATAGGAACAGTAAGAATATTCCATATTGTTGGGGACAGTTAAAATACCACACTGTTGGGGCAGTTAAAATACTATGCACTGTAGGAACAGTAAGAACATTCCATACTGCCGGGAACAGTTAAATTACCACACTCTCGGAACAGTAAGAACATTCCACATTATCGGGGACAGTTATAATACCACACTGTCGGTACAGTAAGAACATTCCACATTGTCTTGGACAGTTAAAATACCACACTCTAGGAACAGTAAGAACATTCCACATTATCGGGGACAGTTAAAATATCACTCTGTCGGTACAGTAAGAGCATTCCACATTGTCTTGTACAGTTAAAATACCACACTCTAGGAAAAGTAAGAATATTCCACAATGTCGGTGACAGTTAAAATACCACACTGTCGTGACAGTAAGAACATTCCACATTGTCGGGGACAGTTAAAATACCACACTGTCGGTACAGTAAGAACATTCCACATTGTCGGGGACAGTTAAAATACCACACTGTTAGGGCAATTAAAATACCACACTCTCGTGACAGTAAGAACATTCCACATTGTCGGGGACAGTTAAAATACCACACTGTTGGAACAGTAAGAACATTACACATTGTCGGGGACAGTTAATATACCACACTGTCGTGACAGTTAAAATACCACACTGTCGGAACAGTAAGAACATTCCACATTGTCGTGAACAGTTAAAATACCACACTCTAGGAACAGTAAGAACATTCCACATTGTCGGGGACACTT
The DNA here is from genome assembly GCA_963383655.1 of Bathymodiolus septemdierum. Classification (NCBI taxonomy): domain Eukaryota; kingdom Metazoa; phylum Mollusca; class Bivalvia; order Mytilida; family Modiolidae; genus Bathymodiolus; species Bathymodiolus septemdierum. The sequence continues at coordinate 2,975,333 of OY726528.1, forward strand.
AATATACAACACGGTCGGAACAGTTAAAATACCACACTCTAGGAACAGTAAGAACATTCCACATTGTCGGGGACAGTTAAAATACCACAGTCTAGAAACAGTAAGAACATTCCACATTGTCGGGGACAGTTAAAATACCACACTCTAGGAACAGTAAGAATATTCCATATTGTTGGGGACAGTTAAAATACCACACTCTAGGAACAGTAAGAATATTCCACAATGTCGGTGACAGTTAAAATACCACAATGTAGGAACAGTAAGAACATTCCACATTGTCGGGGACAGTTAAAATACCACACTGTCGGTACAGTAAGAACATTCCACATTGTCGGGGACAGTTAAAATACCACACTGTCGGTACAGTAAGAACATTCCACATTGTCGGGGACAGTTAAAATACCACACTGTTAGGGCAATTAAAATACCACACTGTCGTGACAGTAAGAACATTCCACATTGTCGGGGACAGTTAAAATACCACACTGTCGGTACAGTAAGAACATTCCACATTGTCGTGGACAGTTAAAATACCACACTGTAGGAACAGTAAGAACATTCCACATAGTAAGGGACAGTTAAAATACCACACTGTAGGAACAGTAAGAACATTCCACATTGTCGAGAATAGTTAAAATACCACACTGTTGGAACAGTAAGAACATTACACATTGTCGGGGACAGTTAATATACCACACTGTCGGGACAGTTAAAATACCACACTGTCGGAACAGTAAGAACATTCCACATGGACGTGGACAGTTAAAATACCACACTCTAGGAACAGTAAGAACATTTCACATTGTCGGGGACCGTTAAAATACCACACTGTAGGAAGAGTTAGAACATTCCATATTGTCGGGGACAGTTAAAATACCACACTGTCGGGACAGTAAGAACATTCCATATTGTCGGGGACAGATAATATACCATACTGCCAGGACAGTTAAAATACCACACTGTCGGTACAGTTAAAATACCACACAATAGGAACAGTAAGAACATTCCGTATTGTCGGGGACAGCTAATATACCACACTCTCGGTACAGTAAGAACATTCCACATTGTCGTGGACAGTAAAAATACCGCACTCTAGGAACAATAAGAATATTCCACATTGTTGGGGACAGTTAAAATACCACACTGTTAGGGCAATTAAAATACCACACTGTAGGAACAGTAAGAATAGTCCACATTGTCGGTGACAGTTAAAATACCACACTGTTAGGGCAATTAAAATACCACACTGTAGGAACAGTAAGCATATTCCACATTGTCGGTGACAGTTAAAATATTAAACTGTCGGAACAATAAGAACATTCCACATTGTCGTGGACAGTTAAAATACCACACTCTAGGAACAGTAAGAATATTCCACATTGTTGGGGACAGTTAAAATACCACACTGTTAGGGCAATTAAAATACCAAACTGTCGGAACAGTAAGAACATTACACATTGTCGGGGACAGTTAAAATACCACACTGTGGGAACAGTAAGAACATTCCACATTGTCGGGGACAGCTAAATTACCACACCGTAGGAACAGTAAGAACATTCCACATTGTCGAGAACAGTTAAAATACCACACTGTCGGGACAGTAAGAACATTCCATATTGTCGGGGATAGATAATATACCACACTGCCTGGACAGTTAAAATACCGCACTGTAGGAACAGTAAGAACATTCCACGCTGTCGGGGACAGTTAAAATACCACATTGTAGGAACATTAAGAACACTCCACATGTTTGGGGACAGCTAAAATACCACACTCTTGGAACAGTAAGAGGATTCCACATTGTCGGGGACAGTTAAAATACCACACTGTTGGAATAGTTAAAATACCACATTGTTGGAACGTAAGAACATTCCACATTGTCTGATACATTTAAATTACCAAACTGTCGGAACAGTAAGAACATTACACATTGTCGGGGACAGTTAAAATACCACACTGTAGGAACAGTAAGAACATTCCACATAGTAAGGGACAGTTAAAATACCACACTGTAGGAACAGTAAGAACATTCCACATTGTCGAGAATAGTTAAAATACCACACTGTTGGAACAGTAAGAACATTACACATTGTCGGGGACAGTTAATATACCACACTGTCGGGACAGTTAAAATACCACACTGTCGGAACAGTAAGAACATTCCACATGGACGTGGACAGTTAAAATACCACACTCTAGGAACAGTAAGAACATTTCACATTGTCGGGGACCGTTAAAATACCACACTGTAGGAAGAGTTAGAACATTCCATATTGTCGGGGACAGTTAAAATACCACACTGTCGGGACAGTAAGAACATTCCATATTGTCGGGGACAGATAATATACCATACTGCCAGGACAGTTAAAATACCACACTGTCGGTACAGTTAAAATACCACACAATAGGAACAGTAAGAACATTCCGTATTGTCGGGGACAGCTAATATACCACACTCTCGGTACAGTAAGAACATTCCACATTGTCGTGGACAGTAAAAATACCGCACTCTAGGAACAATAAGAATATTCCACATTGTTGGGGACAGTTAAAATACCACACTGTTAGGGCAATTAAAATACCACACTGTAGGAACAGTAAGAATAGTCCACATTGTCGGTGACAGTTAAAATACCACACTGTTAGGGCAATTAAAATACCACACTGTAGGAACAGTAAGCATATTCCACATTGTCGGTGACAGTTAAAATATTAAACTGTCGGAACAATAAGAACATTCCACATTGTCGTGGACAGTTAAAATACCACACTCTAGGAACAGTAAGAATATTCCACATTGTTGGGGACAGTTAAAATACCACACTGTTAGGGCAATTAAAATACCAAACTGTCGGAACAGTAAGAACATTACACATTGTCGGGGACAGTTAAAATACCACACTGTGGGAACAGTAAGAACATTCCACATTGTCGGGGACAGCTAAATTACCACACCGTAGGAACAGTAAGAACATTCCACATTGTCGAGAACAGTTAAAATACCACACTGTCGGGACAGTAAGAACATTCCATATTGTCGGGGATAGATAATATACCACACTGCCTGGACAGTTAAAATACCGCACTGTAGGAACAGTAAGAACATTCCACGATGTCGGGGACAGTTAAAATACCACATTGTAGGAACATTAAGAACACTCCACATGTTTGGGGACAGCTAAAATACCACACTCTTGGAACAGTAAGAGGATTCCACATTGTCGGGGACAGTTAAAATACCACACTGTTGGAATAGTTAAAATACCACATTGTTGGAACGTAAGAACATTCCACATTGTCTGATACATTTAAATTACCAAACTGTCGGAACAGTAAGAACATTACACATTGTCGGGGACAGTTAAAATACCACAATGTAGGAACAGTAAGAACATGCCATATTGTCGGGGACAGATAATATACCACACTGCCAGGACAGTTAAGATACCACACTGTCGGGACAGTTAAAATAACACACAGTCGGAAGAATAAGAACATTCCACATTGTCGGGGACCGTTAAAATACCACACTCCAGGAACAGTAAGAATATTCCATATTGTTCGGGACTGTTAAAATACCACACTCTTGGGGCAGTTAAAATACCACACTGTAGGAACAGTAAGAACATTCCATACTGTCGGGAACAGTTATATTACCACACTCTCGGAACAGTAAGAACATTCCACATAATCGGGGACAGTTAAAATACCAAATTGTCGGAAAAGTAAGAACATTGCACATTGTCGTGGACAGATAAAATACCACAATGTAGGAACAGTAAGAACATTCCACATTGTCGGGGACACTTAATATACAACACGGTCGGAACAGTTAAAATACCACACTCTAGGAACAGTAAGAACATTCCACATTGTCGGGGACAGTTAAAATACCACAGTCTAGAAATAGTAAGAACATTCCACATTGTCGGGGACCGTTAAAATACCACACTGTAGGAAGAGTTAGAACATTCCATATTGTCGGGGACAGTTAAAATACCACACTCTAGGAACAGTAAGAATATTCCATATTGTTGGGGACAGTTAAAATACCACACTCTAGGAACAGTAAGAATATTCCACAATGTCGGTGACAGTTAAAATACCACAATGTAGGAACAGTAAGAACATTCCACATTGTCGGGGACAGTTAAAATACCACACTGTGGGAACAGTAAGAACATTCCACATTGTCGGTGACAGTTAAAATACCACACTGTAGGAACAGTAAGAACATTCCACATTGTCGGGGACAGCTAAATTGCCACACCGTAGGAACAGTAAGAACATTCCACATTGTCGAGAACAGTTAAAATACCACACTGTCGGGACAGTAAGAACATTCCATATTGTCGGGGACAGATAATGTACCACACTGCCTGGACAGTTAAAATACCGCACTGTAGGAACAGTAAGAACATTCGACGCTGTCGGGGACAGTTAAAATACCACACTGTTGGAACAGTAAGAATATTCCATATTGTTCGGGAGTGTTAAAATACCACACTATTGGGGCAGTTAAAATACCACACTGTAGGAACAGTAAGAACATTCCATACTGCCGGGAACAGTTATATTACCACACTCTCGGAACAGTAAGAACATTCCACATAATCGGGGACAGTTAAAATACCACACGTCGGAACAGTAAGAACATTGCACATTGTCGTGGACAGATAAAAAACCACAATGTAGGAACAGTAAGAACATTCCACATTGTCGGGGACAGTTAATATACAAGACGGTCGGAACAGTTAAAATACCACACTCTAGGAACAGTAAGAACATTCCACATTGTCGGGGACAGTTAAAATACCACAGTCTAGAAACAGTAAGAACATTCCACATTGTCGGGGACCGTTAAAATACCACACTCTAGGAACAGTAAGAACATTTCACATTGTCGGGGACAGTTAAAATACCACACTCCAGGAACAGTAAGAATATTCCATATTTTTCGGGACAGTTAAAATACCACACTGTCGGGACAGTAAGAACATTCCATATTGTCGGGGACAGATAATATACCATACTGCCAGGACAGTTAAAATACCACACTGTCGGTACAGTTAAAATACCACACAATAGGAACAGTAAGAACATTCCGTATTGTCGGGGACAGTTAATATACCACACTCTCTGTACAGTAAGAACATTCCACATTGTCGTGGACAGTTAAAATACCGCACTCTAGGAACAATAAGAATATTCCACATTGTTGGGGACAGTTAAAATACCACACTGTTAGGGCAATTAAAATACCACACTGTAGGAACAGTAAGAATATTCCACACTGTCGGTGACAGTTAAAATACCACACTGTCGGTACAGTAAGAACATTCCACATTGTCGTGGACAGTTAAATTACCACACTCTCGGTACAGTAAGAACATTCCACATTGTCGTGGACAGTTAAAATACCACACTGTTAAGGCAATTAAAATACCACACTGTAGGAACAGTAAGAATATTCCACACTGTCGGTGACAGTTAAAATACCACACTGTCGGTACAGTAAGAACATTCCACATTGTCGTGGACAGTTAAATTACCACACTCTAGGAACAGTAAGAATATTCCACATTGTTGGGGACAGTTAAAATACCACACTGTTAGGGCAATTAAAATACCACACTGTATGAATAGTAAGAATATTCCACATTGTCGGTGACAGTTAAAATACCAAAATGTCGGAACAGTAAGAACATTACACATTGTCGGGGACAGTTAAAATACCACACTGTAGGATCAGTAAGAACATTCCACACTGTCGGGGACAGTTAAAATACCACACTGTTGGAACAGAAAGAACATTCCAGATTGTCGGGAACAGTTAAATACCACACTGTCGGAACAGTAAGATCATTCCACATTGTCGGGGACAGTTAAAATACCACACTGTAGGAACATTAAGAACACTCCACATGTTTGGGGACAGCTAAAATACCACACTCTTGGAACAGTAAGAGGATTCCACATTGTCGGGAACAGTTAAAATACCACACTGTCGGAACAGTAATAACATTCCACATTGTCGGGTAGAGTTAAAATACCACACTGTCGGAACAATAAGAACATTCCACATTGTCGGGGACAGTTAAAATACCACACTGTCGGTACAGTAAGAACATTCCACATTGTCGTGGACAGTTAAATTTCCACACTCTCGGAACAGTAAGAATATTCCACATTGTTGGGGACAGTTAAAATACCACACTGTTAGGGCAATTAAAATACCACACTGTATGAATAGTAAGAATATTCCACATTGTCAGTGACAGTTAAAATACCAAACTGTCGGAACAGTAAGAACATTACACATTGTTGGGGACAGTTCAAATACCACACTGTCGGAACAGTAAGATCATTCCACATTGTCGGGACAGTTAAAATACCACACTGTCCGAACAATAAGAACATTCCACATTGTCGGGGACGGTTAAAATACCACACTGTCGGAACAGTAAGAACATTCCACATGGTCGGGGACAGTTAAACTACCACACTGTAGGAACAGTGAGAACATTCCATATTGTCGCGGACGGTTAATATACCAAACTGTAGGAACAGTAAGAACATTCCATATTGTCGGGGACAGTTAAAATACCACACTGTAGGAACATTAAGAACACTCCACATGTTTGGGGACAGAAAAAATACAACACTCTTGGAACAGTAAGAGGATTCCACATTGTCGGGAACAGTTAAAATACCACACTGTCGGAACAGTAATAGCATTCCACATTGTCGGGTAGAGTTAAAATACCACACTGTCGGAACAGTAACATTCCACATTGTCGGGGACAGTTAATATACCACACTGCCGGGACAGTTAACATACCACACTGTCGGGACAGTTGAAATACCACACTGTCAGGACAGTTAAAATATCACATTGTCGGGACAGTTAAAATACCACACTCTAGGAATAGTAAGAATATTCCACATCGTTGGGGACACTTAAAATACCAAGCTGTTGGAACAGTAAAAACATTACACATTGTCGTGGACAGTTAAAATACAACAATGTAGGAACAGTAAGAACATTCCACATTGTCGAGGACAGATAATATACCACACTACCAGGACAGTTAAAATACCACACTGTCGGGACAGTTAAAATACCACACAGTCGGACCAGTAAGAACATTCCGTATTATCGGGGACAGTTAAAATACCACACTGTAGGATCGGTAAGAACATTCCACATCGTCGGGGACAGTTAATATACCACACTGTCGGAACAATAAGAACATTCCACATTGTCGGGGACAGTTAAACTACCACACTGTAGGAACAGTAAGAACATTCCATATTGTCGGGGACAGTTAATATACCAAACTGTAGGAAGAGTAAAAACATTCCATATTGTCGCGGACAGTTAAAATACCAAACTGTAGGAACAGTAAGAACATTCCATATTGTCGGGGACAGTTAATATACCACACTGCCGGGACAGTTCAAATACCAAACTGTCGGTGCAGTTAAAATTCCACACTGTAGGAACAGTAAGAACACTCCATATTGCTGGGAACAGTTAAAATACCACACTCTCGGAACAGTAAGAACATTCCACATTGTCGTGGACAGTTGAAATACCATACTCTAGGAACAGTAAGAATATTCCACATTGTTGGGGACAGTTAAAATACCACACTGTTAGGGCAATTAAAATACCACACTGTAGGAACTGTAAGAATATTCCACATTGTCGGTGTCAGTTAAAATACCAAACTGTCGGAACAGTAAGAACATTACACATTGTCGTGGACAGATACAATACCACAATGTAGGAACAGTAAGAACATTCCACATTGTCGGGGACAGTTAAAATATCACATTGTCGGGACAGTAAGAACATTCCATTTTGTCGGGGACAGATAATATAGCACACTGCCAGGACAGTTAAAATACCACACTGTCGGCACAGTTAAAATACCACACAGTCGAAGAGTAAGAACATTCCACATTGTCGGGGACAGTTAATATACCACACTGTCGGGACAGTTAAAATACCACACTGTCGGTACAGTAAGAACATTCCACATTGTCGTGGACAGTTAAATTACCACACTCTAGGAAAAGTAAGAATATTCCACATTGTGGGGAACAGTTCAAATACCACACTGTCGGTGCAGTTAAAATTCCACACTGTAGGAACAGTAAGAACATTCCATACTGCCGGGAACAGTTAAAATATCACACTATTAGGGCAATTAAAATACCACACTATAGGAACAGTAAGAATATTCCACATTGTCGGTGTCAGTTAAAATACCAAACTGTCGGAACAGTAAGAACATTACACATTGTCGTGGACAGATACAATACCACAATGTAGGAACAGTAAGAACATTCCACATTGTCGCGGACAGTTAAAATATCACAGTGTCGGGACAGTAAGAACATTCCATATTGTCGGGGACAGATAATATAGCACACTGCCAGGACAGTTAAAATACCACACTGTCGGGACAGTTAAAATACCAGACAGTCGGAAGAGTAAGAACATTCCACATTGTCGGGGACAGTTAATACACCACACTGTCGGGACAGTTAAAATACCACACTGTCGGAACAGAAAGAACATTCCACATTGTCGGGGACAGTTAAAATATCACATTGTCGGGACAGTAAGAACATTTCATATTGTCGGGGAAAGATAATATAGCACACTGCCAGGACAGTTAAAATACCACACTGTCGGGACAGTTAAAATACCACAGAGTCGGAAGAGTAAGAACATTCCACATTGTCGGGGATAGTTAATATACCACACTCTCGGTACAGTAAGAACATTCCACATTGTCATGGACAGATAAAATACCACACTGTTAGGGCAATTAAAATACCACACTGTTAGGGCAATTAAAATACCACACTTTTAGGGCAATTAAAATACCACACTGTAGGAACAGTAAGAATATTCCACACTGTCGGTGACAGTTAAAATACCACACTGTCGGTACAGTAAGAACATTCCACATTGTCGTGGACAGTTAAATTACCACACTCTAGGAAAAGTAAGAATATTCAACATTGTTGGGGACAGTTAAAATACCACGCTATCGGAACAGTAAGAACATTACACATTGTCGGGGACAGTTAAAATACCACACTGTAGAATCAGTAAGAACATTCCACACTGTCGGGGACAGTTAAAATACCACACTGTTGGAACAGAAAGAACATTCCAGATTGTCGGGAACAGTTAAATACCACACTGTCGGAACACTAAGATCATTCCACATTGTCGGGGACAGTTAAAATACCACACTGTCGGAACAATAAGAACATTCCACATTGTGGGGGACAGTTAAAATACCACACTCTCGGTACAGTAAGAACATTCCACATTGTCGTGGACAATTAAATTACCACACTCTAGGAACAGTAAGAATATTCCACATTGTTGGGGACAGTTAAAATACCACACTGTTAGGGCAATTAAAATACCACACTGTAGGAATAGTAAGAATATTCCACATTGTCGGTGACAGTTAAAATACCAAACTGTCGGAACAGTAAGAACATTACACATTGTCGGGGACAGTTAAAATACCACACTGTAGGATCAGTAAGAACATTCCACACTGTCGGGGACAGCTAAAATACCACACTGTAGGAACAGAAAGAACATTCCAGATTGTCGGGAACAGTTAAATACCACACTGTCGGAACACTAAGAACATTCCACATTGTCGGGGACAGTTAAAATACCACACTGTTGGAACAGTAAGAACATTCCACATTGTCGGGGACTGTTAAACTACCACACTGTAGGAACAGTAAGAACACTCCACATGTTTGGGGACAGCTAAAATACCACACTCTTGGAACAGTAAGAGGATTCCACATTGTCGGGAACAGTTAAAATACCACACTGTTGGAATAGTAATAACATTTCACATTGTCGGGTAGAGTTAAAATACCACACTGTCGGAACAGTTAACAAACCACACTGTCGGGACAGTTGAAATACCACACTGTCAGGACAGCTAAAATATCAGACTGTCGGGACAGTTAAAATACCACACTCTAGGAATGGTAAGAATATTCCACATCGTTGGGGACACTTAAAATACCACACTCTCGGAACAGTAAGAACATTGCACATTGTCGTGGACAGTTAAAATACCACAATCTAGGAAAAGTAAGAATATTCCACATTGTTGGGGACAGTTAAAATACCACACTCTCGGAACAGTAAGAACATTGCACATTGTCTGGGACAGTTAAAATTCCACACTGTAGAATCAGTAAGAACATTCCACACTGTCGGGGACAGTTAAAATACCACACTGTTGGAACAGAAAGAACATTCCAGATTGTCGGGAACAGTTAAATACCACACTGTCGGAACAGTAAGATCATTCCACATTGTCGGGGACAGTTAAAATACCACACTGTCGGAACAATAAGAACATTCCACATTGTGGGGGACAGTTAAAATACCACACTCTCGGAACAGTAAGAACATTCCACATTGTCGCGGACAGTTAATATACCAAACTGTAGGAACAGTAAGAACATTCCATATTGTCGGGGGCAGTTAAAATACCACATTGTAGGAATATTAAGAACACTCCACCTGTTTGGGGACAGCTAAAATACCACACTCTGGGAACAGTAAGAGGATTCCACATTGTCGTGGACAGTTGAAATACCATACTGTAGGAACAGTAATAACATTCCACATTGTCGGGTAGAGTTAAAATACCACACTGTCGGAACAGTAACATTCCACATTATCGGGGACAGTTAATATACCACACTACCGGGACAGTTAACATACCACACTGTTGGGACAGTTGAAATACCACACTGTCAGGACAGTTAAAATATCACACTGTCGGGACAGTTAAAATACCACACTCTAGGAATAGTAAGAATATTCCACATCGTTGGGGGCACTTAAAATACCAAACTGTTGGAACAGTAAAAACATTACACATTGTCGGGGAGAGTTAAAATACCACACTGTCGGAACAGTAAAAAACATTCCACGTTGTCGGGAACATTTAACATACCACACTGTAGTAACAGTAAGAACATTCCACGTTGTCGGGACAGTTAAAATACCACACTGTCGGAACAGTAAGAACATTCCACATTGTCGGGGACAGTTAATAAACCACATTCTCGGTACAGTAAGAACATTCCACATTGTCGTGGACAGTTAAAATACCACACTGTTAGGACAATTAAAATACCACACTGTAGGAACAGTAAGAATATTCCACATTGTCGGTGACAGTTAAAATATCAAACTGTCGGAACAGTAAGAACATTCCACGTTGTCGGGGACAGTTAAAATACCACACTGTCGGTACAGTAAGAACATTCCACATTGTCGTGGACAGTTAAATTACCACACTCTAGGAACAATAAGAATATTCCATATTGTTGGGGACAGTTAAAATACCACACAGTTGGGGCAGTTAAAATACTATACACTGTAGGAACAGTAAGAACATTCCATACTGCCGGGAACAGTTAAATTACCACACTCTCGTAACAGTAAGAACATTCCACATTATCGGGGACAGCTAAAATACCACACTGTCGGTACAGTAAGAACATTCCACATTGTCGTGGACAGTTAAATTACCACACTGTAGGAACAGTAAGAATATTCCACATTGTCGGTGACAGTTAAAATACCAAACTGTCGAACAGTAAGAACATTCACATTGTCGTAGACAGTTAAAATACCACACTGTCGGAACAGTAAGAACATTCCCCATTTTCGGGAACAGTTAAAATAACACACTGTAGGAACAGTAAGAACATTCTACATTGTCGAGAACAGTTAAAATACCACACTGTTGGAACAGTAAGAACATTTACACATTGTCGGGGACAGTTAAAATACCACACTGTAGGAACAGTTAGAACATTCCACATTGTCGGGGACAGTTAAAATACCACACCGTAGGAACAGTAAGAACATTCCACATGGTCGGAGACAGTTAATATACCAAACTGTAGGAACAGTAAGAACATTCCATATTGTCGCGGACAGTTTAAATACCAAACTGTAGGAACAGTAAGAACATTCCATATTGTCGGGGACAGTTAATATACCACACTGCCGGGACAGTTCAAATACCACACTGTCGGTGCAGTTAAAATTCCACACTAGGAACAGTAAGAACATTCAATACTGCCGGGAACAGTTAAAATACCACACTCTCGGAACAGTAAGAACATTCCACATTGTCGTGGAGAGTAAAAATACCATACTCTAGGAACAGTAAGAATATTCCACATTGTTGGGAACAGTTAAAATACCACACTGTTAGGGCAATTAAAATACCTCACTGTAGCAACAGTAAGAATATTCCACATTGTCGGTGTCAGTTAAAATACCAAACTGTCGGAACAGGAAGAACATTCCACATTGTCGGGGATAGTTAAAATACCACAATGTAGGAACAGCGAGAACATTCCACATTGTCGTGGAGAGTTAAAATATCACACTGCAGGAACAGTAATAACATTTCACATTGTCGTAGACATTCCACATTGTCGGTAACATTTAAAATACCACACTGTAGGAACAGTAAGAACATCCCAGATTGTCGGGGACAGTTAAAATACCACACTGGAGGAACAGTAAGAACATTCCTCATTGTCGGTCACCGCTAAAATACCACACTGTAGGAACAGTAAGAACATTCCACATTGTCGGGGACAGTTTAAATACCACAATGTCGGAACAGTAATAACATTTCACATTGTCGGGGACAGTTAAAATACCACACTGTAGGAACATCAAGTACATTCCACATTGTCGGGAACAGTTACAATACACACTGTAGCAACAGGAAGAACATTCCACATTGTCGGGAACAGTTAAAATACCACAATGTCGGAACAGTAAGAACATTCAGCATTGTCAGGGACAGTTAAAATACCACACTGTAGGAACAGTAAGAACATTCCACATTGTCGGAAACAGTTAAAATACGACACTGTCGGAACAGTAAGAACATTCCACATTGTCGGGAACAGTTAAAATACCAAACTGTCGGAACAGTAAAAAACATTCCACATTGTCGGGAACATTTAATATACCACACTATTGTAAAAGTAAGAACATTCCACATTGTCAGGAACATTTAACATACCACACTATAGGAACAGTAAGAACATTCCACATTGTCAGGGACAGTTAAAAAACCACACTGTAGTAACAGTAGGAACATTCCACATTGTCGGGGACAATTAACATACCACACTATAGGAACAGTAAGAACATTCTACATTGTCGGGGACAGTTAACATACCACACTATAGGAACAGTAAGAACATTCCACATTGTCGGGGACAGTTAACATACCACACTATAGGAACAGTAAGAACATTCCACATTGTCGGGAAAGTTAAAATACCACACTGTAGGAACAACAAGAACATTCCGCATTGTCGGGAACAGTTAAAATACCACAATGTCGGAACAGTAAGAACATTCAGCATTGTCAGGGACAGTTAAAATACCACACTGTAGGAACAGTAAGAACATTCCACATTGTCGGTAACAGTTAAAATACCACACTGTTGGAACAGTAAGGACATTCCACATTGTCGGGGACAGTTAAAATACCACACTGTTGGAACAGTAAGAACATTCCACATTGTCGGTAACAGTTAAAATACCACACTGTTGGAACAGTAAGGACATTCCACATTGTCGGGGACAGTTAAAATACCAAACTGTCGGAACAGTAAAATACATTCCACATTGTCGGGAACATTTAACATACCACACTGTTAGGGCAATTAAAATACCTCACTGTAGCAACAGTAAGAATATTCCACATTGTCGGTGTCAGTTAAAATACCAAACTGTCGGAACAGGAAGAACATTCCACATTGTCGGGGATAGTTAAAATACCACAATGTAGGAACAGCGAGAACATTCCACATTGTCGTGGAGAGTTAAAATATCACACTGTAGGAACAGTAATAACATTTCACATTGTCGTGGACATTCCACATTGTCGGTAACAGTTAAAATACCACACTGTAGGAACAGTAAGAACATCCCAGATTGTCGGGGACAGTTAAAATACCACACTGGAGGAACAGTAAGAACATTCCTCATTGTCGGTCACAGCTAAAATACCACACTGTAGGAACAGTAAGAACATTCCACATTGTCGGGGACAGTTTAAATACCACAATGTCGGAACAGTAATAACATTTCACATTGTCGGGGACAGTTAAAATACCACACTGTAGGAACATCAAGTACATTCCACATTGTCGGGAACAGTTACAATACACACTGTAGGAACAGGAAGAACATTCCACATTGTCGGGAACAGTTAACATACCACACTATAGGAACAGTAAGAACATTCCACATTGTCGGGAACAGTTAAAATACCACAATGTCGGAACAGTAAGAACATTCCACATTGTCGGGGACAGTTAAAATACCAAACTGTCGGAACAGTAAAAAACATTCCACATTGTCGGGAACATTTAACATACCACACTGTAGTAACAGTAAGAACATTCAACATTGTCGGGGACAGTTAACACACAACACTATAGGAACAGTAAGAACATTCCACATTGTCGGGGACAGTTAAAATACCACACTGTAGTAACAGTAAGAACATTCCACATTGTCGGGACAGTTAAAATACCACACTGTCGGGACAGTTAAAATACCACACTGTCGGAACAGTAAGAACATTCCACATTGTAGGTGACAGTTAAAATATCAAACTGTAGGAACAGTAAGAACATTCCACGTTGTCGGGGACAGTTAAAATACCACACTGTCGGTACAGTAAGAACATTCCACATTGTCGTGGAGAGCTAAATTACCACACTCTAGGAACAGTAAGAATATTCCACATTGTTGGTGACAGTTAAAATACCACACTGTTAGGACAATTAAAATACCACACTGTAGGAATATTAAGAATATTCCACATTGTCGGTGACAGTTTACATACCAAACTGTCGGAAGAGTAAGAACATTCCACATTGTCGGGGACAGTTAATATACCACACTGTCGGGACAGTTAAAATACCACACTGTCGGAACAGTAAGAACATTCCACATTGTCGGGGACAGTTAAAATACCACACTCTAGGAACAGTAAAAACATTCCACATTGTCGGGGACCGTTAAAATACCACACTGTAGGAAGAGTTATAACATTCCATATTGTCGGTGACAGTTAAAATACCACACTCCAGGAACAGTAAGAATATTCCATATTGTTGGGGACAGTTAAAATACCACACTGTTAGGGCAGTTAAAATACCACACTGTAGGAACAGCAAAAACATTCCATACTGCCGGGAACAGTTAATTTACCACACTCTCGGAACAGTAAGAACATACCACATTATCGGGAACAGTTAAAATACCACACTGTCGGTACAGTAAGAACATTCCACATTGTTGTGGACAGTTAAAATACCACACAGTTGGAACAGTACGAATATTCCACATTGTCGGGGACAGTTAAAATACCAAACTGTCGGAACAGTAAGAACATTACACATTGTCGGGGACAGTTAAAATACCACACTGTCGGAACAGTAAGAACATTCCACATTGTCGGGAACAGTTAATATACCACACTGTCGGAAAAGTAAGAACATTCCACATTGTCGGGGACAGTTAAATACCACACTGTCTGAACAGAAAGAACATTCCACATTGTCGGGGACAGTTAAAATACCACAATGTAGGAACAGCGAGAACATTCCACATTGTCGTGGAGAGTTAAAATACCACACTGTAGCATCAGTAATAACATTTCACATTGTCGTGGACATTGCACATTGTCGGGGACAGTTAAAATACCACACTGTAGGAACAGTAAGAACATTCCACATTGTCGGGGACAGCTAAAATACCACACTGTAGGAACAGTAAGAACATTCCACATTGTCGGGAACAGTTAAAATACCACACTGTAGTAACAGTAAGAACATTCCACATTGTCGGAGACAGTTAAAATATCACACTGTCGGAACAGTAAAAAACATTCCGCATTGTCGGGAACATTTAGCATACCACACTGTAGTAACAGTAAGAACATTCCACATTGTCAGGTACAGTTACAATACCACACTGTAGTAACAGTAAGAACATTCCACATTGTCGGGGACAGTTAACATACCACACTATAGGAACAGTAAGAACATTACACATTGTCGGGGACAGTTAACATACCACACTATAGGAACAGTAAGAACATTCAACATTGTCGGGGACAGTTAAAATACCACACTGTAGGAACAGTAAGAACATTCCACATTGTCGGGGACAGTTAAAATACCACACTATAGGAACAGTAAGAACATTCCACATTGTCGGGGACAGTTAAAATACCACACTCTAGGAACAGTAAGAACATTCCACATTGTCGGGGACAGCTAAAATACCACACTGTAGGAACAGTAAGAACATTCCACATTGTCGGGGACAGTTAAGATACCACACTGTAGTAACAGTAAGAACATTCCACATTGTCGGGGACAGTTAAAATACCACACTATCGGAACAGTAAGAACATTCCACAATGTCGGGGACAGTTAAAATACCACACTGTAGTAACAGTAAGAACATTCCACATTGTCGGGGACAGTTAAAATACCACACTATCGGAACAGTAAGAACATTCCACATTGTCGGGGACAGTTAAAATACCACACTATCGGAACAGTAAGAACATTCCACATTGTCGGGGACAGTTAACATACCACACTGTAGTAACAGTAAGAACATTCCACATTGTCGGGGACAGTTAAAATACCACACTATCGGAACAGTAAGAACATTCCACATTGTCGGGGACAGTTAAAATACCACACTATCGGAACAGTAAGAACATTCCACATTGTCGGGGACAGTTAACATACCACACTGTAGTAACAGTAAGAACATTCCACATTGTCGGGGACAGTTAAAATACCACACTATCGGAACAGTAAGAACATTCCACAATGTCGGGGACAGTTAAAATACCGCACTGTAGGAACACTAAGAACATTCCACATTGTCGGGAACAATTCAAATACCACACTCTCGGAACAGTAAGATCATTCCACATTATCGGGGACAGTTGAAATAACACACTGTCGGAACAGTAAAATAACACCACACTGTCGGAACAATTCCAAAACATTACCACACTGTAGGAACAGATAACAAATATATGTTGGATATAATATATATTTTATTGTCGTCTTTGACATAATCTTGAATCTGAAAAGAAAAGAAAAGAAAAGTTATTCAAGGTAAGATATCCTCCTAGAATTACATTACGACAGATGTCACATGTGGAGCAGGAACTGATTGTCTTTCCGGAGCGCACGAGTACACTCCCGGTGTATAGTAAGGTCTGCGTTGCTCGATCTTTAGTTTTCGGTGTAATGTTTTGTAGATCGTTGTTTGTCCTATTCTACTTTTACCTTTAGTTATTTTGTTGTCTGTGCATCTTTTACTTTTTTCAAGTTATCACTAATGATATCACATTTGATATCTTAATACTTTTCTGTCAATAGTATATAGTAATAGGTAAGTATCTTTACTGAAACTTGATGTGATTGTTAAAACAATTAGGGTAGATATATATAATATATTGCGCATGGTGAGTTTCTCGAATAACCTTCATTAGGTACACTCATAATAAAAGTCATATCATTTACAAACCTTTGGGGGTAAGAACACCACAATCAGCTAAGATATACATGAGGAGGAGAACCTTAGTTTTTATAATATCTATATAATTTATTAACTGTAAATTTTAATAATAAATATATCTAATAATCCATGTCAATGCCGAAACACTGACTGTTAGGTTGATGATACACTTAGGGACTAATAGTCCACCAACAGAGGTATTGACACATTGATAGTAATAAAAACGTAGATATCTAATTTAGCACGAAAAAAACTACACTAGGTACATTCACACCACACGATTGGAAAACCAAATATTTTAAATTCATTTTGAAATTATTTAGTTATAGGTACAGTTTTCTGAAACTTCCCATTTTTTAGTCTTTTATTTATTTACATGATGTCATTGTTTTACCTAGCACGTGGTATATTGTTTAATATATAACTGTAAAGAATTAATCAATTAACTATTTATGACCAAT
Source organism: Bathymodiolus septemdierum (assembly GCA_963383655.1). Classification (NCBI taxonomy): domain Eukaryota; kingdom Metazoa; phylum Mollusca; class Bivalvia; order Mytilida; family Modiolidae; genus Bathymodiolus; species Bathymodiolus septemdierum. The sequence goes on from OY726528.1 coordinate 2,993,477, forward strand.
CAGAAACTTTGAAAAGAAAGTGTAAACAGTGATGGTCAATAATTCCTACAGTATCAACAAAATGGACAATCCTTTCTCACCTTCACTCACTAAACACACAAAAAAGAGAAAGAGCTATATGACGATGAAAATCCAGACCTTGCATGGTACAGGCACCATCAAGTGGCATGGTTAAACCGGTTAATAGGATCATAACCACCTTCTTTATAATAGGATCATAACCCCCTTCTTTATAATAGGATCATAACCCCCTTCTTTATAATAGGATACTAACCCCCTTCTTTATAATAGGATACTAACTTCCTTCTTTAAAATAGGATACTAACCCCATTCTTTATAATATGATCATAGCCCCGTTCGTTATAATAGGATCATAACCCCCTTCTTCATAATAGGATTATAACCCCCTTCTTTATGATAGGATCATAACTTCCTTCTTTATAATAAGATCATCACCCCCTTCTTTATAATAGGATACTAACCCCCTTCTTTATAACTGGATCATAACCCCCTTCTTTATAACTGGATCATAACCCCCTTCTTTATAACAGGATCATAACCCCCTTCTTTATAATAGGATACTAACCCCCTTCTTTATAATAGGATCATGACCCCTTTCTTTATAATAGGATAGTAACCCTCTTCTTTATAAGAGGATCATAACCCCCTTCTCTATAACTTGATCATAAGCCCCTTCTTTATAATAGGATCATAATCCCCTTTTTTATAATAGGATCATAACCTCATTCTTTATAATAGGATCATAACCCCCTTCTTTATAATAGGATACTAACCCCCTTCTTTATAATAGGATACTAACCCCCTTCTGTATAACTGGATCATAAACGCCTTCTTTATAACTGGATCATAACCCTCTTCTTTATAACAGGATCATAACCCCCCTCTTTATAATAGGATACTAACCCCCTTCTTTATAATAGGATACTAACCCCCTTTTTTATAACTGAATCATAAACCCCTTCTTTATAACTGGATCATAGCCCCCTTCTTTATAACAGGATCATAACCCCCTTCTTTATAATAGGATACTAACCCCCTTCTTTATAATAGGATCATGACCCCTTTCTTTATAATAGGATAGTAACCCTCTTCTTTATAAGAGGATCATAACCCCGTTCTCTATAACTTGATCATAACCCCCTTCTTTATAATAGGATCATAACCTCCTCCTTTATAATAGGATCATAACCCCCTTCTTTATAATAGGATACTAACACCCTTCTTTATAATAGGATCATAACCCCCTTCTTTATAATAGGATACTAAACCCCTTCTTTATAATAGGATACTAACCCCCTTCTTTATAACTGTATCATAACCCCCTTCTTTATAACCCCCTTCTTTATAACAGGATCATAACCCCCTTCTTTATAATAGGATACTAGCCCCCTTCTTTATAATAGGATCATGACCCCTTTCTTTATAATAGGATAGTAACCCTCTTCTGTATAACTGGATCATAACCCCCTTCTTTATAATAGGATCAAAACCCCCTTCTTTATAATAGGATCATAACCTCATTCTTTATAATAGGATCATAACCCCCTTCTTTATAATAGGATACTAACCCCCTTCTTTATAATAGGATACAAACCCCCTTCTTTATAATAGGATACTAACCCCCTTCTTTATAATAGGAAACTAACCCCCTTCATTATAATAGGATCATAACCTCCTTCTTTATAACTGGATCATAACCCCCTTCTTTATAATAGGATACTGACCCCCTTCTTTATAATAGGATACTAACCCCCTTCTTTATAATAGGATACTAACCCCCTTCTTTATAATAGGATCATAATCTCATTCTTTATAATAGGATACTGACCCCTTTCTTTATAATAGGATCATAACTCCCTTCTTTATAATAGGATCATAACCCTCTTCTTTATAATAGGATAGTAACCCTCTTCTTTATAATATGATCAATACCCCCTTCTTTATAATAGGATAGTAACCCTCTTCTTTATAATATGATCATAACCCCCTTCTTTATAACAGGATCATAACCCCCTTCTTTATAAATGGATCATAGCCCCCTTCTTTATAATAGGATACTAATCCCCTTCTTTATAATAGGATCATAACCCCCTTCTTTATAACAGGATCATAACCCCCTTCTTTATAATAGGATCATAGCCCCCTTCTTTATAATAGGATCATAACATCCTTCTTTATAACTGGATCTGGTAATGTCATTATATAGGAATACATGTATTGCATTTGAATGAATGCAGATTGTAATAATTATGTTTTGTTTGTTTTTACTTATAACAGGTTCAATTGTTAGAAAGCATTCTCATCTTACCTTTCATTTTCTATATTTAACCATTCCTTGATTTATATCTATATCTATATCTATATCTATATCTATATCTGTATCTAGGACTAGGATCAGTACTTGTGCCATACAATGTCAGGGACCAGCTTTCTAAATCAACTACAAAAAACACAATTATGCAATACAGCTTGCAATGAAAAATAAATTTGGGCCTAGAGATATAAAATATAGAGAATATTATTGTTACATGTAAGAGTGAGAGAGTGATTCTTGTTTAACGCCGTATGCAATTTATCAGCTATATATTGGCGAGAACAAGCTACATTTTGATTATATGATGATGTTGATGATGATGATATCCTCTTTGTACTAAGCCAACACGCTGAGCTGGATCATCATAATGTACTGTCTGAAATAACAGTCCTTATGTAGACATGTCATTCTACACGGATACATTATTCTGATTCCGAGCCAACCAGGCTGCATTTTCTTTTTAAATCTACGTACTTAGTAGAGTAACACATATCAATTGCATAGTGCTTGGTTTGATCCGACCCACCATCTACCGCTCTCGGATCAAGTATATTAACACTGACACCACCCATGTGCTTGTTACATCCATATATTAATATTTTATCTGTGTCACAAATGTTCCATTTGTCGTAATAATCATTCGGTACTTTCATCATTCATGACTTATCACAAGGTTTTCAACAAGAGTAACACGAAGAGCAGGAACTTCCCACCCTTCCGGAGCACCTGAGTTTACCACTGATTTTGAATGGAGTTCATGTAGCTCAATCTTTAGTTGTCTGTGTGGTGTTTTTAGTGGGGTTCGTGTTACTTAATCTTTAGTTGTCTGTGTGGTGTTTTAGTGGGGTTCGTGTTACTCAATCTTTAGTTGTCTGTGTGGTGTTTTTAGTGGGGTTCGTGTTGCTCAATCTTTAGTTGTCTGTGTGGTGTTTTAGTGGGGTTCGTGTTACTTAATCTTTAGTTGTCTGTGTGGTGTTTTAGTGGGGTTCGTGTTACTCAATCTTTAGTTGTCTGTGTGGTGTTTTTAGTGGGGTTCGTGTTGCTCAATCTTTAGTTGTCTGTGTGGTGTTTTTAGTGGGGTTCGTGTTACTCAATCTTTAGTTGTCTGTGTGGTGTTTTTAGTGGGGTTCGTGTTACTCAATCTTTAGTTGTCTGTGTGGTGTTTTTAGTGGGGTTCGTGTTACTCTATCTTTAGTTGTCTGTGTGGTGTTTTTAGTGGGGTTCGTGTTACTCAATCTTTAGTTGTCTGTGTGGTGTTTTTAGTGGGGTTCGTGTTACTCTATCTTTAGTTGTCTGTGTGGTGTTTTTAGTGGGGTTCGTGTTACTCAATCTTTAGTTGTCTGTGTGGTGTTTTTAGTGGGGTTCGTGTTACTCTATCTTTAGTTGTCTGTGTGGTGTTTTTAGTTGGGTTCGTGTTACTTTATCTTTAGTTGTCTGTGTGGTGTTTTTAGTGGGGTTCGCGTTACTCTATCTTTAGTTGTCTGTGTGGTGTTTTTAGTGGGGTTCGTGTTATTCTATTTTTAGTTGTCTGTGTGGTGTTTTTAGTGGGGTTCGTGTTACTCAATCTTTAGTTGTCTGTGTGGTGTTTTTAGTGGGGTTCGTGTTACTCAATCTTTAGTTGTCTGTGTGGTGTTTTTAGTGGGGTTCGTGTTACTCTATCTTTAGTTGTCTGTGTGGTGTTTTTAGTGGGGTTCGTGTTACTCTATCTTTAGTTGTCTGCGTGGTGATTTTTGTGGGGTTCGTGTTACTCAATCTTTACTTGTCTGTGTGGTGCTTTTAGTGGGGTTCGTGTTACTCTATCTTTAGTTGTCTGTGTGGTGTTTTTAGTGGGATTCGTGTTACTCTATCTTTAGTTGTCTGTGTGGTGTTTTCAGTGGGGTTCGTGTTACTCTATCTTTAGTTGTCTGTGTGGTGTTTTTAGTGGGGTTCGTGTTACTCTATCTTTAGTTGTCTGTGTGGTGTTTTTAGTGGGGTTCGTGTTATTCTATCTTTAGTTGTCTGTGTGGTGTTTTTAGTGGGGTTCGTGTTACTCAATCTTTAGTTGTCTGTGTGGTGTTTTTAGTGGGGTTCGTGTTACTCAATCTGTAGTTGTCTGTGTGGTGTTTTTAGTGGGGTTCGTGTTACTCTATTTTTAGTTGTCTGTGTGGTGTTTTTAGTGGGGTTCGTGTTACTCTATCTTTAGTTGTCTGTGTGGTGATTTTAGTGGGGTTCGTGTTACTCAATCTTTAGTTGTCTGTGTGGTGTTTTAGTGGGGTTCGTGTTACTCTATCTTTAGTTGTCTGTGTGGTGTTTTTAGTGGGGTTCGTGTTACTCAATCTTTAGTTGTCTGTGTGGTTTTTTAGTGCGGTTCGTGTTACTCTATCTTTAGTTGTCTGTGTGGTGTTTTTAGTTGGGTTCGTGTTACTTTATCTTTAGTTGTCTGTGTGGTGTTTTTAGTGGGGTTCGTGTTACTCTATCTTTAGTTGTCTGTGTGGTGTTTTTAGTGGGGTTCGTGTTATTCTATCTTTAGTTGTCTGTGTGGTGTTTTTAGTGGGGTTCGTGTTACTCAATCTTTAGTTGTCTGTGTGGTGTTTTTAGTGGGGTTCGTGTTACTCAATCTTTAGTTGTCTGTGTGGTGTTTTTAGTGGGGTTCGTGTTACTCTATCTTTAGTTGTCTGTGTGGTGTTTTTAGTGGGGTTCGTGTTACTCTATCTTTAGTTGTCTGCGTGGTGATTTTAGTGGGGTTCGTGTTACTCAATCTTTAGTTGTCTGTGTGGTGCTTTTAGTGGGGTTCGTGTTACTCTATCTTTAGTTGTCTGTGTGGTGTTTTTAGTGGGATTCGTATTACTCTATCTTTAGTTGTCTGTGTGGTGTTTTCAGTGGGGTTCGTGTTACTCTATCTTTAGTTGTCTGTGTGGTGTTTTCAGTGGGTTCGTGTTACTCTATCTTTAGTTGTCTGTGTGGTGTTTTTAGTGGGGTTCGTGTTATTCTATCTTTAGTTGTCTGTGTGGTGTTTTTAGTGGAGTTCGTGTTACTCAATCTTTAGTTGTGTGTGTGGTGTTTTTAGTGGGGTTCGTGTTACTCTATCTGTAGTTGTCTGTGTGGTGTTTTTAGTGGGGTTCGTGTTACTCTATCTTTAGTTGTCTGTGTGGTGTTTTTAGTGGGGTTCGTGTTACTCTATCTTTAGTTGTCTGTGTGGTGATTTTAGTGGGGTTCGTGTTACTCAATCTTTAGTTGTCTGTGTGGTGTTTTTAGTAGGGTTCGTGTTACTCTATCTTTAGTTGTCTGTGTGGTGTTTTAGTGGGGTTCGTGTTACTCTATCTTTAGTTGTCTGTGTGGTGTTTTTAGTGGGGTTCGTGTTACTCTATCATTAGTTGTCTGTGTGGTGTTTTTAGTGAGGTTCGTGTTACTCTATCTTTAGTTGTCTGTGTGGTGTTTTTAGTGGGGTTCGTGTTACTCTATCTTTAGTTGTCTGTGTGGTGTTTTTAGTGGGGTTCGTGTTACTCTATCTTAAGTTGTCTGTGTGGTGTTTAGTGGGGTTCGTGTGACTCTATCTTTAGTTGTCTGTGTGGTGTTTTTAGTGGGGTTTATGTTACTCTATCTTTAGTTGTCTGTGTGGTGTTTTTAGTGGGGTTCGTGTTACTCTATCTTACGTTGTCTGTGTGGTGTTTAGTGGGGTTCGTGTTACTCTATCTTTAGTTGTCTGTGTGGTGTTTTTAGTGAGGTTCGTGTTACTCTATCTTTAGTTGTCTGTGTGGTGTTTTTAGTGGGTTTCGTGTTACTCAATCTTTAGTTGTCTGTGTGGTGTTTTTAGTGGGGTTCGTGTTACTCTATCTTACGTTGTCTGTGTGGTGTTTAGTGGGGTTCGTGTTACTCTATCTTTAGTTGTCTGTGTGGTGTTTTTAGTGAGGTTCGTGTTACTCTATCTTTAGTTGTCTGTGTGGTGTTTTTAATTGGGTTCGTGTTACTTTATCTTTAGTTGTCTGTGTGGTGTTTTAGTGGGGTTCGTGTTACTCTATCTTTAGTTGTCTGTGTGGTGTTTTTAGTGGGGTTCGTGTTATTCTATCTTTAGTTGTCTGTGTGGTGTTTTTAGTGGGGTTCGTGTTACTCAATCTTTAGTTGTCTGTGTGGTGTTTTTAGTGGGGTTCGTGTTACTCTATCTTTAGTTGTCTGTGTGGTTTTTTTAGTGGGGTTCGTGTTACTCTATCTTTAGTTGTCTGTGTGGTGATTTTAGTGGGGTTCGTGTTACTCAATCTTTAGTTGTCTGTGTGGTGTTTTTAGTAGGGTTCGTGTTACTCTATCTTTTGTTGTCTGTGTGGTGTTTTAGTGGGGTTCGTGTTACTCTATCTTTAGTTGTCTGTGTGGTGTTTTTAGTGGGGTTCGTGTTACTCTATCATTAGTTGTCTGTGTGGTGTTTTTAGTGAGGTTCGTGTTACTCTATCTTTAGTTGTCTGTGTGGTGTTTTTAGTGGGGTTCGTGTTACTCTATCTTTAGTTGTCTGTGTGGTGTTTTTAGTGGGGTTCGTGTTACTCTATCTTAAGTTGTCTGTGTGGTGTTTAGTGGGGTTCGTGTGACTCTATCTTTAGTTGTCTGTGTGGTGTTTTTAGTGGGGTTTGTGTTACTCTATCTTTAGTTGTCTGTGTGGTGTTTTTAGTGGGGTTCGTGTTACTCTATCTTACGTTGTCTGTGTGGTGTTTAGTGGGGTTCGTGTTACTCTATCTTTAGTTGTCTGTGTGGTGTTTTTAGTGAGGTTCGTGTTACTCTATCTTTAGTTGTCTGTGTGGTGTTTTTAGTGGGGTTCGTGTTACTCAATCTTTAGTTGTCTGTGTGGTGTTTTTAGTGGGGTTCGCGTTACTCAATCTTTAGTTGTCTGTGTGGTGTTTTTAGTGGGGTTCGTGTTACTCTATCTTTAGTTGTCTGTGTGGTGTTTTTAATTGGGTTCGTGTTACTTTATCTTTAGTTGTCTGTGTGGTGTTTTAGTGGGGTTCGTGTTACTCTATCTTTAGTTGTCTGTGTGGTGTTTTTAGTGGGGTTCGTGTTATTCTATCTTTAGTTGTCTGTGTGGTGTTTTCAGTGGGGTTCGTGTTACTCAATCTTTAGTTGTCTGTGTGGTGTTTTAGTGGGGTTCGTGTTACTCTATCTTTAGTTGTCTGTGTGGTTTTTTAGTGGGGTTCGTGTTACTCTATCTTTAGTTGTCTGTGTGGTGATTTTAGTGAGGTTCGTGTTACTCAATCTTTAGTTGTCTGTGTGGTGTTTTTAGTGGGGTTCGTGTTACTCTATCTTTAGTTGTCTGTGTGGTGTTTTAGTGGGGTTCGTGTTACTCTATCTTTAGTTGTCTGTGTGGTGTTTTCAGTGGGGTTCGTGTTATTCTATCTTTAGTTGTCTGTGTGGTGTTTTTAGTGGGGTTCGTGTTACTCTATCTTTAGTTGTCTGTGTGGTGTTTTTAGTGGGGTTCGTGTTATTCTATCTTTAGTTGTCTGTGTGGTGTTTTAAGTGGGGTTCGTGTTACTCAATCTTTAGTTGTCTGTGTGGTGTTTTTAGTGGGGTTCGTGTTACTCAATCTGTAGTTGTCTGTGTGGTGTTTTTAGTGGGGTTCGTGTTACTCTACTTTTAGTTGTCTGTGTGGTGTTTGTAGTGGGGTTCGTGTTACTCTATCTTTAGTTGTCTGTGTGGTGATTTTAGTGGGGTTCGTGTTACTCAATCTTTAGTTGTCTGTGTGGTGATTTTAGTGGGGTTCGTGTTACTCTATCTTTAGTTGTCTGTGTGGTGTTTTTAGTGGGGTTCGTGTTACTCAATCTTTAGTTGTCTGTGTGGTTTTTTAGTGGGGTTCGTGTTACTCTATCTTTAGTTGTCTGTGTGGTGTTTTTAGTTGGGTTCGTGTTACTTTATCTTTAGTTGTCTGTGTGGTGTTTTTAGTGGGGTTCGTGTTACTCTATCTTTAGTTGTCTGTGTGGTGTTTTTAGTGGGGTTCGTGTTATTCTATCTTTAGTTGTCTGTGTGGTGTTTTTAGTGGGGTTCGTGTTACTCAATCTTTAGTTGTCTGTGTGGTGTTTTTAGTGGGGTTCGTGTTACTCAATCTGTAGTTGTCTGTGTGGTGTTTTTAGTGGGGTTCGTGTTACTCTATCTTTAGTTGTCTGTGTGGTGTTTTTAGTGGGGTTCGTGTTACTCTATCTTTAGTTGTCTGCGTGGTGATTTTAGTGGGGTTCGTGTTACTCAATCTTTAGTTGTCTGTGTGGTGCTTTTAGTGGGATTCGTGTTACTCTATCTTTAGTTGTCTGTGTGGTGTTTTTAGTGGGATTCGTGTTACTCTATCATTAGTTGTCTGTGTGGTGTTTTCAGTGGGGTTCGTGTTACTCTATCTTTAGTTGTCTGTGTGGTGTTTTTAGTGGGGTTCGTGTTACTCTATCTTTAGTTGTCTGTGTGATGTTTTTAGTGGGGTTCGTGTTATTCTATCCTTAGTTGTCTGTGTGGTGTTTTTAGTGGGGTTCGTGTTACTCAATCTTTAGTTGTCTGTGTGGTGTTTTTAGTGGGGTTCGTGTTACTCAATCTTTAGTTGTCTGTGTGGTGTTTTTAGTGGGGTTCGTGTTACTCTATCTTTAGTTGTCTGTGTGGTGTTTTTAGTGGGGTTCGTGTTACTCTATCTTTAGTTGTCTGTGTGGTGATTTTAGTGGGGTTCGTGTTACTCAATCTTTAGTTGTCTGTGTGGTGTTTTCAGTGGGGTTCGTGTTACTCTATCTTTAGTTGTCTGTGTGGTGTTTTAGTGGGGTTCGTGTTACTCTATCTTTAGTTGTCTGTGTGGTGTTTTTAGTGAGGTTCGTGTTACTCTATCTTTAGTTGTCTGTGTGGTGTTTTTAGTGGGGTTCGTGTTACTCTATCTTTAGTTGTCTGTGTGGTGTTTTTAGTGGGGTTCGTGTTACTCTATCTTACGTTGTCTGTGTGGTGTTTAGTGGGGTTCGTGTTACTCTATCTTTAGTTGTCTGTGTGGTGTTTTTAGTGGGGTTTGTGTTACTCTATCTTAAGTTGTCTGTGTGGTGTTTTTAGTGGGGTTCGTGTTACTCTATCTTAAGTTGTCTGTGTGGTGTTTAGTGGGGTTCGTGTTACTCTATCTTTAGTTGTCTGTGTGGTGTTTTTAGTGAGGTTCGTGTTACTCTATCTTTAGTTGTCTGTGTGGTGTTTTTAGTGGGGTTCGTGTTACTCTATCTTAAGTTGTCTGTGTGGTGTTTAGTGGGGTTCGTGTTGCTCTATCTTTAGTTGTCTGTGTGGTGTTTTTAGTGGGGTTCGTGTTACTCTATCTTTAGTTGTCTGTGTGGTGTTTTTAGTGGGGTTCGTGTTACTCTATCTTAAGTTGTCTGTGTGGTGTTTAGTGGGGTTCGTGTTACTCTATCTTTAGTTGTCTGTGTGGTGTTTTTAGTGGGGTTCGTGTTACTCTATCTTTAGTTGTCTGCGTGGTGATTTTAGTGGGGTTCGTGTTACTCAATCTTTAGTTGTCTGTGTGGTGCTTTTAGTGGGTTCGTGTTACTCTATCTTTAGTTGTCTGTGTGGTGTTTTTAGTGGGATTCGTGTTACTCTATCTTTAGTTGTCTGTGTGGTGTTTTCAGTGGGGTTCGTGTTACTCTATCTTTAGTTGTGTGTGTGGTGTTTTTAGTGAGGTTCGTGTTACTCTATCTTTAGTTGTCTGTGTGGTGTTTTTAGTGGGGTTCGTGTTATTCTATCTTTAGTTGTCTGTGTGGTGTTTTTAATGGGGTTCGTGTTACTCAATCTTTAGTTGTCTGTGTGGTGTTTTTAGTGGGGTTCGTGTTACTCAATCTTTAGTTGTCTGTGTGGTGTTTTTAGTGGGGTTCGTGTTACTCTATCTTTAGTTGTCTGTGTGGTGTTTTTAGTGGGGTTCGTGTTACTCTATCTTTAGTTGTCTGTGTGGTGATTTTAGTGGGGTTCGTGTTACTCAATCTTTAGTTGTCTGTGTGGTGTTTTCAGTGGGGTTCGTGTTACTCTATCTTTAGTTGTCTGTGTGGTGTTTTAGTGGGGTTCGTGTTACTCTATCCTTAGTTGTCTGTGTGGTGTTTTTAGTGGGGTTCGTGTTACTCTATCTTTAGTTGTCTGTGTGGTGTTTTTAGTGAGGTTCGTGTTACTCAATCTTTTGTTGTCTGTGTGGTGTTTTTAGTGGGGTTCGTGTTACTCAATCTTTAGTTGTCTGTGTGGTGTTTTTAGTTGGGTTCGTGTTACTTTATCTTTAGTTGTCTGTGTGGTGTTTTTAGTGGGGTTCGTGTTACTCTATCTTTAGTTGTCTGTGTGGTGTTTTTAGTGGGGTTCGTGTTATTCTATTTTTAGTTGTCTGTGTGGTGTTTTTAGTGGGGTTCGTGTTACTCAATCTTTAGTTGTCTGTGTGGTGTTTTTAGTGGGGTTCGTGTTACTCAATCTTTAGTTGTCTGTGTGGTGTTTTTAGTGGGGTTCGTGTTACTCTATCTTTAGTTGTCTGTGTGGTGTTTTTAGTGGGGTTCGTGTTACTCTATCTTTAGTTGTCTGCGTGGTGATTTTAGTGGGGTTCGTGTTACTCAATCTTTACTTGTCTGTGTGGTGCTTTTAGTGGGGTTCGTGTTACTCTATCTTTAATTGTCTGTGTGGTGTTTTTAGTGGGATTCGTGTTACTCTATCTTTAGTTGTCTGTGTGGTGTTTTCAGTGGGGTTCGTGTTACTCTATCTTTAGTTGTCTGTGTGGTGTTTTTAGTGGGGTTCGTGTTACTCTATCTTTAGTTGTCTGTGTGGTGTTTTTAGTGGGGTTCGTGTTATTCTATCTTTAGTTGTCTGTGTGGTGTTTTTAGTGGGGTTCGTGTTACTCAATCTTTAGTTGTCTGTGTGGTGTTTTTAGTGGGGTTCGTGTTACTCAATCTGTAGTTGTCTGTGTGGTATTTTTAGTGGGGTTCGTGTTACTCTATTTTTAGTTGTCTGTGTGGTGTTTTTAGTGGGGTTCGTGTTACTCTATCTTTAGTTGTCTGTGTGGTGATTTTAGTGGGGTTCGTGTTACTCAATCTTTAGTTGGCTGTGTGGTGTTTTAGTGGGGTTCGTGTTACTCTATCTTTAGTTGTCTGTGTGGTGTTTTTAGTGGGGTTCGTGTTACTCAATCTTTAGTTGTCTGTGTGGTTTTTTAGTGGGGTTCGTGTTACTCTATCTTTAGTTGTCTGTGTGGTGTTTTTAGTTGGGTTCGTGTTACTTTATCTTTAGTTGTGTGTGTGGTGTTTTTAGTGGGGTTCGTGTTACTCTATCTTTAGTTGTCTGTGTGGTGTTTTTAGTGGGGTTCGTGTTATTCTATCTTTAGTTGTCTGTGTGGTGTTTTTAGTGGGGTTCGTGTTACTCAATCTTTAGTTGTCTGTGTGGTGTTTTTAGTGGGGTTCGTGTTACTCAATCTTTAGTTGTCTGTGTGGTGTTTTTAGTGGGGTTCGTGTTACTCTATCTTTAGTTGTCTGTGTGGTGTTTTTAGTGGGGTTCGTGTTACTCTATCTTTAGTTGTCTGCGTGGTGATTTTAGTGGGGTTCGTGTTACTCAATCTTTAGTTGTCTGTGTGGTGCTTTTAGTGGGGTTCGTGTTACTCTATCTTTAGTTGTCTGTGTGGTGTTTTTAGTGGGATTCGTATTACTCTATCTTTAGTTGTCTGTGTGGTGTTTTCAGTGGGGTTCGTGTTACTCTATCTTTAGTTGTCTGTGTGGTGTTTTTAGTGGGTTCGTGTTACTCTATCTTTAGTTGTCTGTGTGGTGTTTTTAGTGAGGTTCGTGTTATTCTATCTTTAGTTGTCTGTGTGGTGTTTTTAGTGGAGTTCGTGTTACTCAATCTTTAGTTGTCTGTGTGGTGTTTTTAGTGGGGTTCGTGTTACTCAATCTTTAGTTGTCTGTGTGGTGTTTTTAGTGGGGTTCGTGTTACTCTATCTTTAGTTGTCTGTGTGGTGTTTTTAGTGGGGTTCGTGTTACTCTATCTTTAGTTGTCTGTGTGGTGATTTTAGTGGGGTTCGTGTTACTCAATCTTTAGTTGTCTGTGTGGTGTTTTTAGTAGGGTTCGTGTTACTCTATCTTTTGTTGTCTGTGTGGTGTTTTAGTGGGGTTCGTGTTACTCTATCTTTAGTTGTCTGTGTGGTGTTTTTAGTGGGGTTCGTGTTACTCTATCATTAGTTGTCTGTGTGGTGTTTTTAGTGAGGTTCGTGTTACTCTATCTTTAGTTGTCTGTGTGGTGTTTTTAGTGGGGTTCGTGTTACTCTATCTTTAGTTGTCTGTGTGGTGTTTTTAGTGGGGTTCGTGTTACTCTATCTTAAGTTGTCTGTGTGGTGTTTAGTGGGGTTCGTGTGACTCTATCTTTAGTTGTCTGTGTGGTGTTTTTAGTGGGGTTTGTGTTACTCTATCTTTAGTTGTCTGTGTGGTGTTTTTAGTGGGGTTCGTGTTACTCTATCTTACGTTGTCTGTGTGGTGTTTAGTGGGGTTCGTGTTACTCTATCTTTAGTTGTCTGTGTGGTGTTTTAAGTGAGGTTCGTGTTACTCTATCTTTAGTTGTCTGTGTGGTGTTTTTAGTGGGGTTCGTGTTACTCAATCTTTAGTTGTCTGTGTGGTGTTTTTAGTGGGGTTCGTGTTACTCAATCTTTAGTTGTCTGTGTGGTGTTTTTAGTGGGGTTCGTGTTACTCTATCTTTAGTTGTCTGTGTGGTGTTTTTAGTTGGGTTCGTGTTACTTTATCTTTAGTTGTCTGTGTGGTGTTTTAGTGGGGTTCGTGTTACTCTATCTTTAGTTGTCTGTGTGGTGTTTTTAGTGGGGTTCGTGTTATTCTATCTTTAGTTGTCTGTGTGGTGTTTTTAGTGGGGTTCGTGTTACTCAATCTTTAGTTGTCTGTGTGGTGTTTTTAGTGGGGTTCGTGTTACTCTATCTTTAGTTGTCTGTGTGGTGTTTTTAGTGGGGTTCGTGTTACTCTATCTTTAGTTGTCTGTGTGGTGATTTTAGTGAGGTTCGTGTTACTCAATCTTTAGTTGTCTGTGTGGTGTTTTTAGTGGGGTTCGTGTTACTCTATCTTTAGTTGTCTGTGTGGTGTTTTAGTGGGGTTCGTGTTACTCTATCTTTAGTTGTCTGTGTGGTGTTTTCAGTGGGGTTCGTGTTATTCTATCTTTAGTTGTCTGTGTGGTGTTTTTAGTGGGGTTCGTGTTACTCTATCTTTAGTTGTCTGTGTGGTGTTTTTAGTGGGGTTCGTGTTATTCTATCTTTAGTTGTCTGTGTGGTGTTTTTAGTGGGGTTCGTGTTACTCAATCTTTAGTTGTCTGTGTGGTGTTTTTAGTGGGGTTCGTGTTACTCAATCTGTAGTTGTCTGTGTGGTGTTTTTAGTGGGGTTCGTGTTACTCTACTTTTAGTTGTCTGTGTGGTGTTTTTAGTGGGGTTCGTGTTACTCTATCTTTAGTTGTCTGTGTGGTGATTTTAGTGGGGTTCGTGTTACTCAATCTTTAGTTGTCTGTGTGGTGTTTTTAGTGGGGTTCGTGTTACTCTATCTTTAGTTGTCTGTGTGGTGTTTTTAGTGGGGTTCGTGTTACCCAATCTTTAGTTGTCTGTGTGGTTTTTTAGTGGGGTTCGTGTTACTCTATCTTTAGTTGTGTGTGTGGTGTTTTTAGTTGGGTTCGTGTTACTTTATCTTTAGTTGTCTTTGTGGTGTTTTTAGTGGGGTTCGTGTTACTCTATCTTTAGTTGTCTGTGTGGTGTTTTTAGTGGGGTTCGTGTTATTCTATCTTTAGTTGTCTGTGTGGTGTTTTTAGTGGGGTTCGTGTTACTCAATCTTTAGTTGTCTGTGTGGTGTTTTTAGTGGGGTTCGTGTTACTCAATCTTTAGTTGTCTGTGTGGTGCTTTTAGTGGGGTTCGTGTTACTCTATCTTTAGTTGTCTGTGTGGTGTTTTTAGTGGGGTTCGTGTTACTCTATCTTTAGTTGTCTGCGTGGTGATTTTAGTGGGGTTCGTGTTACTCAATCTTTAGTTGTCTGTGTGGTGCTTTTAGTGGGATTCGTGTTACTCTATCTTTAGTTGTCTGTGTGGTGTTTTTAGTGGGATTCGTGTTACTCTATCATTAGTTGTCTGTGTGGTGTTTTCAGTGGGGTTCGTGTTACTCTATCTTTAGTTGTCTGTGTGGTGTTTTTAGTGGGGTTCGTGTTACTCTATCTTTAGTTGTCTGTGTGGTGTTTTTAGTGGGGTTCGTGTTATTCTATCCTTAGTTGTCTGTGTGGTGTTTTTAGTGGGGTTCGTGTTACTCAATCTTTAGTTGTCTGTGTGGTGTTTTTAGTGGGGTTCGTGTTACTCAATCTTTAGTTGTCTGTGTGGTGTTTTTAGTGGGGTTCGTGTTACTCTATCTTTAGTTGTCTGTGTGGTGTTTTTAGTGGGGTTCGTGTTACTCTATCTTTAGTTGTCTGTGTGGTGATTTTAGTGGAGTTCGTGTTACTCAATCTTTAGTTGTCTGTGTGGTGTTTTCAGTGGGGTTCGTGTTACTCTATCTTTAGTTGTCTGTGTGGTGTTTTAGTGGGGTTCGTGTTACTCTATCTTTAGTTGTCTGTGTGGTGTTTTTAGTGGGTTTCGTGTTACTCTATCTTACGTTGTCTGTGTGGTGTTTAGTGGGGTTCCTGTTACTCTATCTTAAGTTGTCTGTGTGGTGTTTTTAGTGGGGTTCGTGTTACTCTATCTTAAGTTGTCTGTGTGGTGTTTAGTGGGGTTCGTGTTACTCTATCTTTAGTTGTCTGTGTGGTGTTTTTAGTGAGGTTCGTGTTACTCTATCTTTAGTTGTCTGTGTGGTGTTTTTAGTGGGGTTCGTGTTAATCTATCTAAAGTTGTCTGTGTGGTGTTTAGTGGGGTTCGTGTTGCTCTATCTTTAGTTGTCTGTGTGGTGTTTTTAGTGGGGTTCGTGTTACTCTATCTTTAGTTGTCTGTGTGGTGTTTTTAGTGGGGTTCGTGTTACTCTATCTTAAGTTGTCTGTGTGGTGTTTAGTGGGGTTCGTGTTACTCTATCTTTAGTTGTCTGTGTGGTGTTTTTAGTGGGGTTCGTGTTACTCTATCTTTAGTTGTCTGCGTGGTGATTTTAGTGGGGTTCGTGTTACTCAATCTTTAGTTGTCTGTGTGGTGCTTTTAGTGGGGTTCGTGTTACTCTATCTTTAGTTGTCTGTGTGGTGTTTTTAGTGGGATTCGTGTTACTCTATCTTTAGTTGTCTGTGTGGTGTTTTCAGTGGGGTTCGTGTTACTCTATCTTTAGTTGTCTGTGTGGTGTTTTTAGTGGGGTTCGTGTTACTCTATCTTACGTTGTCTGTGTGGTGTTTTTAGTGGGGTTCGTGTTATTCTATCTTTAGTTGTCTGTGTGGTGTTTTTAATGGGGTTCGTGTTACTCAATCTTTAGTTGTCTGTGTGGTGTTTTTAGTGGGGTTCGTGTTACTCAATCTTTAGTTATCTGTGTGGTGTTTTTAGTGGGGTTCGTGTTACTCTATCTTTAGTTGTCTGTGTGGTGTTTTTAGTGGGGTTCGTGTTACTCTATCTTTAGTTGTCTGTGTGGTGATTTTAGTGGGGTTCGTGTTACTCAATCTTTAGTTGTCTGTGTGGTGTTTTCAGTGGGGTTCGTGTTACTCTATCTTTAGTTGTCTGTGTGGTGTTTTAGTGGGGTTCGTGTTACTCTATCCTTAGTTGTCTGTGTGGTGTTTTTAGTGGGGTTCGTGTTACTCTATCTTTAGTTGTCTGTGTGATGTTTTTAGTGAGGTTCGTGTTACTCTATCTTTAGTTGTCTGTGTGGTGTTTTAGTGGGGTTCGTTTTACTCTATCTTTAGTTGTCTGTGTGGTGTTTTTAGTGGGGTTCGTGTTACTCTATCTTACGTTGTCTGTGTGGTGTTTAGTTGGGTTCGTGTTACTTTATCTTTAGTTGTCTGTGTGGTGTTTTTAGTGGGGTTCGTGTTACTCTATCTTTAGTTGTCTGTGTGGTGTTTTTAGTGGGGTTCGTGTTATTCTATTTTTAGTTGTCTGTGTGGTGTTTTTAGTGGGGTTCGTGTTACTCAATCTTTAGTTGTCTGTGTGGTGTTTTTAGTGGGGTTCGTGTTACTCAATCTTTAGTTGTCTGTGTGGTGTTTTTAGTGGGGTTCGTGTTACTCTATCTTTAGTTGTCTGTGTGGTGTTTTTAGTGGGGTTCGTGTTACTCTATCTTTAGTTGTCTGCGTGGTGATTTTAGTGGGGTTCGTGTTACTCAATCTTTACTTGTCTGTGTGGTGCTTTTAGTGGGGTTCGTGTTACTCTATCTTTAATTGTCTGTGTGGTGTTTTTAGTGGGATTCGTGTTACTCTATCTTTAGTTGTCTGTGTGGTGTTTTCAGTGGGGTTCGTGTTACTCTATCTTTAGTTGTCTGTGTGGTGTTTTTAGTGGGGTTCGTGTTACTCTATCTTTAGTTGTCTGTGTGGTGTTTTTAGTGGGGTTCGTGTTATTCTATCTTTAGTTGTCTGTGTGGTGTTTTTAGTGGGGTTCGTGTTACTCAATCTTTAGTTGTCTGTGTGGTGTTTTTAGTGGGGTTCGTGTTACTCAATCTGTAGTTGTCTGTGTGGTATTTTTAGTGGGGTTCGTGTTACTCTATTTTTAGTTGTCTGTGTGGTGTTTTTAGTGGGGTTCGTGTTACTCTATCTTTAGTTGTCTGTGTGGTGATTTTAGTGGGGTTCGTGTTACTCAATCTTTAGTTGGCTGTGTGGTGTTTTAGTGGGGTTCGTGTTACTCTATCTTTAGTTGTCTGTGTGGTGTTTTTAGTGGGGTTCGTGTTACTCAATCTTTAGTTGTCTGTGTGGTTTTTTAGTGGGGTTCGTGTTACTCTATCTTTAGTTGTCTGTGTGGTGTTTTTAGTTGGGTTCGTGTTACTTTATCTTTAGTTGTGTGTGTGGTGTTTTTAGTGGGGTTCGTGTTACTCTATCTTTAGTTGTCTGTGTGGTGTTTTTAGTGGGGTTCGTGTTATTCTATCTTTAGTTGTCTGTGTGGTGTTTTTAGTGGGGTTCGTGTTACTCAATCTTTAGTTGTCTGTGTGGTGTTTTTAGTGGGGTTCGTGTTACTCAATCTTTAGTTGTCTGTGTGGTGTTTTTAGTGGGGTTCGTGTTACTCTATCTTTAGTTGTCTGTGTGGTGTTTTTAGTGGGGTTCGTGTTACTCTATCTTTAGTTGTCTGCGTGGTGATTTTAGTGGGGTTCGTGTTACTCAATCTTTAGTTGTCTGTGTGGTGCTTTTAGTGGGGTTCGTGTTACTCTATCTTTAGTTGTCTGTGTGGTGTTTTTAGTGGGATTCGTATTACTCTATCTTTAGTTGTCTGTGTGGTGTTTTCAGTGGGGTTCGTGTTACTCTATCTTTAGTTGTCTGTGTGGTGTTTTTAGTGGGTTCGTGTTACTCTATCTTTAGTTGTCTGTGTGGTGTTTTTAGTGAGGTTCGTGTTATTCTATCTTTAGTTGTCTGTGTGGTGTTTTTAGTGGAGTTCGTGTTACTCAATCTTTAGTTGTCTGTGTGGTGTTTTTAGTGGGGTTCGTGTTACTCAATCTTTAGTTGTCTGTGTGGTGTTTTTAGTGGGGTTCGTGTTACTCTATCTTTAGTTGTCTGTGTGGTGTTTTTAGTGGGGTTCGTGTTACTCTATCTTTAGTTGTCTGTGTGGTGATTTTAGTGGGGTTCGTGTTACTCAATCTTTAGTTGTCTGTGTGGTGTTTTTAGTAGGGTTCGTGTTACTCTATCTTTTGTTGTCTGTGTGGTGTTTTAGTGGGGTTCGTGTTACTCTATCTTTAGTTGTCTGTGTGGTGTTTTTAGTGGGGTTCGTGTTACTCTATCATTAGTTGTCTGTGTGGTGTTTTTAGTGAGGTTCGTGTTACTCTATCTTTAGTTGTCTGTGTGGTGTTTTTAGTGGGGTTCGTGTTACTCTATCTTTAGTTGTCTGTGTGGTGTTTTTAGTGGGGTTCGTGTTACTCTATCTTAAGTTGTCTGTGTGGTGTTTAGTGGGGTTCGTGTGACTCTATCTTTAGTTGTCTGTGTGGTGTTTTTAGTGGGGTTTGTGTTACTCTATCTTTAGTTGTCTGTGTGGTGTTTTTAGTGGGGTTCGTGTTACTCTATCTTACGTTGTCTGTGTGGTGTTTAGTGGGGTTCGTGTTACTCTATCTTTAGTTGTCTGTGTGGTGTTTTAAGTGAGGTTCGTGTTACTCTATCTTTAGTTGTCTGTGTGGTGTTTTTAGTGGGGTTCGTGTTACTCAATCTTTAGTTGTCTGTGTGGTGTTTTTAGTGGGGTTCGTGTTACTCAATCTTTAGTTGTCTGTGTGGTGTTTTTAGTGGGGTTCGTGTTACTCTATCTTTAGTTGTCTGTGTGGTGTTTTTAGTTGGGTTCGTGTTACTTTATCTTTAGTTGTCTGTGTGGTGTTTTAGTGGGGTTCGTGTTACTCTATCTTTAGTTGTCTGTGTGGTGTTTTTAGTGGGGTTCGTGTTATTCTATCTTTAGTTGTCTGTGTGGTGTTTTTAGTGGGGTTCGTGTTACTCAATCTTTAGTTGTCTGTGTGGTGTTTTTAGTGGGGTTCGTGTTACTCTATCTTTAGTTGTCTGTGTGGTGTTTTTAGTGGGGTTCGTGTTACTCTATCTTTAGTTGTCTGTGTGGTGATTTTAGTGAGGTTCGTGTTACTCAATCTTTAGTTGTCTGTGTGGTGTTTTTAGTGGGGTTCGTGTTACTCTATCTTTAGTTGTCTGTGTGGTGTTTTAGTGGGGTTCGTGTTACTCTATCTTTAGTTGTCTGTGTGGTGTTTTCAGTGGGGTTCGTGTTATTCTATCTTTAGTTGTCTGTGTGGTGTTTTTAGTGGGGTTCGTGTTACTCTATCTTTAGTTGTCTGTGTGGTGTTTTTAGTGGGGTTCGTGTTATTCTATCTTTAGTTGTCTGTGTGGTGTTTTTAGTGGGGTTCGTGTTACTCAATCTTTAGTTGTCTGTGTGGTGTTTTTAGTGGGGTTCGTGTTACTCAATCTGTAGTTGTCTGTGTGGTGTTTTTAGTGGGGTTCGTGTTACTCTACTTTTAGTTGTCTGTGTGGTGTTTTTAGTGGGGTTCGTGTTACTCTATCTTTAGTTGTCTGTGTGGTGATTTTAGTGGGGTTCGTGTTACTCAATCTTTAGTTGTCTGTGTGGTGTTTTTAGTGGGGTTCGTGTTACTCTATCTTTAGTTGTCTGTGTGGTGTTTTTAGTGGGGTTCGTGTTACCCAATCTTTAGTTGTCTGTGTGGTTTTTTAGTGGGGTTCGTGTTACTCTATCTTTAGTTGTGTGTGTGGTGTTTTTAGTTGGGTTCGTGTTACTTTATCTTTAGTTGTCTTTGTGGTGTTTTTAGTGGGGTTCGTGTTACTCTATCTTTAGTTGTCTGTGTGGTGTTTTTAGTGGGGTTCGTGTTATTCTATCTTTAGTTGTCTGTGTGGTGTTTTTAGTGGGGTTCGTGTTACTCAATCTTTAGTTGTCTGTGTGGTGTTTTTAGTGGGGTTCGTGTTACTCAATCTTTAGTTGTCTGTGTGGTGCTTTTAGTGGGGTTCGTGTTACTCTATCTTTAGTTGTCTGTGTGGTGTTTTTAGTGGGGTTCGTGTTACTCTATCTTTAGTTGTCTGCGTGGTGATTTTAGTGGGGTTCGTGTTACTCAATCTTTAGTTGTCTGTGTGGTGCTTTTAGTGGGATTCGTGTTACTCTATCTTTAGTTGTCTGTGTGGTGTTTTTAGTGGGATTCGTGTTACTCTATCATTAGTTGTCTGTGTGGTGTTTTCAGTGGGGTTCGTGTTACTCTATCTTTAGTTGTCTGTGTGGTGTTTTTAGTGGGGTTCGTGTTACTCTATCTTTAGTTGTCTGTGTGGTGTTTTTAGTGGGGTTCGTGTTATTCTATCCTTAGTTGTCTGTGTGGTGTTTTTAGTGGGGTTCGTGTTACTCAATCTTTAGTTGTCTGTGTGGTGTTTTTAGTGGGGTTCGTGTTACTCAATCTTTAGTTGTCTGTGTGGTGTTTTTAGTGGGGTTCGTGTTACTCTATCTTTAGTTGTCTGTGTGGTGTTTTTAGTGGGGTTCGTGTTACTCTATCTTTAGTTGTCTGTGTGGTGATTTTAGTGGAGTTCGTGTTACTCAATCTTTAGTTGTCTGTGTGGTGTTTTCAGTGGGGTTCGTGTTACTCTATCTTTAGTTGTCTGTGTGGTGTTTTAGTGGGGTTCGTGTTACTCTATCTTTAGTTGTCTGTGTGGTGTTTTTAGTGGGTTTCGTGTTACTCTATCTTACGTTGTCTGTGTGGTGTTTAGTGGGGTTCCTGTTACTCTATCTTAAGTTGTCTGTGTGGTGTTTTTAGTGGGGTTCGTGTTACTCTATCTTAAGTTGTCTGTGTGGTGTTTAGTGGGGTTCGTGTTACTCTATCTTTAGTTGTCTGTGTGGTGTTTTTAGTGAGGTTCGTGTTACTCTATCTTTAGTTGTCTGTGTGGTGTTTTTAGTGGGGTTCGTGTTAATCTATCTAAAGTTGTCTGTGTGGTGTTTAGTGGGGTTCGTGTTGCTCTATCTTTAGTTGTCTGTGTGGTGTTTTTAGTGGGGTTCGTGTTACTCTATCTTTAGTTGTCTGTGTGGTGTTTTTAGTGGGGTTCGTGTTACTCTATCTTAAGTTGTCTGTGTGGTGTTTAGTGGGGTTCGTGTTACTCTATCTTTAGTTGTCTGTGTGGTGTTTTTAGTGGGGTTCGTGTTACTCTATCTTTAGTTGTCTGCGTGGTGATTTTAGTGGGGTTCGTGTTACTCAATCTTTAGTTGTCTGTGTGGTGCTTTTAGTGGGGTTCGTGTTACTCTATCTTTAGTTGTCTGTGTGGTGTTTTTAGTGGGATTCGTGTTACTCTATCTTTAGTTGTCTGTGTGGTGTTTTCAGTGGGGTTCGTGTTACTCTATCTTTAGTTGTCTGTGTGGTGTTTTTAGTGGGGTTCGTGTTACTCTATCTTACGTTGTCTGTGTGGTGTTTTTAGTGGGGTTCGTGTTATTCTATCTTTAGTTGTCTGTGTGGTGTTTTTAATGGGGTTCGTGTTACTCAATCTTTAGTTGTCTGTGTGGTGTTTTTAGTGGGGTTCGTGTTACTCAATCTTTAGTTATCTGTGTGGTGTTTTTAGTGGGGTTCGTGTTACTCTATCTTTAGTTGTCTGTGTGGTGTTTTTAGTGGGGTTCGTGTTACTCTATCTTTAGTTGTCTGTGTGGTGATTTTAGTGGGGTTCGTGTTACTCAATCTTTAGTTGTCTGTGTGGTGTTTTCAGTGGGGTTCGTGTTACTCTATCTTTAGTTGTCTGTGTGGTGTTTTAGTGGGGTTCGTGTTACTCTATCCTTAGTTGTCTGTGTGGTGTTTTTAGTGGGGTTCGTGTTACTCTATCTTTAGTTGTCTGTGTGATGTTTTTAGTGAGGTTCGTGTTACTCTATCTTTAGTTGTCTGTGTGGTGTTTTAGTGGGGTTCGTTTTACTCTATCTTTAGTTGTCTGTGTGGTGTTTTTAGTGGGGTTCGTGTTACTCTATCTTACGTTGTCTGTGTGGTGTTTAGTGGGGTTCGTGTTACTCTATCTTTAGTTGTCTGTGTGGTGTTTTTAGTGGGGTTTGTGTTACTCTATCTTTAGTTGTCTGTGTGGTGTTTTTAGTGGGGTTCGTGTTACTCTATCTTAAGTTGTCTGTGTGGTGTTTAGTGGGGTTCGTGTTACTCTATCTTTAGTTGTCTGTGTGGTGTTTTTAGTGAGGTTCGTGTTACTCTATCTTTAGTTGTCTGTGTGGTGTTTTAGTGGGGTTCGTGTTACTCTATCTTAAGTTGTCTGTGTGGTGTTTAGTGGGGTTCGTGTTGCTCTATCTTTATTTGTCTGTGTGGTGTTTTTAGTGGGGTTTGTGTTACTCTATCTTTAGTTGTCTGTGTGGTGTTTTTAGTGGGGTTCGTGTTACTCTATCTTTAGTTGTCTGTGTGGTGTTTTTAGTGGGGTTCGTGTTACTCAATCTTTAGTTGTCTGTGTGGTGTTTTTAGTGGGGTTCGTGTTACTCAATCTTTAGTTGTCTGTGTGGTGTTTTTAGTGGGGTTTGTGTTACTCTTATCTTTAGTGTATGTTTTCCAGATCATTGTTTGTCTTTTTGTACTTTTTCTGTTGGCCATTATGTTATCTGTTCATCTTCGATATACGGATTCTGATTACCTCTTTGGTATCGTCAAACTCTTCTGATTGCCCATTTGGCATCTTCAGTTCATCATGCGTTACAAATACAGTACAGTTTTTAACACAAATATTGTTTAATTTGTTGAGAACTATGTTCACATCGTACATTTTGTATATCTGTTTATACGCCTATTAAAAGACCACATCGGTGATGCAATGATCAACTGGTCTATCCACGGACTGTTGCTTGGTGAGATAGCACATTACAACTCTACTCAACATCACCACCAAATCAAATGTTTAAAGTGCTAACTCAGTGAGACAAAAGTCCGCAGGTAGACATGTCGCTCCACTCGGACACATTATCATGATTTCGAGGCAACCAGTCTTCACTCTTACTCCTTACTTGCTCAGTGGAGGAGCAGCACATACCAATTGTATAGTGGAGCAGAAACTTCCCACCATTCCGGAGCACCTGAGTTTACATCTGATTTTGAGTGGAGTTCATGTAGCTCAATCTTTAGTTGTCTGTGTGGTGTTTTTAGTGGGGTTCGTGTTACTCGATCTTTAGTTTTATGTGTATGTTTTATAGATCATTGTTTGTCCTTTTGTCTTTTTCTTTTTTCCATTGTGTTGTCTGTTCTTCTTCGAAATACGGATTCTGATTACCCCTTTGGTATCTTCGAATATTATACCATCGTTAATTTGGAGAGATAAACTGAATTTATCAGAGCAGTATCACAAGTCAGTATGGTTTTTCGTTTCGTTCAGAAATTGTTTTAGAATATTATTGTTTTTTGTCGCGCAGAGCGATTTTTTTTTTAAGAATTCAACATTAGATAATATGGGATAACCTCTGAATCAGATTTGTTTTCCTCCACCAAAATCAGATTATTTTTTCAGCGACATTGGGAATCAGAATACTTTTTCAGAAACAAAACATAACCCCCCCCCCCCCCCCCCGCCCTCGTTCAATTTAAATGGTCGTTCCCTTGCTTAAAGTTTGGTTTATGCTTGATGTAGTCAGGGTTCAGCTTAGACATGTTTTACTTTATTTCATTAAAACTTATCTTACCAGTAGCTGAATGGAATACAGACCGGAACTGAAGTGTCCATTGTCCTATCGGATTTTCTCCCCAAAAGTGAACCGACTTAAACGTCCATGATAATCTGCCATCAGGTACATTATCATAAAGTCTTAGAGATAACAAAGGACTTGTCATACCACTTGGAGATACTAATGTAATTTCTATCTTGCCTCGAGAATTAGTGTAGTTCATTGAGACTGTTGCAGTCACGTGTTCTAAGAAACGGATCGGTTGACCTCGTCTTGGTATATATATGGCGCTTTCTCCATTAATTGCATTAATTGAATTTCTAAAATAAATTAAAACACAAAATGTACATTCAGATTAAATACAAGAAACAATAAGTGTATTTTACAAAATGGTTTGAAAAATAAAAGGCATGATCAGAAGCCGTAAGCCAAAGATCAATACCATGGCAACAAGAAGCGTGACCGACAGGCGAACAATTAACAACGTAATATATTTTATTTAAATGCTTGCTTCAATTAACAGCCAGAAGTCCAAGCTCCTTTTGGTGTTTCCCTGTTGTGATTATCCAGTTGTGTATTTGTTAGTATCATTTTGATTTCTATTTTGTAGCAGAAGAATTTTACAGTCGAACCTCGTGTTGAACAATCCAACAATTTAACAAGGAATCAGTCCACTATGTGAGATTGGGCCTACAACTAGCTTAATACTACCACTTTATATAAAAGTGTCTGTACCAAGCCAGGACAGTTATAGGTATGTGTGTTAGAGAGGTATCGAAGTGTCTGTACCAAGCCAGGACAGTGATGTGTATGTGTGTTAGAGAGGTATCGAAGTGTCTGTACCAAGCCAGGACAGTGATGTGTATGTGCGTTAGAGATGTATCGAAGTGTCTGTACCAAGCGAGGACAGTGATGTGTATGTGTATTAGAGAGGTATCGAAGTGTATGTACCAATCCAGGACAGTGATGTGTATGTGTGTTAGAGAGGTATCGAAGTGTCTGTACCAAGCCAGGACAGTGATGTGAATGTGTGTTAGAGAGGTATCGAAGTGTTTGTACCAATCCAGGACAGTGATGTGTATGTGTGTTAGAGAGGTATCGAAGTGTCTGTACCAATACAGTACAGTGATGTGTGTGTATTAGAGAGGTATCGAAGTGTCTGTACCAAGTCAGGACAGTCATGCGTATGTGCGTTAGAGATGTATCGAAGTGTCTGTACCAATACAGGACAGTGATGTGTGTGTATTAGAGAGGTATCGAAGTGTCTGTACCAATCCAGGACAGTGATGTGTATGTGTGTTAGAGAGGTATCGAAGTGTCTGTACCAAGCCAGGACAGTGATGTGAATGTGTGTTAGAGAGGTATCGAAGTGTTTGTACCAATCCAGGACAGTGATGTGTTTGTGTGTTAGAGAGGTATCGAAGTGTCTGTACCAATACAGGACAGTGATGTGTGTATATTAGAGAGGTATCGAAGTGTCTGTACCAAGCCAGGACAGTGATATGTATGTGTGTTAGAGAGGTATCGAAGTGTCTGTACCAAGCCAGCATAGTGATAAGTATGTGTGTTAGAGAAGTATCGAAGTGTCTGTACCAAGCCAGGACAGTGATATGCATGTGTGTTAGAGAGGTATCGAAGTGTCCGTATCAAGCCAGGACAGTGATGTGTATGTGTATTATAGAGGTATCGAAGTGTCTATACCAAGCCAGGACAGTGATGTGTATGTGCGTTAGAGATGTATCGAAGTGTCTGTGCCAAGCGAGGACAGTGATGTGAATGTATGTTAGAGAGGTATCGAAGTGTTTGTACCAATCCAGGACAGTGATGTGCATGTGTGTTAGAGAGGTATCGAAGTGTCTGTACCAATACTGGACAGTGATGTGTGTGTATTAGAGAGGTATCGAAGTGTCTGTACCAAGCCAGGACAGTGATGCGTATGTGCGTTAGAGATGTATCGAAGTGTCTGTACCAAGCGAGGACAGTGATGTGTATGTGTATTAGAGAGGTATCGAAGTGTATGTACCAATCCAGGACAGTGATGTGGATGTGTGTTAGAGAGGTATCGAAGTGTCTGTACCAAGCCAAGACAGTGATGTGAATGTGTGTTAGAGAGGTATCGAAGTGTTTGTACCAATCCAGGACAGTGATGTGTATGTGTGTTAGAGAGGTATCGAAGTGTATGTACCAAGCCAGGACAGTGATTTGTATCTGTATTAGAGAGGTATCGAAGTGTCTGTGCCAATCCAGGACAGTGATGTGTATGTGCGTTAGAGATGTATCGAAGTGTCTGTACCAAGTCAGGACAGTGATGTGTATGTGTGTTAGATAGGTATCTAAGTGTCTGTACCAAGCCAGGAGAGCGATGTGAATGTGTGTTAGAGAGGTATCCAAGTGTCTGTACCAAGCCAGGACAGGGATGTGAATGTGTGTAAGAGAGGTATCGAAGTGTCTGTACCAGGCCAGGACAGTGACATGTATGTGTGTTAGAGAGGTATCGAAGTGTGTGTACCTAACACAGGACAGTGATGTGTATGTGTATTAGAGAGGTATCGAAGTGTCTGTACCAAGCCAGGACAGTGACGTGTATGTGTTTTAGAGAGGTATCGAAGTGTCTGTGCAAAGCCAGGACAGTGATGTGTATGTGTGTTAGAGAGGTATCGAAGTGTATGTACCAAGCCAGGACAGTGATGTGTATGTGTGTTAGAGAGGTATCGAAGTGTCTGTACCAATCCAGGACAGTGATGTGTATGTATTTTACAGAGGTATCGAAGTGTCTGTACCAAGGCAGGACAGTGATGTGAATGTGTGTAAGAGAGGTATATAAGTGTCTGTACCAAGCCAGCACAGTGATATGTATATGTGTTAGAGAGGAATGGACGTGTCTGTACCAAGCCAGGACAGAGATGTGTATGTGTGTTAGAGAGATATCAAAGTGTATGTACCAATCAATGACAGTGATGTGTATGTGTGTTAGAGAGGTATCGAAGTGTCTGTACCAAGCCCGGACAGTGATGTGTATGTGTATTAGAGAGGTTTCGAAGTATCTGTACCAAGAGAGGACAGTGATGTGTGTGTGTTAGAGAGATATCGAAGTTTCTGTACCAAGCCAGTACAGTGATGTGTATGTGTGTTAGAGAGGTGTCGAAGTGTCTGTACCAAGCCAGGACAGTGATGTGTATGTGTGTTAGGGGTATCGATTGTGTTTATGTTTCTACGATTTTGATATTTGATTTTGACAGTGTGGTATTTTGTGATTGTTCTGACAACGTGGTATTTTGTGATTGTTCTGAGAGTGTGGTATTTTGTGATTGTTCTGACAGTGTGGTATTTTGTGATTGTTCTGACAGTGTGGTATTTTGTGATTGTTCTGACAGTGTGGTATTTTGTGATTGTTCTGACAGTGTGGTATGTTGTGATTGTTCTGAGAGTGTGGTATTTTGTGATTGTTCTGACAGTGTGGTATTTTGTGATTGTTCTGACAGTGTGGTATTTTGGGATTATTCTGACAGTGGGGTATTTTAGGATTGTTCTTACAATGTGCACGCGGTATTTTGTGTTTATTTATCATTTGATTAGTATGATAGCAACCAATGTCGTATAATGGCTACCATCATCTTCTTGAGGGTGGCTCGATCATCTACACATGCACGCCAGCTGTTTGAATAAGATTGATTATATAACTGTGTACGCCGCCCACAATAAGAAAGGGGCGATAGATGTGCGCCTTATGCTTTGAGAATGTCACCAAAGACAACATGCATCAGCAGCTATTCAATAACTGTTTGTTAGGAGTGGTCACGGGGGGGGGGGGGGGGGGGGGGGGGGGTGCGGTAGAATTTGTACAGTAGGTTCCCACAGTATGGTATTTTTTTTTGTTTTTATTTTTTTATTTAGTGGTACATTGTATTAACTAGACTGACCATTATCGTAGGAAAAGAATATCAGAATTTGAGATAATTAGACTGACCGTCAAAGCTGAAATTATATAATAGACTTACACAGCTTCAGTGTTTAATGGAGTGTTATATATCTGTTGTGCTTCAATTGGTCTCCATATCTTCGCCATATTGACCATACCTTCTGCATTCATCATACCAAACCCAAACTTTGGATGTACTGCAAATTAAATGAAAGATTTCCCTGTTATTAACGAAGATCATAAGCATAAACATAATATGGAAAAGTGACAAGGGATTCCACAAACAAATTTGATATTTTTTTATCTACATATATGTCCAACACGATTTCCTTGTCAGAAGATGTTCGAGTCGTGCTACACTAAATCTGATGAATGTCACTAGTGGATCACTGACAATGAATAACTGTGTCAACAATTCAACGACAGCTATTGTTATTACAGTAGAAAATGACTGACAATGAATGACCGTGTCAACAATTCAACGACAGCCATTGTTATTACAGTAGAAACTTACTGACAACGAATAACCGTGTCAACAATTCAACGACAGCCATTGTTATTACAGTAGAAAACTACTGACAATGAATAACTGTGTCTACAATTCAACGATAGCCATTGTTATTACAGTAGAAACTTTCTGACAACGAATGACCGTGTCAACAATTCAACGACAGCCATTGTTATTACAGTAGAAAACTACTGACAATGAATAACTGTGTCAACAATTCAACGACAGCTATTGTTATTACAGTAGAAAATTACTGACAATGAATAATTGTGTCAACAATTCAACGACAGCCATTGTTATTACAGTATAAAATTACTGACAATGAATGACTGTGTCAACAATTCAACGACAGCTATTGTTATTACAGTAGAAAATGACTGACAATGAATAACTGTGTCAACAATTCAACGGCAGCCATTGTTATTACAGCAGAAAATTACTATAGTTATCAAACAAACCATAAAATTTTCTTCCATTTTGTTTCCATGTATAGCCAGGTCCATATTGGTAATCAGTTATATCGTATCTTCTAGATGTTCGGACAATTAAATGCTGCACATCTCTCCATGTAAGATCTGGGCTGTTACGTAAAAATAAAAAAAATGTATTCAATACTGGTATGTAAGAAAAGATTGAAGATACAAAATTAGCAATTAGAGGTCGCAAGTCGAAGACGCACAGACAAATTATTAAAAAGTCAACAGAACAATAGACAACTAATGATCTACAATACATTTTGCTCTTTTTACTTTGGTCATTATATTGTCTGTTCTTAACGTTACGACTTAATAAATCAGACACAATAATTGTTGGTTAGGATTAAACTAGGCATAGTCTTAAAATGCTAATATGATATTTCCAAAAGTTGAAATTAAAATATTTTGAAGTCCAATTGTTCCATGTAACAGCTATTGTTCTGGTTGATACATATTCAGTTGATAGGTGCTGTTCCAACATAGTAATAAGTCTAACAATTCAAGAATATAAATGAAAACTGAAATTACAAAATTTTAAGAAACAAAATACGTACTTCGCCTCTAATGCTAATGCAATTATCCCAGTTGCAATAGGAGCTGCAAACGAAGTTCCTTGTAAACCGTTAATAATGCATCCATCTAGATTTCGCAACGATGTCTGCAAAATAATAGTACATATTAACTAACACGGAGGGTACCACGTGTAGATTATGAACTGAGTAGCCCCCCCCCCCCCTTTCCTGGGCATCTCAGTTCACTTCCGTGTTTCAGTGGGGTTCCTCATGCTCATTTTTTTGTGTTTGCATAGTATGTTGTTGACCTTTGTGTTTTCTCATCCGTCAGCTGATTATCTATATAATATTTTCAAACTTTTATTAAATTACATTTTTGTGAATGTTGCTCCCCAGTTTATGAATGGTCATGATCCAATAAAATACATGTTTTGTAATACGAAATTCAACATATTCACACAAAGAAAAATCTGTCCTGATTTCCTGCATGTCAATTACAAATAGCTATAGTCATACCATTATAAAACATCAGTGAGTGAATGATTGCCAACTCAGCAATTTTACAGCTATATCATGACAAGAACAAGTTAGTTTTCAATGGGATGATAATGGTGATGAGGTCCGATTTGTACTAGACCAACACGGCTAGTTGATTTGTGCTAGACCAACACGGCTAGTTGATTTGTACTAGACCAACACGGCTAGTTGATTTGTACTAGAACAACACGGCTAGTTGGATTTGTACTAGACCAACACGACTAGTTGATTTGTACTAGACCAACACGGCTAGTTGGATTTGTACTAGACCAACACGGCTAGTTGATTTGTACTAGACCAACACGGTTAGTTGATTTGTACTAGACCAACACGGCTAGTTGGATTTGTACTAGAACAACGCGGCTAGTTGGATGTGTACTAGACCAACACGGCTAGTTGATTTGTACTAGACCAACACGGCTAGTTGGATTTGTACCTGACCAACAAGGCTAGTTGGATTTGTACTAGACCAACACGCTAGTTGGATTTGTATTAGAACAACACGGCTAGTTGGATTTGTACTAGACCAACACGGCTAGTTGGATTTGTACTAGACCAACACGGCTAGTTGGATTTGTACTAAACCAACACGGCTAGTTGATTTGTACTAGATCAACACGGCTAGTTGGATTTGTACTAAACCAACACGGCTAGTTGGATTTGTACTAGACCAACACGGCTAGTTGATTTGTGCTAGACCAAC
Source organism: Bathymodiolus septemdierum (assembly GCA_963383655.1). Classification (NCBI taxonomy): domain Eukaryota; kingdom Metazoa; phylum Mollusca; class Bivalvia; order Mytilida; family Modiolidae; genus Bathymodiolus; species Bathymodiolus septemdierum. Next base: position 3,023,629 of record OY726528.1, read on the forward strand.
ACGGCTAGTTGGATTTGTACCTGACCAACACGGCTAGTTGGATTTGTACTAGAATAACACGGCAAGTTGGATTTGTACTAGACCAACACGGCTAGTTGGATTTGTACTAGACCAACACGCTAGTTGATTTGTACTAGATCAACACGGCTTGTTGGATTTGTACTAGACCAACACGGCTAGTTGGATTTGTACTAGACCAACACGGCTAGTTGATTTGTACTAGACCAACACGGCTAGTTGATTTGTACTAAACCAACACGGCTAGTTGGATTTGTACTAGACCAACACGGCTAGTTGATTTGTACTAGACCAACACGGATAGTTGGATTTGTACTAGACCAACACGGCTAGTTGATTTGTACTAGACCAACACGGCTAGTTGATTTGTACTAGACCAACACGGCTAGTTGGATTTGTACTAGACCAACACGGCTAGTTGATTTGTACTAGACCAACACGGCTAGTTGATTTGTACTAGACCAACACGGCTAGTTGATTTGTACTAGACCAACACGGCTAGTTGATTTGTACTAGACCAACACGGCTAGTTGGATTTGTACTAGATCAACACGGCTTGTTGGATTTGTACTAGACCAACACGGCTAGTTGATTTGTACTAGACCAACACGGATAGTTGGATTTGTACTAGACCAACACGGCTAGTTGATTTGTACTAGACCAACACGGCTAGTTGATTTGTACTAGACCAACACGGCTAGTTGGATTTGTACTAGACCAACACGGCTAGTTGATTTGTACTAGACCAACACGGCTAGTTGATTTGTACTAGACCAACACGGATAGTTAGATTTGTACTAGACCAAAACGGCTAGTTGATTTGTACTAGACCAACACGGCTAGTTGATTTGTACTAGACCAACACGGGTAGTTAGATTTGTACTAGACCAACACGGCTAGTTGATTTGTACTAGACCAACACGGCTAGTTGATTTGTACTAGACCAACACGGGTAGTTAGATTTGTACTAGACCAACACGGCTAGTTGATTTGTACTAGACCAACACGGATAGTTAGATTTGTACTAGACCAACACGCTAGTTGATTTGTACTAGACCAACACGGCTAGTTGATTTGTACTAGACCAACACGGCTAGTTGATTTGTACTAGACCAACACGGATAGTTAGATTTGTACTAGACCAGCACGGGTAGTTAGATTTGTACTAGACCAACACGGCTAGTTGATTTGTACTAGACCAACACGGCTAGTTGATTTGTACTAGACCAGCACGGGTAGTTAGATTTGTACTAGACCAACACGGCTAGTTGATTTGTACTAGACCAACACGGTTATTTGGATTTGTTCTAGACCAGCACGGGTAGTTAGATTTGTACTAGACCAGCACGGGTAGTTAGATTTGTACTAGACCAACACGGCTAGTTGATTTGTACTAGACCAACACGGCTAGTTGATTTGTACTAGACCAGCACGGGTAGTTAGATTTGTACTAGACCAACACGGCTAGTTGGATTTGCATAGTGCTAACTCACTGAAACAACAGTCCACTCGTGAATAGACACTCTGACACATTATTCTGATTCCGAGCCAACCAGTCCTTGCTCGTTCTACTTCATACTGGATGCGTGCTTGGCAGAGAAGCAACACATACCAATTTTATAGTTGTTGGCTTGACCAGATCGTGATTCGAACCCACAATATACTGCACTCGTGACGAGCACACTAGCCATTACACCACACATGTTGTTTTGAAATACGTGTTTGAAAAAGCCCTTGATACAAATAGACACAAACGTTTTATATTGAGATTCAACTTTTATCCACTTACAAGAATGTCCAAAGGAAAAGTATTGCTTTCATCAAGTTTGTCTATAGAAAATTTTCAAAGATTTTTGATTAACTGATTCAGCTTTATCAATTATATGCATGGAATGACGGCAGTTATGTAGTCTATAGCAAAGCAGCAAATCCGATATATTTTGTTTGGTTGTTAGTTTGATGGTGTTTAACGTCACTTTCAACAATATTTCAGTAATATCATGGCAGTCAGTATTATTGGTGGGAGAACACGGAGGACCCGGAGAAAACCACCGACCTGTCGCAAGTCGTTGACAAACTTTATCACATAAGGGACCGACCATTTAACTTGCATGCGGGTTATGGTTTTTTATTTCGTTCAGAATTTTTTTTCGGACAACACGAGAGTTAGAAGATTTTGTTTGTCGCGAATTCTTTTTCTAAAATTAAACATTAGGTTATTTGACAAAAAAAAATCTGAATCCATAACCCCCACCTCCCACCTGGAAGTTAAATGGTCCGTCCCTAATGTTTTACACCTCGTTCCGAACGAGATTCGAACTTACAACATCAGTGGTGACAGATTCTGATTGCATAGGTAGTTGTAAATCCAGCTACCATGCGATCACGGCCACGACGACCCCTCCAAGTCCAATATGACCAGCTCTGATTCTATTAACGATGTATGTGGAGACCACATCATAAAAAAACAACGCGAATGACGTCAACATATTTATTTTAAATGAATCCTAATACATTGATAGAATGTTGTTTAAATCAAGTGAAAGGCATTTTAGATATACATTTGGAACTGTTCTGACAGTGTGGTATGATTTGTTTTCCATTTTATCTATGTTTTATCAAACATGTGTCAATATACTCATTTCATCATTTCATTTTCAAAAACTATAGTTATATATATAAAATATACAATGAAAATTAATTAATGACTTCTTACCATCATTCTATCCCTAATAGTACCACCATAAGCAGCGGCCATTATGTGGGCTCCAATTTCACCATAAAATACAGATGATCTGTCCCTGATACTTGTTATAGAAATCATGTATATGCTGGAGTGTCTTTCTGATGTATTACCATCGCCTTCGGGACCCGAGTTTCCTACTGAAAATACATATATACTTCCCTTGCCTCCTCGGCCCTAATATTAAAAAAATACTATGATTACTGTTATAATGTATCACATAATTTGTTAAGCAAATTAGATATTCTAATACATTAATTATATAATACGCTTTCTGTTTGGCTAATATTTGCCGCCAAATTATCAGTTGACATGTCGTAACTAATGTTTTTAGTTTGAATGAGCCGCCATTTGGAATTCTGGAAATCCAACGTATCTATTATGATAATAAAATAGATAATTAGGACATCGTCTGCCTTTAATATAATGTCTTGTTAGGTTTTATCCGAAATTGAAGGGTGCATGATGTGGTATAACTACAGTGTGTACATTCTACACTGCTAACTTTCTAATGATATCCGAATTTTCTATGACGTTTATGAGCAATAAAGGTTATGAAGGCTTGGACAATATTTTCCTTATTTCATTTTTTTTGTAAATTTTTGACCATTGCTTATAAACTCAATTAATAAAAACGATCGGAATATTTTTGTTTTCCATTAGAAAAGAAAAGAAAAAACAGTATTGTATTTGAATTGTTAATTGGGGATTTCACGGTCGCAAAATATCCGTTTTGCTACTTCGAGTACCCGTCACCAACAAAAACTTCAGTTATTTCTTAATTTCAAAGAATTAAAGTTTCCACTAACTACTTCAATCTATTATTGAATGTTTGTATGTTCATTCTATAAAGCATTGTACCAATGTATTTCCGACCGTATAATTCTCAACTAACGCGGGCAATTTTTCAAATACAATGCAGTTATTATTTGATAATATAACGGTACAACGGTACTGATGTCTATGATAATATAGTAGTACTGATGTCTATGATAATATAATAGTATTGATGTCTATGATAATATAACGGTACTGATATCTATGATAATATAATGGTGCTGATGTCTATGATAATATAATATTACTGATGGATATGATAATATAATAGTACTGATGTCTATGATAATATAATGGTACTGATGTCTATGATAACATAATAGTACTGATGTCTATGATAAGATAACAGTACTGATGTCTATGATAATATAATGGTACTGATGTCTATGATAATATGATAGTACTGATGTCTATGATAATATAGTAGTACTGATGTCTATGATAATATAATAGTATTGATGTCTATGATAATATAACGGTACTGATATCTATGATAATATAATGGTGCTGATGTCTATGATAATATAATATTACTGATGGATATGATAATATAATAGTACTGATGTCTATGATAATATAATGGTACTGATGTCTATGATAACATAATAGTACTGATGTCTATGATAAGATAACAGTACTGATGTCTATGATAATATAATGGTACTGATGTCTATGATAATATGATAGTACTGATGTCTATGATAATATAGTAGTACTGATGTCTATGATAATATAACAGTACTGATGACTATGATAACATAATAGTACTGATGTCTATGATAATATAATGGTACTGATGTCTATGATAATATAATGGTACTGATGCCTATGACAATATAATAGTACTGATGTCTATGATAATATAATGGTACTGATGTCTATGATAATATAATGGTACTGATATTTATGATAATATAATGGTACGGATGTCTATGATAATATAGTAGTACTGATGTCTATGATAATATAATGGTTCTGATGTATATGATAATACAATGGTACTGATGTCTATGATAATATAATGGTACTGATGTCTATGATAATATAATAGTACTGATGCCTATGGTAATATAATAGTACTGATGTCTATGATAATATAATGATACTGATGTCTATGATCATGTAATATAAAGAGTCAAAAGTGGAACCCGTAACACAACAATACTTGACATCTGACTTTCGGTACATCGCACCGGTTTAGCAAGTCAAGTGATCCCCAGATAATTTGATTTGATTTTTAGTGCTTAACGCCTCTTTCAGCAATATTTCAGCTATATCATCCGACCAGTTTTAGTGGTGGAAGAAGCCGGAGTACGCAGAGAGAACCACCGACCATAGGAGAGCAACTGGGAAATTTGATCACTTGCGGCTGTGAGTCGAGTGCACCATTTTTGTAATTTACAAAGCCGGGTGCGAACCCACGTCGTATTGGTGATAAGCTTGTATGAGTTGCTAGGTAATCCAACTGCCTAGCTCATTGAGCCTCCCCTGATAATATCACCATCTATTTAGACTTACATTGGCAATATTATAGTCAATGGCTGCTTTTGTTAATGATCCCATTCTCCAAAAACCGGATCTATGGTTTTCTCCCCAACTATTAGTGTAAATGTCGACGGTTGTTCCCTGATGTGATAGAGACAGGGCTTCTTGTAGATCTGTAAGGAAATTTTCACCTGGCACTCCGAGTAACCCAACAGCTGCAATTATACAAGATGTTATTGAATACAAATTCAGATATACATATTCGGCTAAAAAATGTTTGAAAATCCCACATGTGGAATCAGAATTCATTAAACGAAAGACAGCTAATAGAATGATAAAGAGAAAAAGTACAAAAGGACAAACAACGATCTACAAAACACTACACAGAAAACATAAGACCAAGCAGAACGAACCCCATTAAAAACCGTGGGTGAACCCAGATGCTCCTGAAGGGTAAATACTTCCTGCTCTACAAGTGTCACATGCCATGTTATCCTACAAATGTACTGTATTACGTAGACTTTATTTAAGGTTCAGTAAAAGCAAATTGTGTTTTAAAACCAATAATGACACACTGTCGGAAAAGTTCTAAAGTCCAATAGACAAACAAATAATGCCACACTGTCGGAACAGTTCCAAAGTTCAATAGAAAAACCAATAATGCCACACTATCGGAACACGTCTAAAGTCCAATAGAAAAACAAATAATGCCGCACTCTCGGAACAGTTCCAAAGTCCAATAGCAAAATGAAAAAGCAGATAATGCCACACTGTTGGAACAGTTCCAAAGTCCCATAAAAAAAACAAATAATGCCACACCGTCGGAACAGTTCCAAAGTCCCACAGAAAAACAAATAAAGCCACGCTGTCGGAACAGGTCCAAAGTCCAATAGAAAAACAAATAATGCCACACTTTCGGAACAGTTCCAAAGTAAAATAGAGAAACCAATAATGTCAAACTGTCAGAACATTTCCAAATTCCCATATAAAACTTGAAAAACAATATTGCACACTGTCGGAATAGTTCCAAAGTCCAATAGAAAAAAACAATAATGCCACACTGTCGGAACAGTTCCAAAGTCCAATAGAAAAATGAAAAACAGATAATGCCACACTGTCGGAACAGTTCCAAAGTCCCATATGAACAAAAATAATGCCTCGCTGTCGGAACAGTTCCAATGTCCCATAGGAAAACAAATAATACCACACTGTCAGGACAGTTCCAAAGTACAATAGAAAAATGAAAAAAAACAATATTGCAACACTGTCGGAACATTTCCAAAGTCCAATAGTAAATTAATAATTCCACACTTTTGGAACAGTTCCAAAGTCCAATAGAAAAACAAATAATGCCACACTGTAGGAACAGTTCCAAAATCCAATGGAAAAACAAATAATTCCATATTGTCGGAACAATTCCAAAGTCACATAGAAAAAACAAAAAGAGCTACGCTGTCGGAACAGTTGCAAAGTCCAATAGATATACAAATAATACCACACTGTCGGAACAGTATCAAAGTCCAATAGAAAAACAAATAATGCCATATTGTCGGAATAGTTCCAAAGTCCTATAGAAAAACCAATAATGTAACACTGTCGGAACAGTTCCAAAGTCCAATAGAAAAATGAAAAACAGATAATGCCACACTGTCGGAACAGTTCCAAAGTCTCATATAAAAAAAAAGAATGCCTCGCTGTCGGAACAGTTCCAATGTCCCATAGGAAAACAAATAATACCACACTGTCAGGACAGTTCCAAAGTCCAATAGAAAAATGAAAAAAAAAACAATATTGCAACACTGTCGGAACATTTCCAAAGTCCAATAGAAAAACTAATAATTCCACACTTTTGGAACAGTTCCAAAGTCCAATAGAAAAACCAATAATGCCACACTGTCGGAACAGTTCCAAAGTCCAATAGAAAAACCAATAATGCCACACTGTCGGAAAAGTTTCATAGTCCAATAGAAAAAGAAATAATGCCACACTGTAGGAGCAGTTCCAAAGTCCAATAGAAAAATGAAAAACAGATAATGCCACACTGTCGGAACAGTTTCAAAGTGCAATAGAAAACCAACCATGCCACACTGTCGGAACAGTTCCAAAGACCAATAGAAAAACAAATAATTCCACACTGTCGGAGCAGTTCCAAAGTCCAATAGAAAAACAAATAATGCCATATTGTCGGAACAGTTCTTAAGTCCCATAGAAAAATTGTAGGAAGAAGCAAATTCGATACCCTTATCACACAAATACATGACCGCGCACCCGCCTGGCTTGACACTTGCATTTTAATTTCTGAAAGGTGACGGTGTTAACCTTCATTGTTGGTAAATTGATGCAGTCATACATGGGCTTTCCACATGTGATACGAATACAGATAAAATAATTTGTGTGTTGGAGTTCCTTATCTATAATATAGTTGTCAGGTTATATGGTATTTTTCATCGAATCATCTCCATGGGAACAATACAAATGAATAAATAAAGAATACCACCCTTCACTATAGACGTTAAATAGCTGTTCCGTTATTCCATTAAATGTCAAAGTTGAAATACAGTGACGTATTATAAGTCTATGCACCTACAGATTCCGATGGCGACTACATTGTGAACAATAATGTTTCTCTATGTTAATTTGGTATCCAACAATATATAAATCATTCTTCTTTTCAACGATGTAAAAATATTTAAAATAACAAGAACAATAACTAATAAACCGAATGGAAACAAATGTACATGTCGGCAGTTTTTGTTGAAGTTGACATGTTTTATAAGTCTGTACACCACTTCTTGTGCCAGGTGTGGAGGGCCTGTAATGCAAACATTGGAGCAAAATGTTAGTGACGTATACACTATTGGAGTTAAATATCAGTGACGTATGCGATATTGGAGTAAAATGTCAGTGACGCATGGAATATGTAGTAGGTGTGAGATAGCTGTAACAGACCATGTTTACATTAGAAACAGTAGCAGTAACACAGCTGCACAGACTTACATAACTTATTAGTTTTCTCGTGAATGCTGTCGATGAAAATTAGATCGTGGATATATTTTAATCTTGTATTATATAATAGAAAAACAGTTAGCTTTAAAATGAATTCGAGACTCAGAAATAAAAAAAAATAATTTGGAATTAGAAAAAGAAATTCTAAACAGTAATGGTCAACAATTGCACTATTATCATCAAAACGAACAATCACGTCTCATCTCAAATTATTGAACATAAAAGAGACCGCGACACATAAACAGGTCTTGTGGCGGGGTTAAACTGGAAGATGGGATTCTCCTGATAAGACACACGAGTCTCCAAATTATTAACATCTATTATATTAGCGGTCAAACCGGGTTCAGTGTTACTGTGACAGTATTTAAGAGGTGGTATGAACCAGATGTTGATTCTGAAGAACTCTAAGAATCTCTAAAGAGTACATACAATCATGTGTTTTGAATATTGTTGCTTGTCCTTTTGTCCTTTATGTTTTGACCATTGTGTCGTCTGTCCTTTATGCTTTGGCCATTGTGTCATCTGTCCTTTATGCTTTGGCCATTGTGTCGTCTGTACGTTATGTTTTGGCCATCGTGTCGTCTTGTCCTTTATGTTTTGGCCATTGTGTTGTCTGTCCTTTATGTTTTGGCCATTGTGTTGTCTGTCCTTTATGTTTTGGCCATTGTGTTGTCTGTCCTTTATGTTTTGGCCATTGTGTGGTTTGTTCTTTATGTTTTGGCCATTGTGTGATCTGTTCTTTGTGTGTTGGCCATTGTGTCGTCTGTCCTTAATGTTTTGGCCATTGTGTCGTCTGTTCTTTATGGATTATGATTACCTCCCCCGTTGGAATCTTCAAACTCTTCTTTGCTACAAAGGGACCGAGTTGCTCATTGAATTAGGTAGTTGTAGGGTCCAGGTGGCTCAATGAGTTAGGTAGTTGTAGGGCCCGGGTGGCTCAATGAGTTAGGTAGTTGGATTGCCTAACAACTCACACAAACATATCACCAATACGGCGTGGGTTCGCGTCTGGCTGTGTAAATTTCAAAAAGGGTGCAATCGACTCGCAGTCGCAAGTGATAAAGTTTACCAGTTGCTTGCCCATGGTCGATGGTTTTCTCCGGGTACTTCGACTTTTTCCACCACTAAAGCTGGTCACCATGATATAGCTGAAATATTGCTGAAAGTGACGTTAAAACACCAAAAATCAAATAAATTTTTTTTAGCCACGTTTTTTATTGGTATCTTACCGACAATACTTGCATCATAAGCAACACCAACTGTACATATGTTGTTCCCCTTTAATCCTGCAATTATGCCCGATACAGCTGTTCCGTGACTACAAAGTATAGCAAAATTATTAGCCAAGCAGCATTACCTTTACGAGTTGTAAGTAACAAGTATCTTACATCACAAAAAAACATCCTACGTTTCTTTGGTTAACAAGAACATCTTAATGATCGATTTATTGTGAGTAAGTGCACAATGTCATCACTCAGACCGAGGACTTGTGAGCACGTTTCCGTAAATATACGATTTAATCACCCAGACTGATGACAGGTGTACACCTTCTCGCGGGTAAGTACACGGTGAGCACGTTCTCGTAAGAATACGATTTTATTACTCAGACTGATGACTTGTGAGCACGTTCTTGTGAGTGAGTACACGATTTTATCACTCTGACTGATGATTGGTGAGGACGTTCTCGTGAGGAAGTACACACTTTATTCACTCAGATGGTGACCGATGAGCACGTTCTGGTAAGTACGTGCACGATTGTATTACTCAGACTGATGTCCGGTGAGCACGTTCTCATGAGTAAGTCCACGCTTTAATCACTCAGATGGTGACCGATGAACACGTTCTGGTAAGTGCGTGCACGATTGTATTACTCAGACTGATATACGATGAGCACGTTCTCATGAGTAAGTACACGATTTAATCACTCAGATGGTGACTGATGAACACGTTCTGGTGAGTACGTGAACGATGGTATCACTCAGAATGATGTCCGGTGAATACGTGTACGATTATATCACTTAATAACTATCACTCGCTCAATCACTTATAATATATGCTCATTTGGCGCTAAAAAGCTATCACTCACTCAATCGTTCATTATATATGCTCATTTGTCCCTAAATAACTATCACTCACTCAATCGTTCATCTTATATGCTCACTTGGCCCTAAGTAACTATCACTCACTCAATCGATCATTATATATGCTCACTTGGCCCTAACAAGCTATCACTCACTCATTCGTTCATTATATATACTCACTTGGCTCTAAATAACTATCACTCGCTCAATCACTCATAAGATATGCTCACTTGGCCCTAAGTAACTATCACTCACTCAATCGTTCATTGTATATGCTGACTTGGCCCTAAATAACTATCATTCACTCAATCGTTCATTTATATGCTAACTTTGCCCTAAATAACTATCACTCACTCAATCACTCATAAGATATGCTCACTTAGCGCTTAATAATTTATCACTCACTCTATCGTTCATTGTATCTGCTCACTTGGTACTAAATAACTACCACTCACTCAATCACTCATAATAGATGCTCACCTGGCCCTAACAAGCTATCCCTCACTCAATCGTGCATTATATATGCATACTTTGCCCTAATATAACTATCGCTCACTGAATCACTCGTGATGACATTAATTATCTTACAACATAACAGATGGTGGATTGTGCTGTGGAACATCATGATAGTAGTCATATGAGTTGGCGATGTCCTGTAAAAATAATATAGCACTTACCTATAAATATACATGTCCTTGCAATTCTGAGGGGGTGGAGTGAGAGGGAGGGGTCGACGCAACTAAAAGTTGTGAGCTATATTCACCACAGTGGTGAACAATGTTTGATACAATGTTATGAATACTATATGATAAAGTTGGTAAGTGGTATGTTTGTGTAATGTCCGTTGCACATCCGACGTATGCCCATGGTATGTCCGTGGCATGTCCTTGACGTGTCAGTCGCAAGTCCATCGCTCGCCCGTGGCATGTCAAATAGACATGTTTTTTTGGTATGATCTGTTACTTCCAAAATAACTAGCAAGTAATCAAACTTAGCTTTGGTAAGTACTGGCTCCGTAAGTTAGACATCTAAATTTAAATATATTACATTTTTTTACAAAATATGTATCCAATCATGGTCAAAATTACAGGAACTTATTCAATTGTGTAATAACGACATTGATTCCATTCTAAAAACCAGAATATTTTGTAACTCTTCAATAACTTTTAAAAACAAACGTTTCTGCAAAGTAACTTACGAACTATAAACGATATTTGGGATTCAAATAATACAAATTTTAAAAGTTGTCATGATATATACAATTTATTAATAGATAGGAGGAACTGTATTTCAGAATTTTCTAAGATAAAAAAAAGCAATCCCCGAAAAGTTCATAAAAGTCTTAAAAGGTGAAACTACAATAGTACCAGAAAGTAGAGTTACCCTAAATATCAACGATAAGCTACAATTTTTAAAGACAGTGAGCGGTCATGCATAATAATATGTGTTTTAGGGGTACAAAGACAGTGAGCGGTCATGTACAATAGTATGCGTTTTAGGGGTACAAAGACAATGAGCGGTCATGTATAATAGTATGTGTTTTAGGGTCCATTTTGCCTCTATATCTACAGTTGTTTTTTCTATATTTCACAGAACTGTTCACCCCCGGGTTTTATATTTCAGAGAACTGTTCACACCCGCTTTTTATATCTCAGAGAACTGTTCACCCCCGGTTTTTATATTTCAGAGAACTGTTCACAAACTGATTTATATATCTCAGAGAACTGTTCACCCCCGGGATTTATATTTCAGAGAACTGTTCACCCCTGGTTTTTATATTTCAGAGAACTGTTCACCCCTGGGTTGTAGTGGAGTTCGTTTTGCTCATTCTTTACTTTTCTGTGTAATGTTTTGTCAACCAACATTTTTCTTAAATTTGGTCATTGCGTTGTCTGACCTTCTTCCAATTACGGTTTTTGACGACCACTTTTGGTATCTTCAAACTTTTCTCAAATATTGTACATAACTACATGTATATAATTTAAACACTTACCATATTACCTTCCAGATCCGTATGATTTGTTTGTGTTAGGCTATCTACAACCGCTACCAAAACACCTTTGCCAGAATAACCTTGTTCCCAGACTTTATCAATGTTATGCGAGTTTGAAAGTTCATTGTTCTAGAAAGCAAAGAAAAAACTAATTAGTTTTAACTTTATTAATGAAAAGAAATCTTAAACAGTGATGGTCAACAATTCCACCAATATCAACAAAATAAACAATAACCTCTGACCTCAAATCAGTAAACATGAAAAAGACCACGACATATAACGTTGGAAATCCGGGACGCGGCATGGTACAGACACACACATACAGATGGGTTAATCCGCGGCATGGTACAGACACAAACGTACAGCTGGGTAATCCGCGGCAGGATACAGACACAAACATACAGCTGGGTTAATCCGCCGCATGATACAGACACAAACATACAGTTGGGTAAATCCGCGGCATGATGCAGACACAAACATACAGCTGGGTTAATCCGGACCACGGCATGGTACAGACACAAACATAGAGCCAGGCTAATCCGGGCCGCGGCATCGTACAGACACATACATAGAGCTGGGTTAATCCGCGGCAGGGTACAGACACAAACATACAGCTGGGTTAATCCACGGCATGGTACAGACACAAACATACAGCTGGGTTAATCCGCGGTAAGGTACAGACACAAACAAACAACTGGGTTAATCCGCGGCATGGAACAGACACAAACATACAGCTGGGTTAATCCTACCCACGGCATGATACAGACACAAACATAGAGCTGGATTAATCCGCGGCATGGTATAGACACAAACATACAGCTGGGTTAATCCGGGCCGTGGCATGATACAGACACATACATACAGCTGGGTTAATCCGCTTCATTGTACAGACATAAACATGCAGCTGGGTTAATCCGCTCCATGGTACACACACACACATACAGCTGGGTTAATCCACTCCATGGTACAGACACAAACATACTGCTGGGTTAATCTGCCATATGATACAGACACAAACATACAGCTGGGTTAATCCGCAGCATGGTACAGACACAAACATACAACTGGGTTAATCCGGGGCATGGTACAGACACAACCATACATCTGGGTTAATCCGCGGCATGGTACAGACACAAACATACAGCTGGGTTAATCCGCGGCATGGTGCAGACACTAACATACATCTGGGTTAATCCACTCCATGGGATTACAAACCTCGTCTTCTGCATATTACAGCACTTGCTTGAGATAATAAAGTTACTTTTTAACAAACTTCTTTAGATATAGGTTTACCGTAGCCAGTATTAGGTTTACCGTAGCCAGTACTAGGCTTACCGTAGCCAGTATTAGGTTTACGTAGCCAGTATTAGGTTTACCGTAGACAGTATCAGGTTTACTTTACCTTTGACCGTACCTGATGAAGGTTATTTCCAAAACGCGTCGATCGTGCACACTAAATCAGAGATCTGCGATTTTAATAGGAAGAATGAATTATCCTCAACACACCAATTGTACTTTCAGCTTCTGTTCATCTGCCGAGTGGCGTCAAATCAGAGGTCTTCATGAATATGACGGTCGTCGTTGGTTAATTATTGTATCCACGGAAGAAATCTATTTCGCTGAGAAACGCATCGATGGCGTAATGGTTAGCATGTTCGCCTCGAGTGTGGTAGATTGTGGGTTCATCGGTGGCGTAATGGTTAGTGTGCTCGCCTCGAGTGTGGTAGATCGTGGGTTCATCGGTGGAGTAATGATTAGCGTGCTCTCCTCGAGTGTGTTAGATCGTGGGTTCATCGGTGGAGTAATGATTAGCGTGCTCGCCTCGATTGTGGTAGATCGTGGGTTCACCGGTGGCGTAATGGTTAGCGTGCTCGCCTCGAGTGCAGTAGTTCGTGGGTTCATCGGTGGAGCAATGGGTAGCATGCTCGCCTCGAGTGCGGTAGATCATGGGTTCATCGGTGGCGTAATAGTTAGCATGCCCGCCTCGAGTGCGATAGAACGTGGGTTCATTGGTGGCCTACTGGTTAGCGTTCTCGCCTCGTGTGTGGTAGATCGTGGGCTCATCGGTTGCGTAATGGCTTCCATGTTCGCCTCGTGTGGGTAGATCGTGGATTCATCGGTGGTGTAATGGTTAGCGTGCTCACCTCGTGTGCGAAAGATCGTGGGTTCCAGTCATTGTCTGATCAAGCCAAAAAGTATAAACATTGACATTTGTTGTTTCTCCGATAAGCACACATGATTATGAAGAAAGAGCAAGAACTTATTGGCTCGGAATCAGGATATTCTTTCCGAGTGGAGCGATATGTCTGTTGTTTCAGTGATATAGCACTATACAAATCCAACTCAGCGTGTTGATCTATAGTACAAAGTGAACCTCATCATCATCTCATGTAAAATTATCTTGTTCTCCCCATGATATAGCTGTACAATTGTGGAATTGACGTTAAGCAATCACTCATTCACTCATTCTATATCGTCGATATTTAAATGTTAATATATTATTAACAAATTATGACAGTCATTTGGTTAACTTTAACATTACTTTATATTAAGAATTATCACATACCAAGTGCCATAAATTAGCTAGTTCAGGGTCAGGATTGGTGGCGAAGAGACCGACAGGCTGCTTTTTCTGTACTTCTAAGAAATCTACCTGAAATAAATATATCATTGCATTTGTGATACTGATGAATATCGAATAGAGATATATGTCATCTCTAGAGAAGCGTTGCTTTACTTAAAAGAGGGCCCGGGTGGTTCAATGAGTAAGGTAGTTCGATTACCTAGCAACTCATACAAGCCTATCGCCAATGCGGTATGGGTTCGAGCGAGGCTTTGTAAATTACCAAAACGGTGGACTCGACACCCAACCGTAAGTTATAAAGTTTACCAGTTACTTGCCAATGGTCGGTGGTTCTCACCGGATACACCGGTTTCTTCCACCACTACATTTGGTCACCATGATATAGCTGAAATATTGCTGAAAGTTGCGCTAAACACCAAACATCCAAAAATCAAATCTATGCTTAAAGGAAAGAAACATAAATTATATGGTAGATATCCTGTCACAAGTATGCTTAGGGGACCGACAATTAAACCTATTCTTTGTAGATCGTTGTGTGTAAATTTAGCATTTTTTTTTAGCATCAGTGCCATTGCAGTATAAACTAAATTTACGTACATTCTCGGAAAATATAAAATGTATTTGTACTCGCCTCGAAACAGAAAAGAAAAGCCGACAATGTACGTGCAGTCAAACCTGTCTTAAGAGGTCATCTTTGGGACAACGATAAAATGGCCTTATAGGACAGGTGATCTCTTAAAAGATGTTCAATTGATATGAAATCTTCTATGAGTAGACAAGAAAAAGGTGACCTTTTAATACAGGTGACTTAATAGAGGTGCCTACATCAGCAGGTTTGATTGTATATTGTTTATATATCTATTCGTAACTAGAAAAAAAAATACATCGGAAAAAAACAAGGGTACTCACTTTATCTTCCTGTTTCAGACTCTCGATATCAGGGTCGCCATCCTTCATTCCAGTATTTGCCATTTTACGAAAGCTATTTATAGATTTATCAAGTTTCAGCAGACAGTAGGTCTGTCCAGCAATTGAAACCTACAGAGACAAATTGATCAAGGAATCAATCGTTTGTTTACTTAATAATAATAATAATAATAATAATAATTATAATATTAATAAAGAAATTAATAATAATAATAATAATAATAATAATAATAATAATAATAACAATAATAACACAGGTGTTAGTAAAGGAACATAAACTGCTAACCCTTCACGAGTCCATGCCGTTTTCAGTGGTATTCGGTTTGTTCAATCGTTAGTAATCTGTGTTATGCTTTGGGGATCATTGTTTGTCCTTTGTTCGGTTGACGTTGTATTGTTTCTGTACTACTTACGACTTTCATTTGGTCATTGTATTGTCTCTGTACAACTTACGACTTTCGTTTGGTCATTGTATTGTCTCTGTACTACTCACACTTTCGTTTGGTCATTGTCTTGTCTCTGTACTACGTACGGCTTTCGTTTGGTCATTGTATTGTCTCTGTGCTACTTACGGCTTTAGTTTTTTCATTGTATTTTGTCTGTACTACTTACGGCTTTTGTTTGTCATTGTATTGTCGCTGTACTATTTACGGCTTTCGGTTGGTCATTTTATTGTCTCTGTACTAATTACGGCTTTCCTTTGGTCATTATATTGTCTCTGTACTACTTACGGCTTTCGTTTGGTCATTGCATTGTTTCTGTGCTACTTTCGACTTTCGTTTGGTCATTGTATTGTCTCTGTACTGCTTATGGCTTTTGCTGGGTCATTATATTGTCTCTACACTACTTACAGCTTTCGTTTAGTCATTGTATTGTCTCTGTACTACTTACGGCTTTCGTTTGGTCCTTGTATTATCTCTGTACTACTTATGGCTTTCATTTGGTAATTGTAATGTTTATGTACTACTTACGGCTTTCGCTTGGTCATTATAGTGTCTATGTACTACGTCCGGCTTGCGTTTGGTCATTGTATTGTCTCTGTCCTACTTACGGCTTTCGCTTGGTCATTGTATTGTTTCTGTGCTACTCACGGCTTACGTTTGGTCATTGTATTGTTTCTGTACTACTTACGCTTTCCTTTGATCATTGTATTGTCTCTGCACTATCTACGGCTTTCGTTTGGTCATTGCATTATCTCTGTTCTACTTACGGCTTTCGCTTGGTCATTATATTGTCTCTGTACTACTTACGGCTTTCGTTTGGCCATTGTATTATCTCTGTGCTACTTATGGTTTTCGCTTGGTCATTGTAATGTCTATGTACTACTTACGGCTAGCGCTTGGTCATTGTATTGTCTCTGTGCTATTTACGGCTTTCATTTGGTCATTATATTGTCTCTGTACTGCTTACAGCTGTCGTTTGGTCATTGTATTTTCTCTGTACTACTTACGGCTTTCGCTTGGTCATTATTGTGTCTCTGTATTACTTACGGCTTTAGTTTGTTCATTGTGTTGTTTCTCTACAACATACGTCTTTCGCTTGGTCATTGTGTTGTCTCTGTACTACTTACGGCTTTCCTTTGGTCAGTGTATTGTCGCTGTACTACTTACGGCTTTACCTTGGTTATTGTATTGTCTCTGCACTACTTACGGCTTTCGTTTGGTCATTGTATTGTCTCTGTACTACTTACGACTTTGGTTTGGTCATTGTATTGTCTCTGTACTACCCACAGCTTTCGCTTGGTCATTGTATTGTCTCTGTTCTACTTACGGCTTTCGCGTGGTCATTGTATTGTCTCTGTACTACTTAAGGGTTTCGTTTGGTCATTGTATTATATCTGTGCTACTTATGCCTTTCGATTGGTCATTGTAATGGCTCTGTACTATTTACGGCTTTCGCTTGGTCATTGCATTGTCTCTGTACTACTTTCGGCTTTCGTTTGGTCATTGTATTGTCTCTGTACTACTTACGGCTTTTGTTTGGTCATTGTATTGTCTCTGTACTACTTACGGTTTTCCTTGGGTGATTGTATTGTCTCTGTACTACTTCCGGCTTTCGTTTGGTCATTTTATTGTCTCTGTACTACTGACGGCTTTCGTTTGGTCATTGTGTTGTCTCTGTACTACTAACGGCTTTCATACGGTCATTGTATTGTCTCTGTACTACTTACGGCTTTCGCTTGGTCATTATATTGTCTCTGTACTACTTACGGCTTTCCTTTGGTGATTGTATTTTCTCTGTACTACTTACGGCTTTCGATTGGTCATTGTGTTGTCTCTCTATTACTTACGACTCTCGCCTGGTCATTGTATTGTCTCTGTACTACTTACGGCTTTCGCTTGGTCATTATATTGTCTCTGTACTACTTACGGCTTTCCTTTGGTGATTGTATTGTCTCTGTACTACTTACGGCTTGCGTTTGGTCATTGTATTGTCTCTGTGCTACTTACGGCTTTCGTTTTGTCATTCTGTTGTCCCTGTACTGCTTACCGCTTTCATTTGGTCATTGCATTTTCTCTGTACTACTTACGGTTTTCGTTTGGTCATTGTATTGTTTCTGTTCTACTCAGCTTTTGTTCGGTCATTGCGTTGTCTCTGTACTGCTTACGGCTTTCGTTTGGTCATTGTATTGTCTCTGTACTACTTACGGCTTCCGATTGGTCATTGTATTGTCTCTGTGCTACTTACGGCTTTCGTTTGTTCATTGTATTTTCACTGTACTACTTACGGCTTTCGCTTGGTCATTATGTTTTCTCTGTTCTATTTACGGCTTTCCTTTTGTCATTATATTGTCTTTGTACTATTTTCGGCTTTTGTTTGGTCATTATATTGTCTCTGTACTACTTACTGCTTTCGTTTGGTCATTGTATTATCTCTGTGCTACTTATGGCTTTCGTTTGGTCATTGTATTGTCTCTGTACTACTTATGGCTTTCGTTTGGTCATTATATTGTCTCTGTGCT
The DNA here is from genome assembly GCA_963383655.1 of Bathymodiolus septemdierum. Classification (NCBI taxonomy): domain Eukaryota; kingdom Metazoa; phylum Mollusca; class Bivalvia; order Mytilida; family Modiolidae; genus Bathymodiolus; species Bathymodiolus septemdierum. The sequence continues at coordinate 3,042,265 of OY726528.1, forward strand.
ACTTAGGACTTCCGTTTGGTCATTGTATTGTCTCTGTACTACTTACGGCTTTGGCTTGGTCATTGTATTGTCTCTGTACTACTTCCGGCTTTCGTTTGGTCATCTTATTGTCTCTGTACTACTCACGACTTTCGTTTGGTCATTGTGTTGTCTCTGTACTACTAACGGCTTTCATACGGTCATTGTATTGTCTCTGTACTACTTACGGCTTTCGTTTGGTCATTGTGTTGTCTCTGTACTACTTACGGCTTTCGTTTGGTCATTGCATTGTCTATGTACTACTTACGGCTTTCCTTTGGTGATTGTATTGTCTCTGTACTACTTACGACTTTCATTTGGTCATTGTATTGTCTCTGTACTCCTTACGGCTTTCGATTGGTCATTGTATTGTTTCTGTACTACCTACGACTTTCGCCTGGTCATTGTATTGTCTCTGTACTACTAACGGCTTTTCCTTTGTCATTGTATTGTCTCTGTACTACTTACGGTTTTCGTTTGGTCATTGTATTGTCTCTGTACTACTTACTGCTTTCATTTTGTCATTTTGTTGTCTCTCTACTACTTACCGCTTTAGTTTGGTCATTGCATTGTCTCGGTACTACTTACGGCTTCCGTTTGGTCATTGTATTGTTTCTGTTCTACTCACCTTTCGTTTTGTCATTGTATTGTCTCTGTACTGCTTACGGCTTCCGTTTGGTCATAGTATTGTCTCTGTGCTACTTATGGCTTTCGCTTGGTCATTATATTGTCTCTGTATTACTTATGGCTTTCGTTTCGTCATTGCATTGTCTCTGTACTACTTACGGTTTTCCTTGGGTGATTGTATTGTCTCTGTACTATTTCCGGCTTTCGTTTGGTCATTTTATTGTCTCTGTTCTACTAACGGCTTTCATACGGTCATTGTATTGTCTCTGTACTACTTACGGCTTTCGCTTTGTCATTATATTGTCTATGTACTACTTACGACTTTCATTTGGTGATTGTATTGTCTCTGTACTACTTACGGCTTTTGATTGGTCATTGTGTTGTCTCTGTATTACTTACGACTCTCGCCTGGTCATTGTATTGTCTCTGTACTACTCATGGCTTTTGCTTGGTCATTGTATTGTCTCTGTACTACTTACGGCTTTCGTTTGGTCATTGCATTGTCTATGTACTACTTACGGCTTTCCTTTGGTGATTGTATTGTCTCTGTACTACTTCCGGCTTTCGCTTGGTCATTGTATTGTCCCTGTACTACTTACGGCTTTCGTTTGGTCATTGTATTGTCTCTGTACTACTTACGGCTTTGGTTTGGTCATTGTATTGTCTCTGTTCTACTTACGCTTTCGCTTGGTCATTGTATTGTCTCTGTACTACTTAAGGGTTTCGTTTGGTCATTGTATTATATCTGTGCTACTTATGCCTTTCGATTGGTCATTGTAATGGCTCTGTACTATTTACGGCTTTCGTTTGGTCATTATATTGTCTCTGTACTGTTTACGGCTTTCGTTTGGTCATTGCATTGTCTCTGTACTACTTTCGGCTTTCGTTTGGTCATTGTATTGTCTCTGTACTACTTACGGCTTTGGTTTGGTCATTGTATTGTCTCTGTACTACTTACGGTTTTCCTTGGGTGATTGTATTGTCTCTGTACTACTTCCGGCTTTCGTTTGGTCATTTTATTGTCTCTGTACTACTGACGGCTTTCGTTTGGTCATTGTGTTGTCTCTGTACTACTAACGGCTTTCATACGGTCATTGTATTGTCTCTGTACTACTTGCGGCTTTCGCTTGGTCATTATATTGTCTCTGTACTACTTACGGCTTTCCTTTGGTGATTGTATTTTCTCTGTACTACTTACGGCTTTCGATTGGTCATTGTGTTGTCTCTGTATTACTTACGACTCTCGCCTGGTCATTGTATTGTCTCTGTACTACTTACGGCTTTCGTTTGGTCATTGCATTGTCTATGTACTACTTACGGCTTTCCTTTGGTGATTGTATTGTCTCTGTACTACTTACGGCTTTCGTTTGGTCATTGTATTGTCTCTGTACTACTTACGGCTTTCGTTTTGTCATTCTGTTGTCTCTGTACTGCTTACCGATTTGATTTGGTCATTGCATTTTCTCTGTACTACTTACGGTTTTCGTTTGGTCATTGTATTGTCTCTGTTCTACTCAGCTTTTGTTCGGTCATTGCGTTGTCTCTGTACTGCTTACGGCTTTCGCTTGGTCATTGTATTGTCTCTGTACTACTTACGGCTTTCGGTTGGTCATTGTATTGTCTCTGTGCTACTTACGGCTTTCGTTTGTTCATTGTATTTTCACTGTACTACTTACGCTTCCGCTTGGTCATTATGTTGTCTCTGTTCTATTTACGGCTTTCCTTTTGTCATTATATTGTCTTTGTACTATTTTCGGCTTTTGTTTGGTCATTGTATTATCTCTGTACTACTTATGGCTTTCGTTTGGTCATTGTATTGTCTCTGTACTACTTATGGCTTTCGTTTGGTCATTATATTGTCTCTGTGCTACTTAGGACTTCCGTTTGGTCATTGTATTGTCTCTGTACTACTTACGGCTTTGGCTTGGTCATTGTATTGTCTCTGTACTACTTCCGGCTTTCGTTTGGTCATCTTATTGTCTCTGTACTACTCACGACTTTCGCTTGGTCATTGTGTTGTCTCTGTACTACTAACGGCTTTCATACGGTCATTGTATTGTCTCTGTACTACTTACGGCTTTCGTTTGGTCATTGTGTTGTCTCTGTACTACTTACGGCTTTCGTTTGGTCATTGCATTGTCTATGTACTACTTACGGCTTTCCTTTGGTGATTGTATTGTCTCTGTACTACTTACGGCTTTCATTTGGTCATTGTATTGTCTCTGTACTCCTTACGGCTTTCGATTGGTCATTGTATTGTTTCTGTACTACCTACGACTTTCACCTGGTCATTGTATTGTCTCTGTACTACTAACGGCTTTTCCTTTGTCATTGTATTGTCTCTGTACTACTTACGGTTTTCGTTTGGTCATTGTATTGTCTCTGTACTACTTACTGCTTTCATTTTGTCATTTTGTTGTCTCTGTACTACTTACCGCTTTAGTTTGGTCATTGCATTGTCTCGGTACTACTTACGGCTTCCGTTTGGTCATTGTATTGTTTCTGTTCTACTCACCTTTCGTTTTGTCATTGTATTGTCTCTGTACTGCTTACGGCTTCCGTTTGGTCATAGTATTGTCTCTGTGCTACTTATGGCTTTCGCTTGGTCATTATATTGTCTCTGTATTACTTATGGCTTTCGTTTCGTCATTGCATTTTCTCTGTACTACTTACGGTTTTCCTTGGGTGATTGTATTGTCTCTGTACTACTTCCGGCTTTCGTTTGGTCATTTTATTGTCTCTGTTCTACTAACGGCTTTCATACGGTCATTGTATTGTCTCTGTACTACTTACTGCTTTCGCTTTGTCATTATATTGTCTCTGTACTACTTACGGCTTTTGATTGGTCATTGTGTTGTCTCTGTATTACTTACGACTCTCGCCTGGTCATTGTATTGTCTCTGTACTACTCATGGCTTTTGCTTGGTCATTGTATTGTCTCTGTACTACTTACGGCTTTCGTTTGGTCATTGCATTGTCTATGTACTACTTACGGCTTTCCTTTGGTGATTGTATTGTCTCTGTACTACTTCCGGCTTTCGTTTGGTCATTGTATTGTCTCTGTACTACTTACGGCTTTCGTTTGGTCATTGTATTGTCTCTGTACTACTTTTGGCTTTGGTTTGGTCATTGTATTGTCTCTGTTCTACTTACGCTTTCGCTTGGTCATTGTATTGTCTCTGTACTACTTAAGGGTTTCGTTTGGTCATTGTATTATATCTGTGCTACTTATGCCTTTCGATTGGTCATTGTAATGGCTCTGTACTATTTACGGCTTTCGTTTGGTCATTATATTGTCTCTGTACTGTTTACGGCTTTCGTTTGGTCATTGCATTGTCTCTGTACTACTTTCGGCTTTCGTTTGGTCATTGTATTGTCTCTGTACTACTTACGGCTTTGGTTTGGTCATTGTATTGTCTCTGTACTACTTACGGTTTTCCTTGGGTGATTGTATTGTCTCTGTACTACTTCCGGCTTTCGTTTGGTCATTTTATTGTCTCTGTACTACTGACGGCTTTCGTTTGGTCATTGTGTTGTCTCTGTACTACTAACGGCTTTCATACGGTCATTGTATTGTCTCTGTACTACTTGCGGCTTTCGCTTGGTCATTATATTGTCTCTGTACTACTTATGGCTTTGGTGATTGTATTTTCTCTGTACTACTTACGGCTTTCGATTGGTCATTGTGTTGTCTCTGTATTACTTACGACTCTCGCCTGGTCATTGTATTGTCTCTGTACTACTTACGGCTTTCGTTTGGTCATTGCATTGTCTATGTACTACTTACGGCTTTCCTTTGGTGATTGTATTGTCTCTGTACTACTTACGGCTTTCGTTTGGTCATTGTATTGTCTCTGTACTACTTACGGCTTTCGTTTTGTCATTCTGTTGTCTCTGTACTGCTTACCGATTTGATTTGGTCATTGCATTTTCTCTGTACTACTTACGGTTTTCGTTTGGTCATTGTATTGTCTCTGTTCTACTCAGCTTTTGTTCGGTCATTGCGTTGTCTCTGTACTGCTTACGGCTTTCGCTTGGTCATTGTATTGTCTCTGTACTACTTACGGCTTCCGGTTGGTCATTGTATTGTCTCTGTGCTACTTACGGCTTTCGTTTGTTCATTGTATTTTCACTGTACTACTTACGCTTCCGCTTGGTCATTATGTTGTCTCTGTTCTATTTACGGCTTTCCTTTTGTCATTATATTGTCTTTGTACTATTTTCGGCTTTTGTTTGGTCATTGTATTATCTCTGTACTACTTATGGCTTTCGTTTGGTCATTGTATTGTCTCTGTACTACTTATGGCTTTCGTTTGGTCATTATATTGTCTCTGTGCTACTTAGGACTTCCGTTTGGTCATTGTATTGTCTCTGTACTACTTACGGCTTTGGCTTGGTCATTGTATTGTCTCTGTACTACTTCCGGCTTTCGTTTGGTCATCTTATTGTCTCTGTACTACTCACGACTTTCGTTTGGTCATTGTGTTGTCTCTGTACTACTAACGGCTTTCATACGGTCATTGTATTGTCTCTGTACTACTTACGGCTTTCCTTTGGTGATTGTATTGTCCCTGTACTACTTACGGCTTTCATTTGGTCATTGTATTGTCTCTGTACTACTTCCGGCTTTCGTTTGGTCATCTTATTGTCTCTGTACTACTCACGACTTTCGTTTGGTCATTGTGTTGTCTCTGTACTACTAACGGCTTTCATACGGTCATTGTATTGTCTCTGTGCTACTTACGGCTTTCCTTTGGTGATTGTATTGTCTCTGTACTACTTACGGCTTTCATTTGGTCATTGTATTGTCTCTGTACTCCTTACGCCTTTCGATTGGTCATTGTATTGTTTCTGTACTACCTACGACTTTCGCCTGGTCATTGTATTGTCTCTGTACTACTAACGGCTTTTCCTTTGTCATTGTATTGTCTCTGTACTTACGGTTTTCGTTTGGTCATTGTATTGTCTCTGTACTACTTACTGCTTTCGTTTTGTCATTTTGTTGTCTCTGTACTACTTACTGCTTTAGCTTGGTCATTGCATTGTCTCGGTACTACTTACGGCTTCCGTTTGGTCATTGTATTGTTTCTGTTCTACTCACCTTTCGTTTGGTCATTGTATTGTCTCTGTACTGCTTACGGCTTCCGTTTGGTCATAGTATTGTCTCTGTACTACTTACGGCTTTCGCTTGGTCGTTATATTGTCTCTGTATTACTTATGGCTTTCGTTTCGTCATTGCATTTTCTCTGTACTACTTACGGTTTTCCTTGGGTGATTGTATTGTCTCTGTACTACTTCCGGCTTTCGTTTGGTCATTTTATTGTCTCTGTACTACTAACGGCTTTCATACGGTCATTATATTGTCTATGTACTACTTACGACTTTCCTTTGGTGATTGTATTGTCTCTGTACTACTTACGGCTTTTGATTGGTCATTGTGTTGTCTCTGTATTACTTACGACTCTCGCCTGGTCATTGTATTGTCTCTGTACTACTTATGGCTTTTGCTTGGTCATTGTATTGTCTCTGTACTACTTACTACTTTCGTTTGGTCATTGCATTGTCTATGTACTACTTACGGCTTTCCTTTGGTGATTGTATTGTCTCTGTACTACTTCCGGCTTTCGTTTGGTCATTGTATTGTCTCTGTACTACTTACGGCTTCCGTTTGGTCATTGTATTGTCTCTGTACTACTTACGGCTTTGGTTTGGTCATTGTATTGTCTCTGTACTACTCACAGCTTTCGTTTGGTCATTGTATTGTCTCTGTTCTACTTACGCTTTCGTTTGGTCATTGTATTGTCTCTGTACTACTTAAGGGTTTCGTTTGGTCATTGTATTATATCTGTGCTACTTATGCCTTTCGATTGGTCATTGTAATGGCTCTGTACTATTTACGGCTTTCGTTTGGTCATTATATTGTCTCTGTACTGTTTACGGATTTCATTTGGTCATTGCATTTTCTCTGTACTACTTTCGGCTTTCGTTTGGTCATTGTATTGTCTCTGTACTACTGACGGCTTTCGTTTGGTCATTGTGTTGTCTCTGTACTACTAACGGCTTTCATACGGTCATTGTATTGTCTCTGTACTACTTACGGCTTTCGGTTGGTCATTGTATTGTCTCTGTGCTACTTACGGCTTTCGTTTGTTCATTGTATTTTCACTGTACTACTTACGGCTTTCGCTTGGTCATTATGTTGTCTCTGTTCTATTTACGCTTTTCTTTTGTCATTATATTGTCTTTGTACTATTTTCGGCTTTTGTTTGGTCATTATATTGTCTCTGTACTACTTACTGCTTTCGTTTGGTCATTGTATTATATCTGTACTACTTATGGCTTTCGTTTGGTCATTGTATTGTCTCTGTACTACTTATGGCTTTCGTTTGGTCATTATATTGTCTCTGTGCTACTTACGGCTTTCGTTTTGTCATTGTGTTGTCTCTGTACTACTTACGACTTCCGTTTGGTCATTGTATTGTCTCTGTACTACTTCCGGCTTCCGTTTGGTCATCTTATTGTCTCTGTACTACTCACGACTTTCGCTTGGTCATTGTGTTGTCTCTGTACTACTAACGGCTTTCATACGGTCATTGTATTGTCTCTGTACTACTTACGGCTTTCGTTTGGTCATTGTGTTGTCTCTGTACTACTTACGGCTTTCGTTTGGTCATTGCATTGTCTATGTACTACTTACGGTTTTCCTTTGGTGATTGCATTGTCTCTGTACTACTTACGGCTTTCATTTGATCATTGTATTGTCTCTGTACTCCTTACGGCTTTCGATTGGTCATTGTATTGTTTCTGTACTACCTACGACTTTCGCCTGGTCATTGTATTGTCTCTGTACTACTAACGGCTTTTGCTTTGTCATTGTATTGTCTCTGTACTACTTACGGTTTTCGTTTGGTCATTGTATTGTCTCTGTACTACTTACTGCTTTCGTTTTGTCATTTTGTTGTCTCTGTACTACTTACCGCTTTAATTTGGTCATTGCATTGTCTCGGTACTACTTACGGCTTCCGTTTGGTCATTGTATTGTTTCTGTTCTACTCACCTTTCGCTTGGTCATTGTATTGTCTCTGTACTGCTTACGGCTTCCGTTTGGTCATAGTATTGTCTCTGTATTACTTATGGCTTTCGTTTCGTCATTGCATTGTCTCTGTACTACTTACGGTTTTCCTTGGGTGATTGTATTGTCTCTGTACTACTTCCGGCTTTCGTTTGGTCATTTTATTGTCTCTGTTCTACTAACGGCTTTCATACGGTCATTGTATTGTCTCTGTACTACTTACGGCTTTCGCTTTGTCATTATATTGTCTATGTACTACTTACGACTTTCCTTTGGTGATTGTATTGTCTCTGTACTACTTACGGCTTTCGATTGGTCATTGTGTTGTCTCTGTATTACTTACGACTCTCGCCTGGTCATTGTATTGTCTCTGTACTACTTATGGCTTTTGCTTGGTCATTGTATTGTCTCTGTACTACTTACGGCTTTCGTTTGGTCATTGCATTGTCAATGTACTACTTACGGCTTTCCTTTGGTGATTGTATTGTCTCTGTACTACTTCCGGCTTTTGTTTGGTCATTGTATTGTCTCTGTACTACTTACGGCTTTCGTTTGGTCATTGTATTGTTTCTGTTCTACTCAGCTTTCGTTTGGTCATTGCATTGTCTCTGTACTGCTTACGGGTTTCGTTTGGTCATTACATTGTCTCTGTACTACTTACGGCTTTCGTTTGGTCATTGTATTGTCTATGTACTTCTTACGGCTTTCGTTTGGTCATTGTATTGTCTCTGTACTACTTATGGCTTTCGTTTGGTCATTATTTTGTCTCTGTGCTACTTACGGCTTTGGTTTGGTCATTGTATTGTCTCTATACTACTCACAGCTTTCGTTTGGTCATTGTATTGTCTCTGTTCTACTTACGCTTTCGCTTGGTCATTGTATTGTCTCTGTACTACTTAAGGGTTTCGTTTGGTCATTGTATTATATCTGTGCTACTTATGCCTTTCGATTGGTCATTGTAATGGCTCTGTACTATTTACGGCTTTCGTTTGGTCATTGTATTGTCTCTGTGCTACTTACGGCTTTCGTTTGTTCATTGTATTTTCACTGTATTACTTACGGCTTTCGCTTGGTCATTATGTTGTCTCTGTTCTATTTACGCTTTTCTTTTGTCATTATATTGTCTTTGTACTATTTTCGGCTTTTGTTTGGTCATTATATTGTCTCTGTACTACTTACTGCTTTCGTTTGGTCATTGTATTATCTCTGTACTACTTATGGCTTTCGTTTGGTCATTGTATTGTCTCTGTACTACTTATGGTTTTCGTTTGGTCATTATATTGTCTCTGTGCTACTTACGGCTTTCGTTTTGTCATTGTATTGTCTCTGTACTACTTACGACTTCCGTTTGGTCATTGTATTGTCTCTGTACTACTTACGGCTTTGGCTTGGTCATTGTATTGTCTCTGTACTACTTCCGGCTTCCGTTTGGTCATCTTATTGTCTCTGTACTACTCACGACTTTCGATTGGTCATTGTGTTGTCTCTGTACTACTAACGGCTTTCATACGGTCATTGTATTGTCTCTGTACTACTTACGGCTTTCGTTTGGTCATTGTGTTGTCTCTGTACTACTTACGGCTTTCGTTTGGTCATTGCATTGTCTATGTACTACTTACGGCTTTCCTTTGGTGATTGCATTGTCTCTGTACTACTTACGGCTTTCATTTGATCATTGTATTGTCTCTGTACTCCTTACGGCTTTCGATTGGTCATTGTATTGTTTCTGTACTACCTACGACTTTCGCCTGGTCATTGTATTGTCTCTGTACTACTAACGGCTTTTGCTTTGTCATTGTATTGTCTCTGTACTACTTACGGTTTTCGTTTGGTCATTGTATTGTCTCTGTACTACTTACTGCTTTCATTTTGTCATTTTGTTGTCTCTGTACTACTTACCGCTTTAGTTTGGTCATTGCATTGTCTCGGTACTACTTACGGCTTCCGTTTGGTCATTGTATTGTTTCTGTTCTACTCACCTTTCGTTTGGTCATTGTATTGTCTCTGTACTGCTTACGGCTTCCGTTTGGTCATAGTATTGTCTCTGTATTACTTATGGCTTTCGTTTCGTCATTGCATTGTCTCTGTACTACTTACGGTTTTCCTTGGGTGATTGTATTGTCTCTGTACTACTTCCGGCTTTCGTTTGGTCATTTTATTGTCTCTGTTCTACTAACGGCTTTCATACGGTCATTGTATTGTCTCTGTACTACTTACGGCTTTCGCTTTGTCATTATATTGTCTATGTACTACTTACGACTTTCCTTTGGTGATTGTATTGTCTTTGTACTACTTACGGCTTTCGATTGGTCATTGTGTTTTCTCTGTATTACTTACGACTCTCGCCTGGTCATTGTATTGTCTCTGTACTACTTATGGCTTTTGCTTGGTCATTGTATTGTCTCTGTACTACTTACGGCTTTCGTTTGGTCATTGCATTGTCTATGTACTACTTACGGCTTTCCTTTGGTGATTGTATTGTCTCTGTACTACTTCCGGCTTTTGTTTGGTCATTGTATTGTCTCTGTACTACTTACGGCTTTCGTTTTGTCATTCTGTTGTCTCTGTACTGCTTACCGCTTTCGTTTGGTCATTGCATTTTCTCTGTACCACTTACGGTTTTCGTTTGGTCATTGTATTGTTTCTGTTCTACTCAGCTTTCGTTTGGTCATTGCATTGTCTCTGTACTGCTTAAGGGTTTCGTTTGGTCATTGCATTGTCTCTGTACTGCTTACGACTTTCGTTTGGTCATTGTATTGTCTCTGTACTACTTACTGCTTTCGTTTGGTCATTGTATTGTCTATGTACTTCTTACGGCTTTCGTTTGGTCATTGTATTGTCTCTGTACTACTTATGGCTTTCGTTTGGTCATTATTTTGTCTCTGTGCTACTTACGGCTTTGGTTTGGTCATTGTATTGTCTCTGTACTACTCACAGCTTTCGTTTGGTCATTGTATTGTCTCTGTTCTACTTACGCTTTCGCTTGGTCATTGTATTGTCTCTGTACTACTTAAGGGTTTCGTTTGGTCATTGTATTATATCTGTGCTACTTATGCCTTTCGATTGGTCATTGTAATGGCTCTGTACTATTTACGGCTTTCGTTTGGTCATTATATTGTCTCTGTACTGTTTACGGCTTTCGTTTGGTCATTGCATTGTCTCTGTACTACTTTCGGCTTTCGTTTGGTCATTGTATTGTCTCTGTACTACTTACGGCTTTGGTTTGGTCATTGTATTGTCTCTGTACTACTTACTGTTTTCCTTGGGTGATTGTATTGTCTCTGTACTACTTCCGGCTTTCGTTTGGTCATTTTATTGTCTCTGTACTACTGACGGCTTTCGTTTGGTCATTGTGTTGTCTCTGTACTACTAACGGCTTTCATACGGTCATTGTATTGTCTCTGTACTACTTGCGGCTTTCGCTTGGTCATTATATTGTCTCTGTACTACTTACGGCTTTCCTTTGGTGATTGTATTTTCTCTGTACTACTTGCGGCTTTCGATTGGTCATTGTGTTGTCTCTGTATTACTTACGACTCTCGCCTGGTCATTGTATTGTCTCTGTACTACTTACGGCTTTCGTTTGGTCATTGCATTGTCTATGTACTACTTACGGCTTTCCTTTGGTGATTGTATTGTCTCTGTACTACTTACGGCTTTCGCTTGGTCATTGTATTGTCTCTGTACTACTTACGCCTTTCGTTTTGTCATTCTGTTGTCTCTGTACTGCTTACCGATTTCATTTGGTCATTGCATTTTCTCTGTACTACTTACGGTTTTCGTTTGGTCATTGTATTGTCTCTGTTCTACTTACGCTTTCGCTTGGTCATTGTATTGTCTCTGTACTACTTAAGGGTTTCGTTTGGTCATTGTATTATATCTGTGCTACTTATGCCTTTCGATTGGTCATTGTAATGGCTCTGTACTATTTACGGCTTTCGTTTGGTCATTGTATTGTCTCTGTGCTACTTACGGCTTTCGTTTGTTCATTGTATTTTCACTGTATTACTTACGGCTTTCGCTTGGTCATTATGTTGTCTCTGTTCTATTTACGCTTTTCTTTTGTCATTATATTGTCTTTGTACTATTTTCGGCTTTTGTTTGGTCATTATATTGTCTCTGTACTACTTACTGCTTTCGTTTGGTCATTGTATTATCTCTGTACTACTTATGGCTTTCGTTTGGTCATTGTATTGTCTCTGTACTACTTATGGTTTTCGTTTGGTCATTATATTGTCTCTGTGCTACTTACGGCTTTCGTTTTGTCATTGTATTGTCTCTGTACTACTTACGACTTCCGTTTGGTCATTGTATTGTCTCTGTACTACTTACGGCTTTGGCTTGGTCATTGTATTGTCTCTGTACTACTTCCGGCTTCCGTTTGGTCATCTTATTGTCTCTGTACTACTCACGACTTTCGATTGGTCATTGTGTTGTCTCTGTACTACTAACGGCTTTCATACGGTCATTGTATTGTCTCTGTACTACTTACGGCTTTCGTTTGGTCATTGTGTTGTCTCTGTACTACTTACGGCTTTCGTTTGGTCATTGCATTGTCTATGTACTACTTACGGCTTTCCTTTGGTGATTGCATTGTCTCTGTACTACTTACGGCTTTCATTTGATCATTGTATTGTCTCTGTACTCCTTACGGCTTTCGATTGGTCATTGTATTGTTTCTGTACTACCTACGACTTTCGCCTGGTCATTGTATTGTCTCTGTACTACTAACGGCTTTTGCTTTGTCATTGTATTGTCTCTGTACTACTTACGGTTTTCGTTTGGTCATTGTATTGTCTCTGTACTACTTACTGCTTTCATTTTGTCATTTTGTTGTCTCTGTACTACTTACCGCTTTAGTTTGGTCATTGCATTGTCTCGGTACTACTTACGGCTTCCGTTTGGTCATTGTATTGTTTCTGTTCTACTCACCTTTCGTTTGGTCATTGTATTGTCTCTGTACTGCTTACGGCTTCCGTTTGGTCATAGTATTGTCTCTGTATTACTTATGGCTTTCGTTTCGTCATTGCATTGTCTCTGTACTACTTACGGTTTTCCTTGGGTGATTGTATTGTCTCTGTACTACTTCCGGCTTTCGTTTGGTCATTTTATTGTCTCTGTTCTACTAACGGCTTTCATACGGTCATTGTATTGTCTCTGTACTACTTACGGCTTTCGCTTTGTCATTATATTGTCTATGTACTACTTACGACTTTCCTTTGGTGATTGTATTGTCTTTGTACTACTTACGGCTTTCGATTGGTCATTGTGTTTTCTCTGTATTACTTACGACTCTCGCCTGGTCATTGTATTGTCTCTGTACTACTTATGGCTTTTGCTTGGTCATTGTATTGTCTCTGTACTACTTACGGCTTTCGTTTGGTCATTGCATTGTCTATGTACTACTTACGGCTTTCCTTTGGTGATTGTATTGTCTCTGTACTACTTCCGGCTTTTGTTTGGTCATTGTATTGTCTCTGTACTACTTACGGCTTTCGTTTTGTCATTCTGTTGTCTCTGTACTGCTTACCGCTTTCGTTTGGTCATTGCATTGTCTCTGTACCACTTACGGTTTTCGTTTGGTCATTGTATTGTTTCTGTTCTACTCAGCTTTCGTTTGGTCATTGCATTGTCTCTGTACTGCTTAAGGGTTTCGTTTGGTCATTGCATTGTCTCTGTACTGCTTACGACTTTCGTTTGGTCATTGTATTGTCTCTGTACTACTTACTGCTTTCGTTTGGTCATTGTATTGTCTATGTACTTCTTACGGCTTTCGTTTGGTCATTGTATTGTCTCTGTACTACTTATGGCTTTCGTTTGGTCATTATTTTGTCTCTGTGCTACTTACGGCTTTGGTTTGGTCATTGTATTGTCTCTGTACTACTCACAGCTTTCGTTTGGTCATTGTATTGTCTCTGTTCTACTTACGCTTTCGCTTGGTCATTGTATTGTCTCTGTACTACTTAAGGGTTTCGTTTGGTCATTGTATTATATCTGTGCTACTTATGCCTTTCGATTGGTCATTGTAATGGCTCTGTACTATTTACGGCTTTCGTTTGGTCATTATATTGTCTCTGTACTGTTTACGGCTTTCGTTTGGTCATTGCATTGTCTCTGTACTACTTTCGGCTTTCGTTTGGTCATTGTATTGTCTCTGTACTACTTACGGCTTTGGTTTGGTCATTGTATTGTCTCTGTACTACTTACTGTTTTCCTTGGGTGATTGTATTGTCTCTGTACTACTTCCGGCTTTCGTTTGGTCATTTTATTGTCTCTGTACTACTGACGGCTTTCGTTTGGTCATTGTGTTGTCTCTGTACTACTAACGGCTTTCATACGGTCATTGTATTGTCTCTGTACTACTTGCGGCTTTCGCTTGGTCATTATATTGTCTCTGTACTACTTACGGCTTTCCTTTGGTGATTGTATTTTCTCTGTACTACTTGCGGCTTTCGATTGGTCATTGTGTTGTCTCTGTATTACTTACGACTCTCGCCTGGTCATTGTATTGTCTCTGTACTACTTACGGCTTTCGTTTGGTCATTGCATTGTCTATGTACTACTTACGGCTTTCCTTTGGTGATTGTATTGTCTCTGTACTACTTACGGCTTTCGCTTGGTCATTGTATTGTCTCTGTACTACTTACGCCTTTCGTTTTGTCATTCTGTTGTCTCTGTACTGCTTACCGATTTCATTTGGTCATTGCATTTTCTCTGTACTACTTACGGTTTTCGTTTGGTCATTGTATTGTTTCTGTTCTACTCAGCTTTTGTTCGGTCATTGCGTTGTCTCTGTACTGCTTACGGCTTTCGTTTGGTCATTGTATTGTCTCTGTACTACTTACGGCTTTCGGTTGGTCATTGTATTGTCTCTGTGCTACTTACGGCTTTCGTTTGTTCATTGTATTTTCACTGTACTACTTACGGCTTTCGCTTGGTCATTATGTTGTCTCTGTTCTATTTACGCTTTTCTTTTGTCATTATATTGTCTTTGTACTATTTTCGGCTTTTGTTTGGTCATTATATTGTCTCTGTACTACTTACTGCTTTCGTTTGGTCATTGTATTATCTCTGTACTACTTATGGCTTTCGTTTGGTCATTGCATTGACTCTGTACTACTTATGGCTTTCGTTTGGTCATTATATTGTCTCTGTGCTACTTACGGCTTTCGTTTTGTCATTGTATTGTCTCTGTACTACTTACGACTTTCGTTTGGTCATTGTATTGTCTCTGTACTACTTACGGCTTTGGCTTGGTCATTGTATTGTCTCTGTACTACTTCCGGCTTCCGTTTGGTCATCTTATTGTCTCTGTACTACTCACGACTTTCGTTTGGTCATTGTGTTGTCTCTGTACTACTAACGGCTTTCATACGGTCATTGTATTGTCTCTGTACTACTTACGGCTTTCGTTTGGTCATTGTGTTGTCTCTGTACTACTTACGGCTTTCGTTTGGTCATTGCATTGTCTATGTACTACTTACGGCTTTCCTTTGGTGATTGCATTGTCTCTGTACTACTTACGGCTTTCATTTGATCATTGTATTGTCTCTGTACTCCTTACGGCTTTCGATTGGTCATTGTATTGTTTCTGTACTACCTACGACTTTCGCCTGGTCATTGTATTGTCTCTGTACTACTAAAGGCTTTTGCTTTGTCATTGTATTGTCTCTGTACTTACGGTTTTCGTTTGGTCATTGTATTGTCTCTGTACTACTTACTGCTTTCGTTTTGTCATTTTGTTGTCTCTGTACTACTTACCGCTTTAGTTTGGTCATTGCATTGTCTCGGTACTACTTACGGCTTCCGTTTGGTCATTGTATTGTTTCTGTTCTACTCACCTTTCGTTTGGTCATTGTATTGTCTCGGTACTGCTTACGGCTTCCGTTTGGTCATAGTATTGTCTCTGTATTACTTATGGCTTTCGTTTCGTCATTGCATTGTCTCTGTACTACTTACGGTTTTCCTTGGGTGATTGTATTGTCTCTGTACTACTTCCGGCTTTCGTTTGGTCATTTTATTGTCTCTGTTCTACTAACGGCTTTCATACGGTCATTGTATTGTCTCTGTACTACTTACGGCTTTCGCTTTGTCATTATATTGTCTATGTACTACTTACGACTTTCCTTTGGTGATTGTATTGTCTCTGTACTACTTACGGCTTTCGATTGGTCATTGTGTTGTCTCTGTATTACTTACGACTCTCGCCTGGTCATTGTATTGTCTCTGTACTACTTATGGCTTTTGCTTGGTCATTGTATTGTCTCTGTACTACTTACGGCTTTCGTTTGGTCATTGCATTGTCTATGTACTACTTACGGCTTTCCTTTGGTGATTGTATTGTCTCTGTACTACTTCCGGCTTTTGTTTGGTCATTGTATTGTCTCTGTACTACTTACGGCTTTCGTTTTGTCATTCTGTTGTCTCTGTACTGCTTACCGCTTTCGTTTGGTCATTGCATTGTCTCTGTACCACTTACGGTTTTCGTTTGGTCATTGTATTGTTTCTGTTCTACTCAGCTTTCGTTTGGTCATTGCATTGTCTCTGTACTGCTTAAGGGTTTCGTTTGGTCATTGCATTGTCTCTGTACTGCTTACGACTTTCGTTTGGTCATTGTATTGTCTCTGTACTACTTACTGCTTTCGTTTGGTCATTGTATTGTCTATGTACTTCTTACGGCTTTCGTTTGGTCATTGTATTGTCTCTGTACTACTTATGGCTTTCGTTTGGTCATTATTTTGTCTCTGTGCTACTTACGGCTTTGGTTTGGTCATTGTATTGTCTCTGTACTACTCACAGCTTTCGTTTGGTCATTGTATTGTCTCTGTTCTACTTACGCTTTCGCTTGGTCATTGTATTGTCTCTGTACTACTTAAGGGTTTCGTTTGGTCATTGTATTATATCTGTGCTACTTATGCCTTTCGATTGGTCATTGTAATGGCTCTGTACTATTTACGGCTTTCGTTTGGTCATTATATTGTCTCTGTACTGTTTACGGCTTTCGTTTGGTCATTGCATTGTCTCTGTACTACTTTCGGCTTTCGTTTGGTCATTGTATTGTCTCTGTACTACTTACGGCTTTGGTTTGGTCATTGTATTGTCTCTGTACTACTTACTGTTTTCCTTGGGTGATTGTATTGTCTCTGTACTACTTCCGGCTTTCGTTTGGTCATTTTATTGTCTCTGTACTACTGACGGCTTTCGTTTGGTCATTGTGTTGTCTCTGTACTACTAACGGCTTTCATACGGTCATTGTATTGTCTCTGTACTACTTGCGGCTTTCGCTTGGTCATTATATTGTCTCTGTACTACTTACGGCTTTCCTTTGGTGATTGTATTTTCTCTGTACTACTTGCGGCTTTCGATTGGTCATTGTGTTGTCTCTGTATTACTTACGACTCTCGCCTGGTCATTGTATTGTCTCTGTACTACTTACGGCTTTCGTTTGGTCATTGCATTGTCTATGTACTACTTACGGCTTTCCTTTGGTGATTGTATTGTCTCTGTACTACTTACGGCTTTCGCTTGGTCATTGTATTGTCTCTGTACTACTTACGCCTTTCGTTTTGTCATTCTGTTGTCTCTGTACTGCTTACCGATTTCATTTGGTCATTGCATTTTCTCTGTACTACTTACGGTTTTCGTTTGGTCATTGTATTGTTTCTGTTCTACTCAGCTTTTGTTCGGTCATTGCGTTGTCTCTGTACTGCTTACGGCTTTCGTTTGGTCATTGTATTGTCTCTGTACTACTTACGGCTTTCGGTTGGTCATTGTATTGTCTCTGTGCTACTTACGGCTTTCGTTTGTTCATTGTATTTTCACTGTACTACTTACGGCTTTCGCTTGGTCATTATGTTGTCTCTGTTCTATTTACGCTTTTCTTTTGTCATTATATTGTCTTTGTACTATTTTCGGCTTTTGTTTGGTCATTATATTGTCTCTGTACTACTTACTGCTTTCGTTTGGTCATTGTATTATCTCTGTACTACTTATGGCTTTCGTTTGGTCATTGCATTGACTCTGTACTACTTATGGCTTTCGTTTGGTCATTATATTGTCTCTGTGCTACTTACGGCTTTCGTTTTGTCATTGTATTGTCTCTGTACTACTTACGACTTTCGTTTGGTCATTGTATTGTCTCTGTACTACTTACGGCTTTGGCTTGGTCATTGTATTGTCTCTGTACTACTTCCGGCTTCCGTTTGGTCATCTTATTGTCTCTGTACTACTCACGACTTTCGTTTGGTCATTGTGTTGTCTCTGTACTACTAACGGCTTTCATACGGTCATTGTATTGTCTCTGTACTACTTACGGCTTTCGTTTGGTCATTGTGTTGTCTCTGTACTACTTACGGCTTTCGTTTGGTCATTGCATTGTCTATGTACTACTTACGGCTTTCCTTTGGTGATTGCATTGTCTCTGTACTACTTACGGCTTTCATTTGATCATTGTATTGTCTCTGTACTCCTTACGGCTTTCGATTGGTCATTGTATTGTTTCTGTACTACCTACGACTTTCGCCTGGTCATTGTATTGTCTCTGTACTACTAAAGGCTTTTGCTTTGTCATTGTATTGTCTCTGTACTTACGGTTTTCGTTTGGTCATTGTATTGTCTCTGTACTACTTACTGCTTTCGTTTTGTCATTTTGTTGTCTCTGTACTACTTACCGCTTTAGTTTGGTCATTGCATTGTCTCGGTACTACTTACGGCTTCCGTTTGGTCATTGTATTGTTTCTGTTCTACTCACCTTTCGTTTGGTCATTGTATTGTCTCGGTACTGCTTACGGCTTCCGTTTGGTCATAGTATTGTCTCTGTATTACTTATGGCTTTCGTTTCGTCATTGCATTGTCTCTGTACTACTTACGGTTTTCCTTGGGTGATTGTATTGTCTCTGTACTACTTCCGGCTTTCGTTTGGTCATTTTATTGTCTCTGTTCTACTAACGGCTTTCATACGGTCATTGTATTGTCTCTGTACTACTTACGGCTTTCGCTTTGTCATTATATTGTCTATGTACTACTTACGACTTTCCTTTGGTGATTGTATTGTCTCTGTACTACTTACGGCTTTCGATTGGTCATTGTGTTGTCTCTGTATTACTTACGACTCTCGCCTGGTCATTGTATTGTCTCTGTACTACTTATGGCTTTTGCTTGGTCATTGTATTGTCTCTGTACTACTTACGGCTTTCGTTTGGTCATTGCATTGTCTATGTACTACTTACGGCTTTCCTTTGGTGATTGTATTTTCTCTGTACTACTTCCGGCTTTTGTTTGGTCATTGTATTGTCTCTGTACTACTTACGGCTTTCGTTTTGTCATTCTGTTGTCTCTGTACTGCTTACCGCTTTCGTTTGGTCATTGCATTGTCTCTGTACCACTTACGGTTTTCGTTTGGTCATTGTATTGTTTCTGTTCTACTCAGCTTTCGTTTGGTCATTGCATTGTCTCTGTACTGCTTACGGGTTTCGTTTGGTCATTGCATTGTCTCTGTACTGCTTACGACTTTCGTTTGGTCATTGTATTGTCTCTGTACTATTTTCGGCTTTCATTTGGTCATTATATTGTCTCTGTACTACTTACTGCTTTCGTTTGGTCATTGTATTGTCTATGTACTTCTTACGGCTTTCGTTTGGCTATTGTATTGTCTCTGTACTACTTATGGCTTTCGTTTGGTCATTATTTTGTCTCTGTGCTACTTACGGTTTTCGTTTTGTCATTGTATTGTCTTTGTACTACTTACGACTTCCGTTTGGTCATTGTATTGTCTCTGTACTACTTACAGCTTTCGTTTGGTCATTGTATTGTCTCTGTACTACTTCCGGCTTTCGCATGGTCATTATATTGTCTCTATGCTACTTACGGCTTTAGTTTATTCATTGTGTTGTCTCGGGACTACATAAGGCCTTCGCTTGGTCCTTGTATTGTCTCTGTACTACTTACGCCTTTCGTTTGGTCATTGCATTGTCTATGTACTACTTACGGTTTTCGTTTGGTCATTGTATTGTCTCTGTACTACTTACGGCTTTCGATTGGTCATTGCATTGTCTCTGTACTATTTACGGCTTTCGCTTGGTCATTATATTGTTTCTGTATTACTTATGGCTTTCGTTTCGTCATTGCATTGTCTCTGTACTACTTACGGTTTTCCTTGGGTCATTGTATTGTCTCTGTACTACTTCCGGCTTCCGTTTGGTCGTTGTTTTGTTTCTGTTCTACTCAGCTGTCGTTTGGTCATTGTTTTGTCTCTGTACTGCTTACGGCTTCCGTTTGGTCATTGTATTGTCTCTGTACTACTTACGGCTTTCGCTTGGTCATTATATTGTCTCTGTTCTATTTACGGCTTTCC
The DNA here is from genome assembly GCA_963383655.1 of Bathymodiolus septemdierum. Taxonomy (NCBI): domain Eukaryota; kingdom Metazoa; phylum Mollusca; class Bivalvia; order Mytilida; family Modiolidae; genus Bathymodiolus; species Bathymodiolus septemdierum. The sequence continues at coordinate 3,062,334 of OY726528.1, forward strand.
TTGGGTGATTGTATTGTCTCTGTACTACTTCCGGCTTTCGTTTGGTCATTTTATTGTCTCTGTGCTACTCACGGCTTTCGTTTGGTCATTGTGTTGTCTCTGTACTACTAACGCTTTCATACGGTCATTGTATTGTCTCTGTACTACTTACGGCTTTCGTTTGGTCATTGTGTTGTCTCTGTACTACTGACGGCTTTCGCTTGGTCATTGCATTGTCTGTGTACTACTTACGGCTTTCCTTTGGTGATTGTATAGTCTCTGTACCACTTACGGCTTTCGCTTGGTCATTGTATTGTCTCTGTACTACTTACGGCTTTCGATTGATCATTGTATTGTTTCTGTACTACCTCCGACTTTCGCCTGGTCATTGTATTGTCTCTGTACTACTAACGGCTTTTGCTTTGTCATTGTATTGTCTCTGTACTACTTACGGTTTTCGTTTGGTCATTGTATTGTTTCTGTTCTACTCACCTTCCGTTTGGTCATAATATTGTCTCTGTATTACTTATGGCTTTCGTTTCGTCATTGCATTGTCTCTGTACTACTTACGGTTTTCCTTGGGTGATTGTATTGTCTCTGTACTACTTCCGGCTTTCGTTTGGTCATTTTATTGTCTCTGTACTACTAACGGCTTTCATACGGTCATTGTATTGTCTCTGTACTACTTACGGCTTTCGCTTTGTCATTATATTGTCTATGTACTACTTACGACTTTCCTTTGGTGATTGTATTGTCTCTGTTCTACTTACGGCTTTCGATTGGTCATTTTGTTGTCTCTGTATTACTTACGACTCTCGCCTGGTCATTGTATTGTCTCTGTACTACTTACGGCTTTTGCTTGGTCATTGTATTGTCTCTGTACTACTTACGGCTTTCGTTTGGTCATTGCATTGTCTATGTACTACTTACGGCTTTCCTTTGGTGATTGTATTGTCTCTGTACTACTTCCGGCTTTCGTTTGGTCATTGTATTGTCTCTGTACTACTTACGGCTTTCGTTTTGTCATTCTGTTGTCTCTGTACTGCTTACCGCTTTCGTTTGGTCATTGTATTGTTTCTGTTCTACTCAGCTTTCGTTTGGTCATTGCATTGTCTCTGTACTGCTTACGGGTTTCGTTTGGTCATTGCATTGTCTCTGTACTGCTTACGACTTTCGTTTGGTCATTGTATTGTCTCTGTACTATTTTCGGCTTTCATTTGGTCATTATATTGTCTCTGTACTACTTACTGCTTTCGTTTGGTCATTGTATTGTCTATGTACTTCTTACGGCTTTCGTCTGGTCATTGTATTGTCTCTGTACTACTTATGGCTTTCGTTTGGTCATTATATTGTCTCTGTGCTACTTACGGATTTCGTTTTGTCATTGTATTGTCTCTGTACTACTTACGACTTCCGTTTGGTCATTGTATTGTCTCTGTACTACTTACAGCTTTCGTTTGGTCATTGTATTGTCTCTGTACTACTTCCGGCTTTCGCATGGTCATTATATTGTCTCTATGCTACTTACGGCTTTAGTTTATTCATTGTGTTGTCTCTGTACTACATAAGGCCTTCGCTTGGTCCTTGTATTGTCTCTGTACTACTTACGGCTTTCGTTTGGTCATTGCATTGTCTATGTACTACTTACGGTTTTCGTTTGGTCATTGTATTGTCTCTGTACTACTTACGGCTTTCGATTGGTCATTGCATTGTCTCTGTACTATTTACGGCTTTCGCTTGGTCATTATATTGTTTCTGTATTACTTATGGCTTTCGTTTCGTCATTGCATTGTCTCTGTACCACTTACGGTTTTCGTTTGGTCATTGTATTGTCTCTGTTCTACTCAGCTTTCGTTTGGTCATTGCATTGTCTCTGTACTGCTTACGGGTTTCGTTTGGTCATTGCATTGTCTCTGTACTGCTTACGACTTTCGTTTGGTCATTGTATTGTCTCTGTACTATTTTCGGCTTTCATTTGGTCATTATATTGTCTCTGTACTACTTACTGCTTTCGTTTGGTCATTGTATTGTCTATGTACTTCTTACGGCTTTCGTTTGGCCATTGTATTGTCTCTGTACTACTTATGGCTTTCGTTTGGTCATTATTTTGTCTCTGTGCTACTTACGGGTTTCGTTTTGTCATTGTATTGTCTCTGTACTACTTACGACTTCCGTTTGGTCATTGTATTGTCTCTGTACTACTTACAGCTTTCGTTTGGTCATTGTATTGTCTCTGTACTACTTCCGGCTTTCGCATGGTCATTATATTGTCTCTATGCTACTTACGGCTTTAGTTTATTCATTGTGTTGTCTCGGTACTACATAAGGCCTTCGCTTGGTCCTTGTATTGTCTCTGTACTACTTACGCCTTTCGTTTGGTCATTGCATTGTCTATGTACTACTTACGGTTTTCGTTTGGTCATTGTATTGTCTCTGTACTACTTACGGCTTTCGATTGGTCATTGCATTGTCTCTGTACTATTTACGGCTTTCGCTTGGTCATTATATTGTTTCTGTATTACTTATGGCTTTCGTTTCGTCATTGCATTGTCTCTGTACTACTTACGGTTTTCCTTGGGTCATTGTATTGTCTCTGTACTACTTCCGGCTTCCGTTTGGTCGTTGTTTTGTTTCTGTTCTACTCAGCTGTCGTTTGGTCATTGTTTTGTCTCTGTACTGCTTACGGCTTCCGTTTGGTCATTGTATTGTCTCTGTACTACTTACGGCTTTCGCTTGGTCATTATATTGTCTCTGTTCTATTTACGGCTTTCCTTGGGTGATTGTATTGTCTCTGTACTACTTCCGGCTTTCGTTTGGTCATTTTATTGTCTCTGTGCTACTCACGGCTTTCGTTTGGTCATTGTGTTGTCTCTGTACTACTAACGCTTTCATACGGTCATTGTATTGTCTCTGTACTACTTACGGCTTTCGTTTGGTCATTGTGTTGTCTCTGTACTACTGACGGCTTTCGCTTGGTCATTGCATTGTCTGTGTACTACTTACGGCTTTCCTTTGGTGATTGTATAGTCTCTGTACCACTTTCGGCTTTCGCTTGGTCATTGTATTGTCTCTGTACTACTTACGACTTTCGCCTGGTCATTGTATTGTCTCTGTACTACTAACGGCTTTTGCTTGTCATTGTATTGTCTCTGTACTACTTACGGTTTTCGTTTGGTCATTGTATTGTCTCTGTACTACTTACTGCTTTCGTTTTGTCATTTTGTTGTCTCTGTACTACTTACCGCTTTAGTTTAGTCATTGCATTGTCTCGGTACTACTTACGGCTTCCGTTTGGTCATTGTATTGTTTCTGTTCTACTCACCTTTCGTTTGGTCATTGTATTGTCTCTGTACTGCTTACGGCTTCCGTTTGGTCATAGTATTGTCTCTGTATTACTTATGGCTTTCGTTTCGTCATTGCATTGTCTCTGTACTACTTACGGTTTTCCTTGGGTGATTGTATTGTCTCTGTACTACTTCCGACTTTCGTTTGGTCATTTTATTGTCTCTGTACTACTAACGGCTTTCATACGGTCATTGTATTGTCTCTGTACTACTTACGGCTTTCGCTTTGTCATTATATTGTCTATGTACTACTTACGACTTTCCTTTGGTGATTGTATTGTCTCTGTACTACTTACGGCTTTCGATTGGTCATTGTGTTGTCTCTGTATTACTTACGACTCTCGCCTGGTCATTGTATTGTCTCTGTACTACTTATGGCTTTTGCTTGGTCATTGTATTGTCTCTGTACTACTTACGGCTTTCGTTTGGTCATTGCATTGTCTATGTACTACTTACGGCTTTCCTTTGGTGATTGTATTGTCTCTGTACTACTTCCGGCTTTCGTTTGGTCATTGTATTGTCTCTGTACTACTTACGGCTTTCGTTTTGTCATTCTGTTGTCTCTGTACTGCTTACCGCTTTCGTTTGGTCATTGTATTGTTTCTGTTCTACTCAGCTTTCGCTTGGTCATTGCATTGTCTCTGTACTGCTTACGGGTTTCGTTTGGTCATTGCATTGTCTCTGTACTGCTTACGACTTTCGTTTGGTCATTGTATTTTCTCTGTACTATTTTCGCCTTTCATTTGGTCATTATATTGTCTCTGTACTACTTACTGCTTTCGTTTGGTTATTGTATTGTCTATGTACTTCTTACGGCTTTCGTTTGGTCATTGTATTGTCTCTGTACTACTTATGGCTTTCGTTTGGTCATTATATTGTCTCTGTGCTACTTACGGGTTTCGTTTTGTCATTGTATTGTGTCTGTACTACTCACGGCTTTCGTTTGCTCATTGTGTTGTCTCTGTACTACTAACGCTTTCATACGGTCATTGTATTGTCTCTGTACTACTTACGGCTTTCGATTGGTCATTGTATTGTTTCTGTACTACCTACGACTTTCGGCTGGTCATTGTATTGTCTCTGTACTACTAACGGCTTTTGCTTTGTCATTGTATTGTCTCTGTACTACTTACGGTTTTCGTTTGGTCATTGTATTGTTTCTGTTCTACTCACCTTCCGTTTGGTCATAGTATTGTCTCTGTATTACTTATGGCTTTCGTTTCGTCATTGCATTGTCTCTGTACTACTTACGGTTTTCCTTGGGTGATTGTATTGTCTCTGTACTACTTCCGGCTTTCGTTTGGTCATTTTATTGTCTCTGTACTACTAACGGCTTTCATACGGTCATTGTATTGTCTCTGTACTACTTACGGCTTTCGCTTTGTCATTATATTGTCTATGTACTACTTACGACTTTCCTTTGGTGATTGTATTGTCTCTGTACTACTTACGGCTTTCGATTGGTCATTTTGTTTTTCTCTGTATTACTTACGACTCTCGCCTGGTCATTGTATTGTCTCTGTACTACTTATGGCTTTTGCTTGGTCATTGTATTGTCTCTGTACTACTTACGGCTTTCGTTTGGTCATTGCATTGTCTATGTACTACTTACGGCTTTCCTTTGGTGATTGTATTGTCTCTGTACTACTTCCGGCTTTCGTTTGGTCATTGTATTGTCTCTGTACTACTTACGGCTTTCGTTTTGTCATTCTGTTGTCTCTGTACTGCTTACCGCTTTCGTTTGGTCATTGTATTGTTTCTGTTCTACTCAGCTTTCGCTTGGTCATTGCATTGTCTCTGTACTGCTTACGGGTTTCGTTTGGTCATTGCATTGTCTCTGTACTGCTTACGACTTTCGTTTGGTCATTGTATTGTCTCTGTACTATTTTCGGCTTTCATTTGGTCATTATATTGTCTCTGTACTACTTACTGCTTTCGTTTGGTCATTGTATTGTCTATGTACTTCTTACGGCTTTCGTCTGGTCATTGTATTGTCTCTGTACTACTTATGGATTTCGTTTGGTCATTATATTGTCTCTGTGCTACTTACGCATTTCGTTTTGTCATTGTATTGTCTCTGTAAAACTTACGACTTCCGTTTGGTCATTGTATTGTCTCTGTACTACTTACAGCTTTCGTTTGGTCATTGTATTTGTCTCTGTACTACTTCCGGCTTTCGCATGGTCATTATATTGTCTCTATGCTACTTACGGCTTTAGTTTATTCATTGTGTTGTCTCTGTGCTACATAAGGCCTTCGCTTGGTCCTTGTATTGTCTCTGTACTACTTACGGCTTTCGTTTGGTCATTGCATTGTCTATGTACTACTTACGGTTTTCGTTTGGTCATTGTATTGTCTCTGTACTACTTACGGCTTTCGATTGGTCATTGCATTGTCTCTGTACTATTTACGGCTTTCGCTTGGTCATTATATTGTTTCTGTATTACTTATGGCTTTCGTTTCGTCATTGCATTGTCTCTGTACTACTTACGGTTTTCCTTGGGTCATTGTATTGTCTCTGTGCTACTTCCGGCTTCCGTTTGGTCGTTGTTTTGTTTCTGTTCTACTCAGCTGTCGTTTGGTCATTGTTTTGTCTCTGTACTGCTTACGGCTTCCGTTTGGTCATTGTATTGTCTCTGTACTACTTACGGCTTTCGCTTGGTCATTATATTGTCTCTGTTCTATTTACGGCTTTCCTTGGGTGATTGTATTGTCTCTGTACTACTTCCGGCTTTCGTTTGGTCATTTTATTGTCTCTGTGCTACTCACGGCTTTCGTTTGGTCATTGTGTTGTCTCTGTACTACTAACGGCTTTCATACGGTCATTGTATTGTCTCTGTACTACTTACGGCTTTCGTTTGGTCATTGTGTTGTCTCTGTACTACTGACGGCTTTCGCTTGGTCATTGCATTGTCTGTGTACTACTTACGGCTTTCCTTTGGTGATTGTATAGTCTCTGTACCACTTACGGCTTTCGTTTGGTCATTGTATTGTCTCTGTACTACTTACGGCTTTCGATTGGTCATTGTATTGTTTCTGTACTACCTACGACTTTCGCCTGGTCATTGTATTGTCTCTGTACTACTAACGGCTTTTGCTTTGTCATTGTATTGTCTCTGTACTACTTACGGTTTTCGTTTGGTCATTGTATTGTCTCTGTACTACTTACTGCTTTCGTTTTGTCATTTTGTTGTCTCTGTACTACTTACCGCTTTAGTTTAGTCATTGCATTGTCTCGGTACTACTTACGGCTTCCGTTTTGTCATTGTATTGTTTCTGTTCTACTCACCTTTCGTTTGGTCATTGTATTGTCTCTGTACTGCTTACGGCTTCCGTTTGGTCATAGTATTGTCTCTGTATTACTTATGGCTTTCGTTTCGTCATTGCATTGTCTCTGTACTACTTACGGTTTTCCTTGGGTGATTGTATTGTCTCTGTACTACTTCCGACTTTCGTTTGGTCATTTTATTGTCTCTGTACTACTAACGGCTTTCATACGGTCATTGTATTGTCTCTGTACTACTTACGGCTTTCGCTTTGTCATTATATTGTCTATGTACTACTTACGACTTTCCTTTGGTGATTGTATTGTCTCTGTACTACTTACGGCTTTCGATTGGTCATTGTGTTGTCTCTGTATTACTTACGTCTCTCGCCTGGTCATTGTATTGTCTCTGTACTACTTATGGCTTTTGCTTGGTCATTGTATTGTCTCTGTACTACTTACGGCTTTCGTTTGGTCATTGCATTGTCTATGTACTACTTACGGCTTTCCTTTGGTGATTGTATTGTCTCTGTACTACTTCCGGCTTTCGTTTGGTCATTGTATTGTCTCTGTACTACTTACGGCTTTCGTTTTGTCATTCTGTTGTCTCTGTACTGCTTACCGCTTTCGTTTGGTCATTGTATTGTTTCTGTTCTACTCAGCTTTCGTTTGGTCATTGCATTGTCTCTGTACTGCTTACGGGTTTCGTTTGGTCATTGCATTGTCTCTGTACTGCTTACGACTTTCGTTTGGTCATTGTATTTTCTCTGTACTATTTTCGCCTTTCATTTGGTCATTATATTGTCTCTGTACTACTTACTCCTTTCGTGTGGTTATTGTATTGTCTATGTACTTCTTACGGCTTTCGTTTGGTCATTGTATTGTCTCTGTACTACTTATGGCTTTCGTTTGGTCATTATATTGTCTCTGTGCTACTTACGGGTTTCGGTTTGTCATTGTATTGTGTCTGTACTACTTACGACTTCCGTTTGGTCATTGTATTGTCTCTGTACTACTTACAGCTTTCGTTTGGTCATTGTATTGTCTCTGTACTACTTCCGGCTTTCGCATGGTCATTATATTGTCTCTATGCTACTAACGGCTTTAGTTTATTCATTGTGTTGTCTCTGTACTACATAAGGCCTTCGCTTGGTCCTTGTATTGTCTCTGTACTACTTACGGCTTTCGTTTGGTCATTGCATTGTCTATGTACTACTTACGGTTTTCGTTTGGTCATTGTATTGTCTCTGTACTACTTACGGCTTTCGATTGGTCATTGCATTGTCTCTGTACTATTTACGGCTTTCGCTTGGTCATTATATTGTTTCTGTATTACTTATGGCTTTCGTTTCGTCATTGCATTGTCTCTGTACTACTTACGGTTTTCTTTGGGTCATTGTATTGTCTCTGTACTACTTCCGGCTTCCGTTTGGTCGTTGTTTTGTTTCTGTTCTACTCAGTTGTCGTTTGGTCATTGTTTTGTCTCTGTACTGCTTACGGCTTCAGTTTGGTCATTGTATTGTCTCTGTACTACTTACGGCTTTCGCTTGGTCATTATATTGTCTCTGTTCTATTTACGCTTTCCTTGGGTGATTGTATTGTCTCTGTACTACTTCCGGCTTTCGTTTGGTCATTTGATTGTCTCTGTGCTACTCACGGCTTTCGTTTGGTCATTGTGTTGTCTCTGTACTACTAACGGCTTTCATACGGTCATTGTATTGTCTCTGTACTACTTACGCTTTCGTTTGGTCATTGTGTTGTCTCTGTACTACTGACGGCTTTCGCTTGGTCATTGTATTGTCTGTGTACTACTTACGGCTTTCCTTTGGTGATTGTATAGTCTCTGTACCACTTACGGCTTTCGTTTGGTCATTGTATTGTCTCTGTACTACTTACGGCTTTCGATTGGTCATTGTATTGTTTCTGTACTACCTACGACTTTCGCCTGGTCATTGTATTGTCTCTGTACTACTAACGGCTTTTGCTTTGTCATTGCATTGTCTCTGTACTACTTATGGTTTTCGTTTGGTCATTGTATTGTCTCTGTACTACTTACTGCTTTCGTTTTGACATTTTGTTGTCTCTGTACTACTTACCGCTTTAGTTTGGTTATTGCATTGTCTCGGTACTACTTACGGCTTCCGTTTGGTCATTGTATTGTTTCTGTTCTACTCACCTTTCGTTTGGTCATTGTATTGTCTCTGTACTGCTTACGGCTTCCGTTTGGTCATAGTATTGTCTCTGTATTACTTATGGCTTTCGTTTCGTCATTGCATTGTCTCTGTACTACTTACGGTTTTCCTTGGGTGATTGTATTGTCTCTGTACTACTTCCGGCTTTCGCTTGGTCATTTTATTGTCTCTGTACTACTAACGGCTTTCATACGGTCATTGTATTGTCTCTGTACTACTTACGGCTTTCGCTTTGTCATTATATTGTCTATGTACTACTTACGACTTTCCTTTGGTGATTGTATTGTCTCTGTACTACTTACGGCTTTCGATTGGTCATTGTGTTGTCTCTGTATTACTTACGACTCTCGCCTGGTCATTGTATTGTCTCTGTACTACTTATGGCTTTTGCTTGGTCATTGTATTGTCTCTGTACTACTTACGGCTTTCGTTTGGTCATTGCATTGTCTATGTACTACTTACGGCTTTCCTTTGGTGATTGTATTGTCTCTGTACTACTTCCGGCTTTCGTTTTGTCATTCTGTTGTCTCTGTACTGCTTAACGCTTTCGTTTGGTCATTTTATTGTTTCTGTTCTACTCAGCTTTCGTTTGGTCATTGCATTGTCTCTGTACTGCTTACGGGTTTCGTTTGGTCATTGCATTGTCTCTGTACTGCTTACGACTTTCGTTTGGTCATTGTATTGTCTCTGTACTATTTTCGGCTTTCATTTGGTCATTATATTGTCTCTGTACTACTTACTGCTTTCCTTTGGTCATTGTATTGTCTATGTACTTCTTTCGGCTTTCGTTTGGTCATTGTATTGTCTCTGTACTACTTATCGCTTTCGTTTGGTCATTATATTGTCTCTGTGCTACTTACGGGTTTCGTTTTGTCATTGTATTGTCTCTGTACTACTTACGACTTCCGTTTGGTCATTGTATTGTCTATGTACAACTTACAGCTTTCGTTTGGTCATTTTATTGTCTCTGTACTACTTCCGGCTTTCGCATGGTCATTATATTGTCTCTATGCTACTTACGGCTTTAGTTTATTCATTGTGTTGTCTCTGTACTACATAAGGCCTTCGCTTGGTCCTTGTATTGTCTCTGTACTACTTACGGCTTTCGTTTGGTCATTGCATTGTCTATGTACTACTTACGGTTTTCGTTTGGTCATTGTATTGTCTCTGTACTACTTACGGCTTTCGATTGGTCATTGCATTGTCTCTGTACTATTTACGGCTTTCGCTTGGTCATTATATTGTTTCTGTATTACTTATGGCTTTCGTTTCGTCATTGCATTGTCTCTGTACTACTTACGGTTTTCCTTGGGTCATTGTATTGTCTCTGTACTACTTCCGGCTTCTGTTTGGTCGTTGTTTTGTTTCTGTTCAACTCAGCTGTCGTTTGGTCATTGTTTTGTCTCTGTACTGCTTACGGCTTCCGTGTGGTCATTGTATTGTCTCTGTACTACGTACGGCTTTCGCTTGGTCATTATATTGTCTCTGTTCTATTTACGGCTTTCCTTGGGTGATTGTATTGTCTCTGTACTACTTCCTGCTTTCGTTTGGTCATTTTATTGTCTCTGTGCTACTCACGGCTTTCGTTTGGTCATTGTGTTGTCTCTGTACTACTAACGGCTTTCATACGGTCATTGTATTGTCTCTGTACCACTTACGGCTTTCGTTTGGTCATTGTGTTGTCTCTGTACTACTGACGGCTTTCGCTTGGTCATTGCATTGTCTGTGTACTACTTACGGCTTTCCTTTGGTGATTGTATAGTCTATGTACCACTTACGGCTTTCGTTTGGTCATTGTATTGTCTCTGTACTACTTACGGCTTTCGGTTGGTCATTGTATTGTCTCTGTACTACTTACGACTTTCGTCTGGTCATTGTATTGTCTCTGTACTACTTACGACTTTTGCTTGGTCATTGTATTGTCTCTGTACTACTTACGCCTTTCGTTTTGTCATTTTGTTGTCTCTGTACTACTTACAGCTTTCGTTTGGTCATTGCATTGTCTCTGTACTACTTACGGTTTTCGTTTTGGTCATGGTATTGTCTCTGTACTACTTACGGCTTTCGATTGGTCATTGTATTGTCTCTGTGCTACTTACGGCTTTCGTTTGTTCATTGAATTTTCTATGTGCTACTTACGTCTTTCGCTTGGTCATTATGTTGTCTCTGTTCTACTTACGGCTTTTGTTTGGTCATTATATTGTCTCTGTACTACTTACTGCTTTCGTTTGGTCATTGTATTGTCTATGTACTTCTTACGCTTTCGTTTGGTCATTGTATTGTCTCTGTACTACTTACGGCTTTCGTTTGGTCATTGTATTGTCTCTGTACTACTTATGGCTTTCGTTTGGTCATTGTATTGTCTCTGTGCTACTTACGGCTTTAGTTTATTCATTGTGTTGTCTCTGTACTACATACGGCTTTCCTTTGGTCATTGTGTTGTCTCTGTACTACTTACGACTTTCGTTTCCTCATTGTATTGTCTCTTAGCTACTCACGGCTTTCGCTTGGTCATTGTATTGTCTCTGTATTACTTACTCCTTTCGATTGGTCATTGTATTATCTATGTACTACCTACGGCTTTTGTTTTGTCATTTTAGTGTCTCTGTACTACTTACGGCTTTCGTTAGGTCATTTTATTGTCTCTGTACTACCTACGGCTTTCGTTTGGTCATTGTATTGTCTCTGTACTACTTACGGCGTTCGCTTGGTCATTGTTTTGTCTCTGTACTACTTAGGGCTTTCATTTGATCATTGTATTGTCTCTGTACTACTTACGGCTTTTGTTTGGTCATTGTATTGTCTCTGTGCTACTTACGGATTTCGTTTGGTCATTGTATTTTCTCTGTACTACTTACAGCTTTCGTTTGGTCATTGTATTGTCTCTGTACTACTTAGGGTTTTTGATTACTTCCGGCTTTCGCATGGTCATTATATTGTCTCTATGCTACTTACGGCTTTAGTTTATTCATTGTGTTGTCTCTGTACTACATAAGGCCTTCGCTTGGTCCTTGCATTGTCTCTGTACTACTTACTCCTTTCGTGTGGTTATTGTATTGTCTATGTACTTCTTACGGCTTTCGTTTGGTCATTGTATTGTCTCTGTACTACTTATGGCTTTCGTTTGGTCATTATATTGTCTCTGTGCTACTTACGGGTTTCGTTTTGTCATTGTATTGTGTCTGTACTACTTACGACTTCCGTTTGGTCATTGTATTGTCTCTGTACTACTTACAGCTTTCGTTTGGTCATTGTATTGTCTCTGTACTACTTCCGGCTTTCGCATGGTCATTATATTGTCTCTATGCTACTAACGGCTTTAGTTTATTCATTGTGTTGTCTCTGTACTACATAAGGCCTTCGCTTGGTCCTTGTATTGTCTCTGTACTACTTACGGCTTTCGTTTGGTCATTGCATTGTCTATGTACTACTTACGGTTTTCGTTTGGTCATTGTATTGTCTCTGTACTACTTACGGCTTTCGATTGGTCATTGCATTGTCTCTGTACTATTTACGGCTTTCGCTTGGTCATTATATTGTTTCTGTATTACTTATGGCTTTCGTTTCGTCATTGCATTGTCTCTGTACTACTTACGGTTTTCCTTGGGTCATTGTATTGTCTCTGTACTACTTCCGGCTTCCGTTTGGTCGTTGTTTTGTTTCTGTTCTACTCAGTTGTCGTTTGGTCATTGTTTTGTCTCTGTACTGCTTACGGCTTCAGTTTGGTCATTGTATTGTCTCTGTACTACTTACGGCTTTCGCTTGGTCATTATATTGTCTCTGTTCTATTTACGCTTTCCTTGGGTGATTGTATTGTCTCTGTACTACTTCCGGCTTTCGTTTGGTCATTTGATTGTCTCTGTGCTACTCACGGCTTTCGTTTGGTCATTGTGTTGTCTCTGTACTACTAACGGCTTTCATACGGTCATTGTATTGTCTCTGTACTACTTACGGCTTTCGTTTGGTCATTGTGTTGTCTCTGTACTACTGACGGCTTTCGCTTGGTCATTGTATTGTCTGTGTACTACTTACGGCTTTCCTTTGGTGATTGTATAGTCTCTGTACCACTTACGGCTTTCGTTTGGTCATTGTATTGTCTCTGTACTACTTACGGCTTTCGATTGGTCATTGTATTGTTTCTGTACTACCTACGACTTTCGCCTGGTCATTGTATTGTCTCTGTACTACTAACGGCTTTTGCTTTGTCATTGTATTGTCTCTGTACTACTTACGGTTTTCGTTTGGTCATTGTATTGTCTCTGTACTACTTACTGCTTTCGTTTTGACATTTTGTTGTCTCTGTACTACTTACCGCTTTAGTTTGGTTATTGCATTGTCTCGGTACTACTTACGGCTTCCGTTTGGTCATTGTATTGTTTCTGTTCTACTCACCTTTCGTTTGGTCATTGTATTGTCTCTGTACTGCTTACGGCTTCCGTTTGGTCATAGTATTGTCTCTGTATTACTTATGGCTTTCGTTTCGTCATTGCATTGTCTCTGTACTACTTACGGTTTTCCTTGGGTGATTGTATTGTCTCTGTACTACTTCCGGCTTTCGTTTGGTCATTTTATTGTCTCTGTACTACTAACGGCTTTCATACGGTCATTGTATTGTCTCTGTACTACTTACGGCTTTCGCTTTGTCATTATATTGTCTATGTACTACTTACGACTTTCCTTTGGTGATTGTATTGTCTCTGTACTACTTACGGCTTTCGATTGGTCATTGTGTTGTCTCTGTATTACTTACGACTCTCGCCTGGTCATTGTATTGTCTCTGTACTACTTATGGCTTTTGCTTGGTCATTGTATTGTCTCTGTACTACTTACGGCTTTCGTTTGGTCATTGCATTGTCTATGTACTACTTACGGCTTTCCTTTGGTGATTGTATTGTCTCTGTACTACTTCCGGCTTTCGTTTTGTCATTCTGTTGTCTCTGTACTGCTTAACGCTTTCGCTTGGTCATTTTATTGTTTCTGTTCTACTCAGCTTTCGTTTGGTCATTGCATTGTCTCTGTACTGCTTACGGGTTTCGTTTGGTCATTGCATTGTCTCTGTACTGCTTACGACTTTCGTTTGGTCATTGTATTGTCTCTGTACTATTTTCGGCTTTCATTTGGTCATTATATTGTCTCTGTACTACTTACTGCTTTCCTTTGGTCATTGTATTGTCTATGTACTTCTTTCGGCTTTCGTTTGGTCATTGTATTGTCTCTGTACTACTTATCGCTTTCGTTTGGTCATTATATTGTCTCTGTGCTACCTACGGGTTTCGTTTTGTCATTGTATTGTCTCTGTACTACTTACGACTTCCGTTTGGTCATTGTATTGTCTATGTACTACTTACAGCTTTCGTTTGGTCATTTTATTGTCTCTGTACTACTTCCGGCTTTCGCATGGTCATTATATTGTCTCTATGCTACTTACGGCTTTAGTTTATTCATTGTGTTGTCTCTGTACTACATAAGGCCTTCGCTTGGTCCTTGTATTGTCTCTGTACTACTTACGGCTTTCGTTTGGTCATTGCATTGTCTATGTACTACTTACGGTTTTCGTTTGGTCATTGTATTGTCTCTGTACTACTTACGGCTTTCGATTGGTCATTGCATTGTCTCTGTACTATTTACGGCTTTCGCTTGGTCATTATATTGTTTCTGTATTACTTATGGCTTTCGTTTCGTCATTGCATTGTCTCTGTACTACTTACGGTTTTCCTTGGGTCATTGTATTGTCTCTGTACTACTTCCGGCTTCTGTTTGGTCGTTGTTTTGTTTCTGTTCAACTCAGCTGTCGTTTGGTCATTGTTTTGTCTCTGTACTGCTTACGGCTTCCGTTTGGTCATTGTATTGTCTCTGTACTACGTACGGCTTTCGCTTGGTCATTATATTGTCTCTGTTCTATTTACGGCTTTCCTTGGGTGATTGTATTGTCTCTGTACTACTTCCGGCTTTCGTTTGGTCATTTTATTGTCTCTGTGCTACTCACGCTTTCGTTTGGTCATTGTGTTGTCTCTGTACTACTAACGGCTTTCATACGGTCATTGTATTGTCTCTGTACCACTTACGGCTTTCGTTTGGTCATTGTGTTGTCTCTGTACTACTGACGGCTTTCGCTTGGTCATTGCATTGTCTGTGTACTACTTACGGCTTTCCTTTGGTGATTGTATAGTCTATGTACCACTTACGGCTTTCGTTTGGTCATTGTATTGTCTCTGTACTACTTACGGCTTTCGGTTGGTCATTGTATTGTCTCTGTACTACTTACGACTTTCGTCTGGTCATTGTATTGTCTCTGTACTACTTACGACTTTTGCTTGGTCATTGTATTGTCTCTGTACTACTTACGCCTTTCGTTTTGTCATTTTGTTGTCTCTGTACTACTTACAGCTTTCGTTTGGTCATTGCATTGTCTCTGTACTACTTACGGTTTTCGTTTTGGTCATGGTATTGTCTCTGTACTACTTACGGCTTTCGATTGGTCATTGTATTGTCTCTGTGCTACTTACGGCTTTCGTTTGTTCATTGAATTTTCTATGTGCTACTTACGTCTTTCGCTTGGTCATTATGTTGTCTCTGTTCTACTTACGGCTTTTGTTTGGTCATTATATTGTCTCTGTACTACTTACTGCTTTCGTTTGGTCATTGTATTGTCTATGTACTTCTTACGCTTTCGTTTGGTCATTGTATTGTCTCTGTACTACTTACGGCTTTCGTTTGGTCATTGTATTGTCTCTGTACTACTTATGGCTTTCGTTTGGTCATTGTATTGTCTCTGTGCTACTTACGGCTTTAGTTTATTCATTGTGTTGTCTCTGTACTACATACGGCTTTCCTTTGGTCATTGTGTTGTCTCTGTACTACTTACGACTTTCGTTTCCTCATTGTATTGTCTCTTAGCTACTCACGGCTTTCGCTTGGTCATTGTATTGTCTCTGTATTACTTACTCCTTTCGATTGGTCATTGTATTATCTATGTACTACCTACGGCTTTTGTTTTGTCATTTTAGTGTCTCTGTACTACTTACGGCTTTCGTTAGGTCATTTTATTGTCTCTGTACTACCTACGGCTTTCGTTTGGTCATTGTATTGTCTCTGTACTACTTACGGCGTTCGCTTGGTCATTGTTTTGTCTCTGTACTACTTAGGGCTTTCATTTGATCATTGTATTGTCTCTGTACTACTTACGGCTTTTGTTTGGTCATTGTATTGTCTCTGTGCTACTTACGGATTTCGTTTGGTCATTGTATTTTCTCTGTACTAATTACAGCTTTCGTTTGGTCATTGTATTGTCTCTGTACTACTTAGGGTTTTTGATTACTTCCGGCTTTCGCATGGTCATTATATTGTCTCTATGCTACTTACGGCTTTAGTTTATTCATTGTGTTGTCTCTGTACTACATAAGGCCTTCGCTTGGTCCTTGCATTGTCTCTGTACTACTTACGGCTTTCGTTTGGTCATTGCATTGTCTATGTACTACTTACGGTTTTCGTTTGGTCATTGTATTGTCTCTGTACTACTTACGGCTTTCGATTGGACATTGCATTGTCTCTGTACTATTTACGCTTTCGCTTGGTCATTATATTGTTTCTGTATTACTTATGGATTTCGTTTCGTCATTGCATTGTCTCTGTACTACTTATGGTTTTCCTTGGGTCATTGTATTGTCTCTGTACTACTTCCGCCTTTCGTTTGGTCATTGTATTGTTTCTGTTCTACTCAGCTGTCGTTTGGTCATTATTTTGTCTCTGTACTGCTTACGGCTTCCGTTTGGTCATTGTGTTGTCTCTGTACTACTAACGGCTTTCATACGGTCATTGTATTGTCTCTGTACCACTTACGGCTTTCGTTTGGTCATTGTGTTGTCTCTGTACTACTGACGGCTTTCGCTTGGTCATTGCATTGTCTGTGTACTACTTACGGCTTTCCTTTGGTGATTGTATAGTCTCTGTACCACTTACGGCTTTCGTTTGGTCATTGTATTGTCTCTGTACTACTTACGGCTTTCGGTTGGTCATTGTATTGTCTCTGTACTACTTACGACTTTCGTCTGGTCATTGTATTGTCTCTGTACTACTTACGGCTTTTGCTTGGTCATTGTATTGTCTCTGTACTACTTACGCCTTTCGTTTTGTCATTTTGTTGTCTCTGTACTACTTACAGCTTTCGTTTGGTCATTGCATTGTCTCTGTACTACTTACGGTTTTCGTTTGGTCATGGTATTGTCTCTGTACTACTTACGGCTTTCGATTGGTCATTGTATTGTCTCTGTGCTACTTACGGCTTTCGTTTGTTCATTGAATTTTCTATGTGCTACTTACGGCTTTCGCTTGGTCATTATGTTGTCTCTGTTCTACTTACGGCTTTCCTTTGGTCATTATATTGTCTCTGTACTACTTACGGCTTTTGGTTGGTCATTATATTGTCTCTGTACTACTTACTGCTTTCGTGTGGTCATTGTATTGTCTATGTACTTCTTACGCTTTCGTTTGGTCATTGTATTGTCTCTGTACTACTTACGGCTTTCGTTTGGTCATTGTATTGTCTCTGTACTACTAATGGCTTTCGTTTGGTCATTGTATTGTCTCTGTGCTACTTACGGCTTTAGTTTATTCATTGTGTTGTCTCTGTACTACATACGGCTTTCCTTTGGTCATTGTGTTGTCTCTGTACTACTTACGACTTTCGTTTCCTCATTGTATTGTCTCTTAGCTACTCACGGCTTTTGCTTGGTCATTGTATTGTCTCTGTATTACTTACTCCTTTCGATTGGTCATTGTATTATCTATGTACTACCTACGGCTTTTGTTTTGTCATTTTAGTGTCTCTGTACTACTTACGGCTTTCGTCTGGTCATTGTATTGTCTCTGTACTACTTACGGCGTTCGCTTGGTCATTGTTTTGTCTCTGTACTACTTAGGGCTTTCATTTGATCATTGTATTGTCTCTGTACTACTTACGGCTTTTGTTTGGTCATTGTATTGTCTCTGTACTACTTACGGATTTCGTTTGGTCATTGTATTGTCTCTGTACTACTTACAGCTTTCGTTTGGTCATTGTATTGTCTCTGTACTACTTAGGGTTTTTGATTACTTCCGGCTTTCGCATGGTCATTATATTGTCTCTATGCTACTTACGGCTTTAGTTCATTCATTGTGTTGTCTCTGTACTACATAAGGCCTTCGCTTGGTCCTTGCATTGTCTCTGTACTACTTACGGCTTTCGTTTGGTCATTGCATTGTCTATGTACTACTTACGGTTTTCGTTTGGTCATTGTATTGTCTCTGTACTACTTACGGCTTTCGATTGGACATTGCATTGTCTCTGTACTATTTACGGCTTTCGCTTGGTCATTATATTGTTTCTGTATTACTTATGGATTTCGTTTCGTCATTGCATTGTCTCTGTACTACTTATGGTTTTCCTTGGGTCATTGTATTGTCTCTGTACTACTTCCCCCTTTCGTTTGGTCATTGTATTGTTTCTGTTCTACTCAGCTGTGGTTTGGTCATTATTTTGTCTCTGTACTGCTTACGGCTTCCGTTTGGTCATTGTATTGTCTCTGCATTACTTACTCCTTTCGATTGGTCATTGTATTGTCTATGTACTACCTACGGCTTTCGTTTGGTCATTTTAGTGTCTCTGTACTACTTACGGCTTTCGTTAGGTCATTTTATTGTATCTGTACTATATACGGCTTTCGCTTGGTCATTGTATTGTCTCTGTACTACGTACGGCTTTCGTTTGGTCATTGTATTGTCTCTGTACTACTTACGGCGTTCACTTGGTCATTGTTTTGTCTCTGTACTACTTAGGGCTTTCGTTTCGTCATTGCATTGTCTCTGTACTACTTTCGGCTTTCGTTTGGTCATTTTATTGTCTCTGTGCTACTCACGGCTTTCGTTTGGTCATTGTTTTGTCTCTGTACTACTGACGGCTTTCATACGGTCATTGCATTGTCTCTGTACTACTTACGGCTTTCGTTTGGTCCTTGTGTTGTCTCTGTACTACTGACGGCTTTCGTTTGGTCATTGCATTGTCTATGTACTACTTACGGCTTTCCTTTGGTGATTGTATTGTCTCTGTACTACTTACGGCTTTTGATTGGTCATTGTATTGTCTCTGTACTACTTACGACTTTCGTCTGGTCATTGTATTGTCTTTGTACTACTTACGGCTTTTGCTTGGTCATTGTATTGTCTCTGTACTACTTACGGTTTTCGTTTGGTCATTGTGTTTTCTCTGTACTAATTACCGCTTTCTTTTGATCATTGTATTGTCTCTGTACTACTTACGGCTTTCGCTTTGTCATTTTGTTGTCTCTGTACTACTTACAGCTTTCGTTTGGTCATTGCATTGTCTCTGTACTACTTACGGTTTTCGTTTGGTCATGGTATTGTCTCTGTGCTACTTACGGCTTTCGATTGGTCATTGTATTGTCTATATGCTACTTACGGCTTTCGTTTGTTCATTGAATTTTCTATGTGCTACTTACGGCTTTCCTTTTGTCATTGTATTGTCTCTGTACTACTTACGGCGTTCGCTTGGTCATTGTTTTGTCTCTGTACTACTTAGGGCTTTCATTTGATCATTGTATTGTCTCTGTACTACTTACGGCTTTTGTTTGGTCATTGTATTGTCTCTGTGCTACTTACGGATTTCGTTTGGTCATTGTATTTTCTCTGTACTACTTACAGCTTTCGTTTGGTCATTGTATTGTCTCTGTACTACTTAGGGTTTTTGATTACTTCCGGCTTTCGCATGGTCATTATATTGTCTCTATGCTACTTACGGCTTTAGTTTATTCATTGTGTTGTCTCTGTACTACATAAGGCCTTCGCTTGGTCCTTGCATTGTCTCTGTACTACTTACGGCTTTCGTTTGGTCATTGCATTGTCTATGTACTACTTACGGTTTTCGTTTGGTCATTGTATTGTCTCTGTACTACTTACGGCTTTCGATTGGACATTGCATTGTCTCTGTACTATTTACGCTTTCGCTTGGTCATTATATTGTTTCTGTATTACTTATGGATTTCGTTTCGTCATTGCATTGTCTCTGTACTACTTATGGTTTTCCTTGGGTCATTGTATTGTCTCTGTACTACTTCCGCCTTTCGTTTGGTCATTGTATTGTTTCTGTTCTACTCAGCTGTCGTTTGGTCATTATTTTGTCTCTGTACTGCTTACGGCTTCCGTTTGGTCATTGTGTTGTCTCTGTACTACTAACGGCTTTCATACGGTCATTGTATTGTCTCTGTACCACTTACGGCTTTCGTTTGGTCATTGTGTTGTCTCTGTACTACTGACGGCTTTCGCTTGGTCATTGCATTGTCTGTGTACTACTTACGGCTTTCCTTTGGTGATTGTATAGTCTCTGTACCACTTACGGCTTTCGTTTGGTCATTGTATTGTCTCTGTACTACTTACGGCTTTCGGTTGGTCATTGTATTGTCTCTGTACTACTTACGACTTTCGTCTGGTCATTGTATTGTCTCTGTACTACTTACGGCTTTTGCTTGGTCATTGTATTGTCTCTGTACTACTTACGCCTTTCGTTTTGTCATTTTGTTGTCTCTGTACTACTTACAGCTTTCGTTTGGTCATTGCATTGTCTCTGTACTACTTACGGTTTTCGTTTGGTCATGGTATTGTCTCTGTACTACTTACGGCTTTCGATTGGTCATTGTATTGTCTCTGTGCTACTTACGGCTTTCGTTTGTTCATTGAATTTTCTATGTGCTACTTACGGCTTTCGCTTGGTCATTATGTTGTCTCTGTTCTAGTTACGGCTTTCCTTTGGTCATTATATTGTCTCTGTACTACTTACGGCTTTTGGTTGGTCATTATATTGTCTCTGTACTACTTACTGCTTTCGTGTGGTCATTGTATTGTCTATGTACTTCTTACGCTTTCGTTTGGTCATTGTATTGTCTCTGTACTACTTACGGCTTTCGTTTGGTCATTGTATTGTCTCTGTACTACTAATGGCTTTCGTTTGGTCATTGTATTGTCTCTGTGCTACTTACGGCTTTAGTTTATTCATTGTGTTGTCTCTGTACTACATACGGCTTTCCTTTGGTCATTGTGTTGTCTCTGTACTACTTACGACTTTCGTTTCCTCATTGTATTGTCTCTTAGCTACTCACGGCTTTTGCTTGGTCATTGTATTGTCTCTGTATTACTTACTCCTTTCGATTGGTCATTGTATTATCTATGTACTACCTACGGCTTTTGTTTTGTCATTTTAGTGTCTCTGTACTACTTACGGCTTTCGTCTGGTCATTGTATTGTCTCTGTACTACTTACGGCGTTCGCTTGGTCATTGTTTTGTCTCTGTACTACTTAGGGCTTTCATTTGATCATTGTATTGTCTCTGTACTACTTACGGCTTTTGTTTGGTCATTGTATTGTCTCTGTACTACTTACGGATTTCGTTTGGTCATTGTATTGTCTCTGTACTACTTACAGCTTTCGTTTGGTCATTGTATTGTCTCTGTACTACTTAGGGTTTTTGATTACTTCCGGCTTTCGCATGGTCATTATATTGTCTCTATGCTACTTACGGCTTTAGTTCATTCATTGTGTTGTCTCTGTACTACATAAGGCCTTCGCTTGGTCCTTGCATTGTCTCTGTACTACTTACGGCTTTCGTTTGGTCATTGCATTGTCTATGTACTACTTACGGTTTTCGTTTGGTCATTGTATTGTCTCTGTACTACTTACGGCTTTCGATTGGACATTGCATTGTCTCTGTACTATTTACGGCTTTCGCTTGGTCATTATATTGTTTCTGTATTACTTATGGATTTCGTTTCGTCATTGCATTGTCTCTGTACTACTTATGGTTTTCCTTGGGTCATTGTATTGTCTCTGTACTACTTCCCCCTTTCGTTTGGTCATTGTATTGTTTCTGTTCTACTCAGCTGTGGTTTGGTCATTATTTTGTCTCTGTACTGCTTACGGCTTCCGTTTGGTCATTGTATTGTCTCTGTATTACTTACTCCTTTCGATTGGTCATTGTATTGTCTATGTACTACCTACGGCTTTCGTTTGGTCATTTTAGTGTCTCTGTACTACTTACGGCTTTCGTTAGGTCATTTTATTGTATCTGTACTATATACGGCTTTCGCTTGGTCATTGTATTGTCTCTGTACTACGTACGGCTTTCGTTTGGTCATTGTATTGTCTCTGTACTACTTACGGCGTTCACTTGGTCATTGTTTTGTCTCTGTACTACTTAGGGCTTTCGTTTCGTCATTGCATTGTCTCTGTACTACTTTCGGCTTTCGTTTGGTCATTTTATTGTCTCTGTGCTACTCACGGCTTTCGTTTGGTCATTGTTTTGTCTCTGTACTACTGACGGCTTTCATACGGTCATTGTATTGTCTCTGTACTACTTACGGCTTTCGTTTGGTCCTTGTGTTGTCTCTGTACTACTGACGGCTTTCGTTTGATCATTGCATTGTCTATGTACTACTTACGGCTTTCCTTTGGTGATTGTATTGTCTCTGTACTACTTACGGCTTTTGATTGGTCATTGTATTGTCTCTGTACTACTTACGACTTTCGTCTGGTCATTGTATTGTCTTTGTACTACTTACGGCTTTTGCTTGGTCATTGTATTGTCTCTGTACTACTTACGGTTTTCGTTTGGTCATTGTGTTTTCTCTGTACTAATTACCGCTTTCTTTTGATCATTGTATTGTCTCTGTACTACTTACGGCTTTCGCTTTGTCATTTTGTTGTCTCTGTACTACTTACAGCTTTCGTTTGGTCATTGCATTGTCTCTGTACTACTTACGGTTTTCGTTTGGTCATGGTATTGTCTCTGTGCTACTTACGGCTTTCGATTGGTCATTGTATTGTCTATATGCTACTTACGGCTTTCGTTTGTTCATTGAATTTTCTATGTGCTACTTACGGCTTTCCTTTGGTCATTATATTGTCTCTGTACTACTTACGCTTTCGTTTGGTCATTATATTGTCTCTGTATTACTTACTGCTTTCGTTTGGTCATTGTATTGTCTATGTACTTCTTACGCTTTCGTTTGGTCATTGTATTGTCTCTGTACTTCTTTCGGATTTCGCTTGGTCATTGTATTATCTCTGTACTACATAAGGCCTTCGCTTGGTCATTGTATTGTCTCTGTACTACTTACGGCTATCGTTTGGGCATTGTATTGTCTCTGTACTAATTACGTCTTTAGTTTGGTCATTGCATTGTCTCTGTACTACATACGGCTTTCCTTTGGTCATTGTGTTGTCTCTGTACTACTTACGACTTTCGTTTCCTCATTGTATTGTCTCTTTACTACTCACGGCTTTCGTTTGGTCATTGTATTGTCTCTGTATTACTTACTCCTTTCAATTGGTCATTGTATTGTCTATGTACTACCTACGGCTTTCGTTTGGTCATTTTAGTGTCTCTGTACTACTTACGGCTTCCGTTAGGTCATTTTATTGTATCTGTACTATATACGCCTTTCGCTTGGTCATTGTATTGTCTCTGTACTACGTACGGCTTTCGTTTGGTCATTGTATTGTCTCTGTACTACTTACGGCGTTCGCTTGGTCATTGTTTTGTCTCTGTACTACTTAGGGCTTTCATTTGGTCATTGTATTGTCTCTGTACTACTTACGGCTTTTGTTTGGTCATTGTATTGTCTCTGTACTACTTACGGATTTCGTTTGGTCATTGTATTGTCTCTGTACTACTTACAGCTTTCGTTTGGTCATTGTATTGTCTCTGTACTACTTAGGGTTTTTGATTACATATATGATATTTTCAATCTTTTCTAACAACCATATAGGGCTCGATGGCCACAGTGAAACGGAAAATTATATAATTCATTCATGAATTGTCAATGGGATTGTAGCAAGAGTAACATGATGGTGCCACTAGTACCATTTCTGCAGTACATGAGTTAACCCATGAGTTTTCACTGAGATGGTAACAAGAGTAACAGGATGGTGCCACTAGTGCCACTTCTGGAGAACATGAGTTAGCCCATGAGTTTTCACTGAGATTGTAAAAAGCGTAACGCGATGGTGCCACTAGTTCCACTTTTGGAGTACATGAGTTAGCCCATGAGTTTTCACTGAGATTGTAACAAGAGTAACACGATGGTGCCACTAATGCCACTTCTGGAGTACATGAGTTAACCCATGAGTTTTCACTGAGATTGGAAGAAGAGTAACACGATGGTGCCACTAGTGCCACTTCTGGAGTACATGAGTTAACCCATGAGTTTTCACTGAGATTGTAAGAAGAGCAACACGATGATACCACTAGTACCACTTCTGGAGTACACGAGTTAACCCATGAGTTTGCACTGAGATAGTAACAAGAGTAACACGATGGTGCCACTAGTAAATCTTCTGGAGTACATGAGTTAACACATGAGTTTTCACTGAGATTGTAACGAGAGTAACACGATGGTGCCACTAGTGCCACTTCTGTAGTACATGAGTTAACCCATGAGTTTTTACTGAGATTGTAACAAGAGTAACACGATGGTGCCACTAGTACCACTTCTGGAATACATGAGCTAACCCATGAGTTTTCATTGAAATTGTAAGAAGAGTAACACGGCGGTGCCACTTGTGCCACTTCTGGAGTGCATGAGTTAACCCATGAGTTTACACTGAGATTGTAACAGGAGTAACACGATGGTGCCACTAGTACATCTTCTGGAGTACATGAATTAACCCATGAGTTTTCACTGAGATTGTAGCAAAAGTAACACGATGGTACCACTAGTGCCACTTCTGGAGTACATGAGTTAACCCATGAGTTTACACTGAGATTGTAACAAGAGTAATACGATGGTGCCACTAGTACCACATCTGGAGTAGAGGAGTTAACACATGAATTTTCATTGAGATTGTAACAAAAGAAACACGATGGTGCCACTAGTGCATCTTCTGGAGTACATGAGTACATCCCTGGTTTTTTAGTGTTGTCAGTTTTGCTCATTTTTTTAGTTTTCTGTGTTTTGTAGGCATTGTTTTTCTTTTTGTTCTTTTTTCTTTCGGACATGATATTGTCTGCCCTTCTTTGAATAACAACCTCTCACTACCCCTTGGTATCATCATTTTTTTCTTATTAAAAATATGATATATCAAACAATATTTTTGTTAATATTCCGTTCTCAAAAATTTAAATACTTAAAGGTTGAGTTTGCTATTAGACCAATTCATATAATTCTTATTTTCATATATAGTTTTATGCTTTTGTTCTGTTATTCTTAATCAATATTAAGTTCTTTATTGCGTATTACATGACTTATTTTTGTTGCATTTTCAATTTGTTTTATTTAGAATAACAGTAGGGTAATCAGTAGCGTCAATCGAAGTAGAAACTAGATGTGTCGGAACGACAAGAATGTCCCCGCCGTGAATATTAAGGAGGATCGCAAATGTTGCATCGTTTTTTAATTCCCTCAGAAATAGGCTAAGAATAACAAACTATTGCTTAAGCCTCCTTAAATTCACAAGACTTATTCAAGGAAACAGTATTGCCTCAACACATCTTGATATGATGAGGAATCTACAACACTTGCATATGAATAGCACGTCCTATGCGTATAAAACTTGATCTGTAACTCATCATTGTAATTCCAAATATCAAAAATCAAGTTAATATCTCAAAACATAGTGAAACAAAGTGGTGAAAACTATATATTTGGCCAAAGTTAAAAGTCCAAGGTGCGTAAATTAGCCCAAAAATCATTCATTCGGAACGAAATTCAAACTTGATCGGTAACGCATCACTATGCACTCAAATACCAAATATCAAGTCAATATCTCAAATCATAGTGTAAAACAAGTGGCGCCAACTAAATATTTGTCCAAATTTCAAGCTGGAGTATTCGGAGAGAACCAAATTGCAAAGCTCAACGGCTGTAAGTTGTCCAAAAATCATTGGACCGGAGCTAAATGTAAACTTGATCTGTAACTCATCATTATACATTCATATACCAAAAATTCAGTCAATATCTCCAAGCATAGCGAAAAAAGTGATCACAACTAAATATTTGGCCAAATTTCAATATCTAAGGGCCATAACTCGGTCAAAAATCATTGGACCGCAACAAATGTACAATTGATCTGTAACTCATCACTATACACTCATATACCATAAATCAAATCAATATATCCGAGCGTAGCGAAAACAGTTTATACTATACATTGATGTATTTAACTACCTCTTTTGAGAAGACAAACTCTGGGTGTCGTTTTAAGATTTTGTCCAGGTCTTCAGATGTACCTCCGGGGCTCAGCTTCATAACTATCTCATCAGCAGGCTGCGTTGGTTCTTGTGCTTCTGGTGTCATTTCATTTACTGGTAACTCTGAAGTTTGAACACATTTGACGAATGTCATGACACAAAGTAAGCGTATTGAATACATAACTAATGGATACCATATCTAAAAGAAATTGAGAGAAAATGAGTTCATTATATGGAAGAAACTAACACAGTACAATATACAAAATGTATATATTTTGGCTATTTAGCACTTCGTTTTTTTCTGGTTTAGCAGAATGTACTGTAAGCGCAAATAATACCCATGCTGCAAACGTCACGGAACCAATCAGATTCTAGATGAATTATTCATGAATACGCAGATGTTTTTTTTTCAAATGGCCTACAACCGTATCGGTAGTGTATTGGCTAGCATGCTCATCTCAAGTACGATAGATCGAGGGTTCGAGCTCAGGTTGTGTCAAACAAAAGAGTATCAAGTTAGTATTGTAGAAGTAATCAATTGGTAGTTGCCCGGTCGACAAATCCTTTTGCTAACAACCGGAAGTGTGTTGAAACTCCGTTTCTTTTGTATTGTATTTTCGGAATTGCCACTTCCCGATATGGATTTCCGCTTCGGACGTTCTGATTCAGAATTCAGGCGTTCTCGAACAGTACGACAGTTTGAATAAAAGTTTGTTTGCGTCATTCTGCTTCGGGACGTCATATTTGGAATCCCGACTTCCTCATACAGTACGAGATTTCATCCGTGATTAAAACTCATTTTCAAAAATTATTTGACGGAGTGAGTTTATAAAAATAATAAAAAAAAACCCGCAGATATATTTCTTTCTCTATTAGTGAAAAAAATAATGCTTAAAAAGACAAAAAAGCAAAAAAGTAAACAAACATCATTTTTTTTTTAAATTTCAATCTCATTTGATATAATTGATATATGCCTACATGTATATATAGCAAATAGTTCATGGCACTGAGGGTCATATGGCAGTATATGGACCGGTACGTCACCAAAAAATATTATTTGAACCGAAGCTTCTAAGGTCCATATCAATTTTTTTTGGTGACGAGGTCCATATAATAAATTTTTGGTGACGGACTGGTCCATATACTGCCATATGACCCGATGTGACATGAACGATTTGCTATATTATACTTGTTATCTAAAATAATGCAGGTACCTGGCCGGTCCCTATACTACCGGTCCATATACGAAAATAGTGACCTGCTGCGCTAACAAAGACAAATAGGGAAAATAAAAACGTAAATTGTAATATATATATATATTTACCATCATAATATTTCAGTCAAAATATTATAATGAGTCCGAATCCGTTTCGGGACATGAGAGCATTTGAAGAAATATTACCAAAACACAATGCAATTTAAATATACAATTAAATTATGGTTCAATGGAAAACAACAGTGAACAGAACATACTTATTGAATCAAACATGTGTTGGCAGGATATTAGTAAATTGCATACCTCGCTACCGCCCGGGATAAAAGATTAATATCCACCAATCCATGTTAAAACTTACAACATAGAATTGCTTCCATGAATTATTTATTAAATAGACCTTTGCCCATTTCCGATTTCATTCAAAATATTATACGGGGCTCGGGTGGCTCAATGAGTTAAGCAGTTGGATTACCTAACAACTCATACAAGCCTATCACCAATACGGCGTGGGTTAGCGCCCTGCTTTGTGAATTACAAAAAGGGTGCACTGGACTTGCAGTCGCAAGTGTTGCATTTTACCAGTTACTTGCCCATAGTCGGTGGTTCTCTCCGGATATTCAGGCTTCTTCCACCACTAAAGCTGGTCGCCATGATATAACTGAAATATTGCTGAAAGTGTGTTAAGCACCAAAATCAAATAAATCAAATACTATGCGATTTTATACCTTTCTATATGCGTTATTTTCCGTACGACCGGCAAAATGGTATCCAGGAAAGGACAACGAATCTGAGTATGATTATCTCATCATTTGTAGATATTTGAACCGGCTTAAGCAAAATCAGAAGACAAGTTTGTAGTCAATAGAAAATTATCCGTGTGTTACATTAGCATGATTATGGGGGATATATTTACTAGTCAAAGAAAGAAACGTTACATGAGTTTTTCATATTTTTTGCTCAGCAGGTGCTCCATACATATGTTTTTAATTAATTAATATAAACATTAGATTATTAGCCTATCGATTCCGGCATTGTTATTTTTTTTTACAGAATGACGTTACATCAGTTTCGGGAATTCACGTTTTTCATCATTTCGAAGTGGAACATATACGTGGTCATTTGTGACACAGATATTCCATAACGGTCAACCAAGGAACCAACGTGTCTAAATATTTTGTTGATAACAGTGTATTTGACATATATCGGGGTATATATTAACAAAGTGCAAACCTAATTGGCGTAAAAGCGAGAAACTGCAACAAATTTAATTACATTGCACAATGTACAGGTGCAAATAAGTTCATTATATAACCTGCGTTCTATAACATACGTTACAGTTATGACAATTGTTATCTCCATTATGTGATCACAAATACATGCTGGTTGGCAGTAAAAGTGAATGTTATTCTGATATCTGTGATTTCATATAATAAATTAATTGCATGCTGGTGAGGGAAATATGAAAATTTATTCTCCCAAGTGTATCATATTCCCCGAGGGCAATGCCCGAGGTGAATATGATACTCGTGGGTAAATAAATTTTCATATTTCCTATACCCGCATGCTATAACTATTTTATTATACCGAATGAAACCAAGAACACACATATATGTAAAATACTGCTGGCAAGCATATTTTAAGTCCATTGGAACGTTGTCTCGGATATTTAAAAAACACATGCAAATGATGCGTTCCGATTGCCTCTGACGTTTTCCTGTCAAAGAACGATAGCTCTGGCGGGAAAACCCGCGAGGCTTCCGAGGGTGTGGAATACGATTTTTATTTCACTGAATATGATTTTTGTCCTGTGTTCTGATTTTTACCCATTGTCCAATCAAATTAATCTATTTATGGTAATTAATATATGAGGTATAATACAAAGTTATATACTAGGGTACATAATATATTAGTGAAACAGTAATGGTACTTTCTGAATTTATAGAACTGCATCGGTGGCGTAATGGCTAGCGTGCTCGCCTCGAGTGCATAGGTTCGCGTCTCGGTCGGGTCAAACCGAAGACTATACAATTGGTACTTGTTGCTTCTCCGTTAAGCACGTATCATTAGTGAGAAAGAGCAAACTACTGGTTGACTCGGAATCAGATTGATGTGTCCGAGTGGAGTGGCATGTCTACCCGAGGGCTGTGGTTTCAGTGAGCTAGGACTATGAGCATCCATTATTATTTAGATATCGGATTGTTTATCAATAAAGTTTCCCTGTGAACTTCTTGATGAGATGGAAAGTTCATTTGATCAAAGCATTCTCGCTTAAACGAGGAACGATGTGAATTCCTCCAAAAAATAGGAATAAGAAATAATGAAATAAATGGAAGAAACCTTTCTTTTTCCTTATTAATTGTTTTGATATTGCTTCTGTTGAATCTATGCTTGGATATGACGGGTGGCTTACTCGGGTTTTGGTCAATTCTCACAAATCTATAAAAGAAAACCACCACTGATGTTGTGAGTTCGAATATCAAGCAGAGTGATGTGTACAACATTATGTAAATAATGTTAGTCATTTATATTAACCGTGTATAAGAACAAAGGTAATAATCTAGACCTAGACAATTTCAGAGCGATCACGTTAATCAGCTGTTTTGGGAAAATTATTCACTTCCATTCTTCAAGAAAGATTGACGTTTTTTAACAATGAAATGGCATTTATATCTTTTAATCACAACGCTTTTCGAAAAGGGAATTCTACCACAGATCATTTATTTTTACTTCAGTATTTTGGAAAACCCTTTTTGTGGTTTCATTGACTTCCGCAAGGCCTTTGACAGTGTGGCGAACAATCTTGTGGAAGTTAATGATAAACAGTGGTATAAAAGGAAAAATATTCACTGTTGTATATAAGATGTATGATAATATAAAATGATGTGAACAATCTGGGGCCGTGTTCTCGACAGTATCCGAAGATTTGTCCTAATATATATAAGATATGTGCTGGTGTAAAGGAGAAAAACACGAAAACAAACAAATTACAATCGTTAAAAATCAAAAACTTGCAACACAAAACTTCCTTTTTAACATGCATATACATTTTCCCATTGGTAACACATAAAGACTTTTCCTTTTATGGAAAATATGCTTAAATATGATTTTATGAAATATAGGCATCGTCTGTTTTATAATAGAGTTGCACCAATTTACATCAGGTACACCTTAGAGTTATATACCACAAAAAAAGAAAACAAAACTTACAAATTTGATCATTGTACCATAGCCGTGATCATATAGTCGCTGCTTCGCGACCCCTGCAGATTTACACTGAGAGTGCGAATTCTATCGAAGCAGTTTTGGCTTGTTTTTTTTTGGTTTTTTTTTTTGGGGGGGGGGGGGGTGTTGTTTTGTTTTGTTTTTTTTTTATTTTTTTAGCAACATGATGTTCTTCGTTATTAATTTCGGTTAAAGTGATAAAAATGGAGGCTATATTTATATTAATTTTGTTTGGGTTTTTTTCAACATATTATAAGAATTGTAAGTGTAGAGTAGATTTCTATTGATTTTTCGAAAGCCGGACAACGAATATATCCTTACATATGAAATCATCACACGAATATATATGAATGCTGTTAAGTTCATATTTTTCTTTATTAATATTAACTATTCTGTCGTTCTTTTGTGTGCTTTTTTCAAACATCACGTAAGATGTCATTATCACTAAAAATAAAGCAATTTAGCACATGTCGTTTTAATAGGAAGCAAATCATCAGAGCCTTTTTTTATATTTTGCTTTGTGCTTGGTAATTATTTTCTTAAATCTGCAGTTGAGAAATCAAATCGTCTGCTATGTATACTAATTCGCATTTTAACCCATCACTACTCTAAGTAATACATTTACTTGATTAAATGCGAGAGCACGGTATTCATGATCGTATTGGCGCTGCCTTGTGATGGAATGGATAGTTCTAGAAGATGGTTCGAATCCCATCAGTCCTTTTGTTTCTTTGTCTACATTGTTAAGCTTAGCTTCAGAACGGCATTTTTGGCTGTACGATTATGAGACTGTAAATGCATTTATTGCAAAATAACTTATTTGTTGTCAGTACTTAGACGGTATCCGAAATCATGGGTAGCGGTCTAGAAGTGCATATGTCTAACAATACATCTTTTATATGACAGATAAGTTTCAATGGACAGAGGTGCTATCTCCAAATACACCATTGTTTTTTAAACGATCGACCAATTGATTGTTCTTGATATATTAAAAACAGAACAAAGTTGCGTTCGTGATCGTTTTATTTCCTATTCAAAATATTCAAGACGAGGGGCATTATTCATTCAGAAAAAAGTGGGATCAGCCCTGACCGAAACCAACAATTGGGATTTGCTTGTTGACTGTACAAGTCGAGATGGTCGGCATATGTTAGATGCAGGTGTTCACCTATCTGATAAGCGCACATTGCTAATGAAGACGCACATACCGCTTAAAACACAGTACAACATATTCTACCGAATCCGCTTCTGCTTTTACAAATGGTGTAGAAACAAAAGATTCTATTGTTTCTAAAATACTTTCAAATTTATCTTGCCCTGTCTTCGACCGCTCGAGTGTAATGAAAAAATCAAATACGCTTTTTAATGAAAAGAGAGAAAACCTTATTTAAAGAAAATATTCCCGCTTTCAGTGTACAAGGAAAAATCGCGTAGTATTTCCGTTTGCAGAAAAATCTGGTGACAATCTTCCAAAACATTGCAGAAAGTTAATTATGTAACATGTTCATTGGTATTATGAAAATACAGATATGGAGTTATTTGTCCAAAAATTTTACAAATCTAGAGAAAACTCGTTATGCTAAAACACTTGTATTAAATCATGATAACCAATTATTATATTTGTTTCTACTCACATGAAAGACAAATCAATCCATTAAGCACAAGACAATTATACTTAAAATTGACTTTGCATTGTCATTTACTTATAGCAAGTTATCACGTGGCCTCGGTAGCCAATGACATTTCACTAGGCTGTCAACAATTAAAAAAAAACTTTTTTTTCAATATTAACTACTCTCTCGATTTTTTTGTGTGTTTTTTTTCGAACATCACGTAAGCTGTCATAATCACTAAAGATAAATTACATAGAACTATTAACAATTTCAACAAACAATATATGGAAACTTTGAGGATTAGAACTAAAGGATATGCAATTAATCAGGAATTAATTTTCATCAGAAAGGATCAAATTAATATACCAGAAAGGACAAGAACATTTATTCTAAAAAAAAAAAAAGAAAAAAAAAAGAACACTGACAGACAGGCCAATCACAATTTATTAATTTGATATTTGTAATTGAATAATAGTATTAATTTTTTTTTTATTATATTAAAGTATAGAAATATAATTGATTTTTGGTTGTATCTCTCTGTTACTAGAATATTCTAGAAAAACATTACGTAACAACAATGTTTCCCGGTCACTTCCTTATTCATCACTTATCACTGGTTTGTAACTAGATTAAAACGACGGGTGCCGCTACTGCTTACCCTTCCGGAACATCCGAGTTCACCCGCATATTTTTTCGAGGTTCTTGTTATTCGATCTTAGTGTTATGTTTTTATGTTTTGTAGATCGTTGTTTGTCCTCTTGTACTTGTTGTTAGGCCATTTTGTTATCTGTTCTTCTTCGATATACAGATTTTGATTACTCTTTGGTATCTTCAAACTCTTCTCAAAGTTCAAAGGTCAACGTTTGATAGAAATGACTTCCGGTACTATGAGATTCTGCCATTGTTTTGTCTGTCATCCTTCCATGGTATTGTCTGTCATCCCTCCATTGTATTGTCTGTCATTCTTCCATATGTGACTTTCGATTACGTTTTTTGTATGTTCACGCATTTCTCAGAAAAGCGCACAGCTATGACAGAATAATATTAAACAGTGATGCTCATCAACACAACTAATATCAACGACAAGTGTCTCACCTTCACTGAACTCACTGAACACAAAAATGACCACGACATATGGCGTTGACAATCCAAGATCTGGCTTGCAACAGGCATTAAATGTGGCGGGAATTCACCAGTTAATGGGAATTATGGGATCCCAAGTCTCGCATCTTGAAAACTTTTCAAATTATTGTCCAAATATAATTCAGAACTAGACACAAAAGTTCTTCAAACACTGGAATTTGTAGAGGTGATGCTGCCTTTATTTTTCTGGTTTGGCTTATCAACAAAATTAAGTAAATTACATGTACTTGAACACATCATGACAACAACCTGACAACGATTGGTTCAGCAACCATTTTATTCACAGATAGGGTATTTCCTAGGAACAATGCCACATCAACTTTGAGATTACGGCGAACCCCAAGAACAAGTGGTCCAGAAATCAAATCGAAAAAATACGATGGATATCAACACAACCTTACGTCACACCCTATGACAAAACGGAGATAACAACCGATGTCCCCTAGGGTAAAAACAATTCACTATCAACTATCAATATCTCAAAACACCGAAAACCTAGCTATCGCTATATTACATCAATAGAGAGAAATCAAAGATTGAAAATTGTTCGGGGAATGGCGATAGATCTTCAATCATTTTATTTGACCTACCAAATTTAATGATTCTACAGTCTACAGGTTTGATCACTCTGAGTGAATATTTACCTGTTTTGCTATTTCATATAGCAATGATAATCAGCACATGTTACCTAGAAAATGATATCAAGGTCAAAGATCATTCGAGACCTTGACCCTTGACCCATAGACTGCTGTCACATAAACATGGAAACGTAATATTAGGGACTCAAATTTGTTTTCTATTGACTGAAAAGATACGATGATTCATAAAGCGGCAGTACGCGAATGCTAGGGTTAAATAAAGCGCACTAAATTAAATATTTACGTTTTTCTAAAATCAGAAAAAAAACCACAAGTATTAGACGCATGGGTTGCTCACTAATCACCACCAGTGACCTAGAATGCTATAAACATTTGACGAACAACATTGTTACCATCGAAACTTCGAAACAGTAATAGAATAAAGGTCAAATAAAAATAAAACAATGTCTGGGACCAGATGACGTAAGTTTGTTCTGAAAAGAAATTATGACTTCTCAAGGGGAATATGTCACATGCCTGTCAATCCGAAAGTGCTTAGTTTTGTTAGAAACAATTCAACCATGTTTATTTTTAATCTTAGGAAAAAATAATCTTTTACATGGTAAAATTTTAATTGAAATATGGCACTTTCTGTTTTGTAAAGTGATTTGCGGCTGAAAACGTACATGGCAACCGCCATTCTTTTGAATTAATCACAGCATAATAGTGCCTTTATTTTTTAATCTGGCATTCCTAATTGTGGTTGGTTCATGTTTTCTTTATTTTTGTAATTGTGACTGTTCTCGTTGTGTTTCCATTTAACTTATAATTGTGACTGTTTCAATATAAGAAGAGTTTGAAGATACCAAAGGGGCAATCATAAAGATGTCAATTTTTTCATGATATTTAGAAAATGAAGATTTGACTCTGATCTTAAGGGGGAAAATGGAAGCTTTTGCAGATACAAGTGCTTTCAATGCTGGTGTGAAGGAGAAAAACACAAAAACAAACAAAATTACAATTGTTAAAAATCAAAAACTTGCAACACAAAACTTTCTTTTTAGCATGCAGATACATTTTCCCTTTGGTAACATATAAAGACTTTTCCATTGATGGAAAATATGCTTAAATATGACTTTATGAAATATAGGCATCGTTTGCTTTATTATAGAGTTGCACCAATTTACATCAGGTACACCTTATATACCACAACAAAGAAAACAAAACTTACAAATTTGATCATTGTTCCATAGCCGTGATCGTATAGTCGCTGTTTCGCGACCCCTGCAGATTTACACTGAGAGTGCGAATCCTATCGGAGCAGTTTTGGCTTGTTTTTGGGGTGTTTTTTTTTGTTGTTTTTTTGTTGTTGTTTTTTTTTTGTGTTTATTTTTTAAGCGACATAATGTGTTTTGTTATTAATTTCGGTTAAAGTGATCAGAATGGAGGCTACATTTATATTAAGTTTCTTTTTTTTTAACAAATTATACGCATTGTGAGTGTACAGTTGATTTCTATTGATTTTTCGAAAGACGCACAACGAATATATTCATACATATGAAATCATAACACGAATATACATGCAAGCTGTTTCATATTTTTCTTTTTCAATATTAGCTATTCTGTCTGTTTTTTTTGTGAGTTTTTTTTCGAACATCACGTAAGCTATCATAATCACTAAAAATAAAGTACATTGAACTATTAACAATTTCAACGGACTATATTTGGAAACTTTGAGGATTAAAACTAAAGGATATGTAATTAAACCGGAATTAATTTTCATAAGAAAGGATCGAACTAATATACCAGAAAGGACAAGAACATTTATTATAAAAACAAAAAAAAGAACACTGACAGACAGGCCAATCACAATTTATTAATTTGATATTTGTAATTGAATAATAGTATTAAGTATTTTTTTTATTATATTAAAGTATAGAAATATAATTGATTTTTGGTTGTATCTTTCTGTTACTAGAATATTCTAGAAAAACATTACGTAACAACAATGTTTCCAGGTCACTTCCTTATTCATCACTTATCACCGGTTTGTAACTAGATTACCACGACGGGTGCCGCTACTGCTTACCCTTCCGGAACACCCGAGTTCACCCACATATTGTTTCGAGGTTCTTGTTATTCGATCTTAGTGTTATGTTTTTATGTTTTGTAGATCGTTGGTTGTCCTTTTGTACTTGTTCTTTTGACCATTTGGTTGTCTATTCTTCTTCGATATACTGATTATGATTACTCTTTGGTATCTTCAAACTCTTCTCAAAGTTCAAAAGGTCAAAGTTTGATAGAAATGACTTCCGGTACTATGAGATTATGCCATTGTTTTGTCTGTCATACTTCCATTGTATTGTCTGTCATCCCTCCATTGTTTTGTCTGTCATACTTCCATTGTATTGTCTGTCATCTCTCCATTGTTTTGTCTGTCATCCTTCCATTGTATTGTCTGTCATCCCTCCATTGTTTTGTCTGTCATACTTCCATTGTATTGTCTGTCATCCCTCCATTGTTTTGTCTGTCATACTTCCATTGTATTGTCTGTCATCCCTCCATTGTTTTGTCTGTCATCCTTCCATTGTATTGTCTGTCATCCCTCCATTGTATTGTCTGTCAACCCTCCATTGTTTTGTCTGTCATCCTTCCATTGTATTGTCTGTCATCCCTCCATTGTTTTGTCTGTCATCCTTCCATTGTATTGTCTGTCATCCCTCCATTGTTTTGTCTGTCATCCTTCCATTGTATTGTCTGTCATTCTTCCATTGTATTTTCTCTCATTCTTCCATATGTGACTTTCGATTACGCTTTTGGTATGTTCACGCATTTCTCAGAAAAGCGCACAGCTATGACAAAATAATATTAAACAGTGACGCTCATCAACACAACTAATATCAACGACACGTGTCTCACCTTCA
Organism: Bathymodiolus septemdierum; assembly: GCA_963383655.1. Lineage (NCBI taxonomy): Eukaryota > Metazoa > Mollusca > Bivalvia > Mytilida > Modiolidae > Bathymodiolus > Bathymodiolus septemdierum. The sequence goes on from OY726528.1 coordinate 3,099,040, forward strand.
CTGAACTTACTGAAAACAAAAACCACCACGACATATGACGTTGACAATCCAAGATCTGGCTTGCAACAGGCAGTAAATGTGGCGGGAATTCACCAGTTAATGGGAATTATGGGATCCCAAGCCTCGCATCTTGAAAACTTTTCACATTATTGTCCAAAAATAATTCAGAACTAGACTCAAATGTTCTTCAAACGCTGGAATTTGTAGAAGTGATGCTGCCTTTATTTTTTGGGCTTGGCTTATCAACAAAATTAAGTACATTACATGTACTTGGACACATCATGACAACAACCTGACAACAAATGGTTCAGCAACCATTTTATTCACAGATAGGGTATTTCCTAGGACCAATGCCACACCATCAACTTTGAGATTACGACGAACACCAAGAACAAGTGGTCCAAAAATCAAATCGGAGAAATACGATGGATATCAACACAACCTTACATCACACCCTATGACAAAACGGAGAAAACAACCGATGTCCCCTAGGGTAAAAACAGTTCACTATCAACTATCACTATCTCAAAACACTGAAAACCTAGCTATCGCTACATTACATCAACAGAGAGAAATCAAAGATTGAAAATTGTTCGGGAAATGGCGATAGATCTTCCATCATTTTATTTGACCGACCAAATTTAATGATTCTACAGTCTACAGGTTTGATCACTCTGAGTGAATTTTTACCTGTTCTGCTAATTCATATAGCAATGATAATCAGCACATGTTACCTAGAAAATGGTATTAAGGTCAAAGATCATTCGAGACCTTGACCCTTGACCCATAGATTGCTGTCACATAAACATGGAAACATATTAGGGACTCAAATTGTTTTCTATTGACTGAAAAGATACAATGATTCATAAAGCGTCAGTACGCGAATGGTAGGGTTAAATAAAGCGCACTAAATTAAATATTTAGGTTTTTTTAAAAACAGAAAAAAACAAAAGTATTAGACGCATGGGTTGCTCACTAATCACCACCAGTGACCTACAATGCTATGCACATTTGACGAACAACATTGTTACCATTGAAACTCTGAAACAGTAATAGAATAAAGGAAAAATAAAAATAAAACAATGTCTGGGACCAGATGACGTAAGTTTGTTTTGAAAAGAAATTATGACTTCTCAAGGGGAATATGTCACATGCCTGTCAATCCGAAAGTGTTTAGTTTTGTTAGAAAGAATCAACCATGTTTATTTTTAATTTCAGGAAAAAAATTAATCTTTTACAGGGTAAAATTTAATTGAAATATGGCACTTTCTGTTTTGTAAAGTGATTTGCGGCTGAAAACGTACATGGCAACCGCCATTCTTTTGAATTAATCACAGCATAATAGTGCCTTTATTTTTTAATCTGGCATTCCTAATTGTGGTTGGTTCATGTTTTCTTTATTTTTGTAATTGTGACTGTTCTGGTTTTGTTTCCATTTAACTTATAATTGTGACTGCTTCAATATAAGAAGAGTTTGAAGATACCAAAGTGGCAATCATAAAGATGTCAATTTGTTCATGATATTTAGAAAATGAAGATTTGACTCTGATCTTAAGGTGAAAAATGGAAGCTTTTGCAGATACAATTCCTTTAATGCTGGTGTGAAGGAGAAAAACACGAAAACAAACAAAATTACAATTGCTAAAAATCAAAAACTTGCAACACAAAACTTTTTTTTTAACATGCAGATACATTTTCCCTTTGGTAACTTATAAAGACTTTTCCATTGATGTAAAATATGCTTAAATATGACTTTATGAAATATAGGCATCGTTTGCTTTACTATAGAGTTGCACCAATTTACATCAGGTACACCTTATATACCACAACAAAGAAAACAAAACTTACAAATTTGATCATTGTACCATAGCCGTGATCGTATAGTCGCTGTTTCGCGACCCCTGCAGATTTACACTGAGAGTGCGAATCCTATCGGAGCAGTTTTGGCTTGTTCTTTGGGTTTTTTGTTTTTGTTGTTTTTTGTTTTTTGTTTTTTTTCTTTGTTTATTTTTTAAGCGACATAATGTGTTTCGTTATTAATTTCGGTTAAAGTGATCAGAATGGAGGCTACATTTATATTAAGTTTCTTTTTTTAACACATTATACTCATTGTGAGTGTACAGTTGATTTCTATTGATTTTTCGAAAGACGCACAACGAATATTTCCATACCTATGAAATCATAACACGAATATACATGCAAGCTGTTAATTTCATATTTTTCTTTTTCAATATTAACTATTCCGTCTGTTTTTTTTGTGTTTTTTTTTTTCGAACATCACGTAAGCTATCATAATCACTAAAAATAAAGTACATTGAACTATTAACAATTTCAACGGACAATATTTGGAAACTTTGAGGATTAGAACTAAAGGATATGTAATTAAACCGGAATTAATTTTCATGAGAAAGGATCGAACTAATATACCAGAAAGGACAAGAACATTTATTCTAAAAAAAAAAAAAAAAGAACACTGACAGACAGGCCAATTATAATTTATTAATTTGATATTTGTAAATGAATAATAGTATTAAGTATTTTTTTTTATTATATTAAAGTATAGAAATATAATTGATTTTTGGTTGTATCTTTCTGTTACTATTATATTCTAGAAAAACATTACGTAACAACACTGTTTCCCGGTCACTTCCTTATTCATCACTTAATACCGGTTTGTAACTAGATTAGCACGACGGGTGCCACTACTGCCTACCCTTCCGGAACACCCGAGTTCACCCGCATATTTCTTCGAGGTTCTTGTTATTCGATCTTAGTGTTATGTTTTTATGTTTTGTAGATCGTTGTTTGTCCTTTTGTACTTGTTCTTTTCACCATTGTGTTGTCTATTCTTCTTCGATATACCGATTATGATTACTCTTTGGTATCTTCAAACTCTTCTCAAAGTTCAAAGGTCAAAGTTTGATAGAAATGACTTCCGGTACTATGAGATTATGCCATTGTTTTGTCTGTCATCCTTCCATTGTATTGTCTGTCATCTCTCCATTGTTTTTTCTGTCATACTTCCATTGTATTTTCTGTCATTCTTCCATATGTGACTTTCGATTACGCTTTTGGTATGTTCACGCATTTCTCAGAAAAGCGCACAGCTATGACAAAATAATATTAAACAGTGACGCTCATCAACACAACTAATATCAACGACACGTGTCTCACCTTCACTGAACTCACTGAAAACAAAAACCACCACCATATATGACGTTGACAATCCATGATCTGACTTGCAACAGGCAGTAAATGTGGCGGGAATTCACCAGTTAATGGGAATTATGGGATCCCAAGCTTCGCATCTTTATTGTCCAAAAATAATTCAAAACTAGACTCAAAAGTTCTTCAAACGCTGGAATTTGTAGAAGTGATGCTGTCTTTATATTTTGGGCTTGGCTTATCAACAAGATTAAGTACATTACATGTACTTTGACACATCATGACAACAACCTGACAACAAATGGTTCAGCAACCATTTTATTCACAGATAGGGTATTTCCTAGGAACAATGCCACACCATCAACTTTGAGATTACAGCGAACACCAAGAACAAGTGGTCCAGAAATCAAATCGGAGAAAAATGATGGATATCAACACAACCTTACGTCACACCTTATGACAAAACGGTGAAAACACCCGATGTCCCTTAGGGTAAAAACAGTTCACTATCAACTATCACTATCTCAAAACACCGAAAACCTAGCTACCGCTACATTACATCAACAGAGAGAAATCAAAGATTGAAAATTGTTCGGGGAATGGCGATAGATCTTCCATCATTTTTTCTACCGACCAAATTTAATGATTCTACAGGTTTGATCACTCTGAGTGAATTTGTTATCTGTTCTGCTATTTCATATAACAATGATAATCAGCACATGTTACCTAGAAAATGGTATCAAGGTCAAAGATCATTCGAGACCTTGACCCGTGACCCATAGACTGCTGTTACATAAACATGGAAACATATAAGGAACTCAAATTTGCTTACTGAAAATATACGATGATTCATTAAGCGTCAGTACGCGAATGGTAGGGTTAAATAAAGCGCACTAAGTTAAATATTTAGGTTTTTCTTTAAAGAGAAAAAAAACACAAGTATTAGACGCATGGGTTGCTCACTAATCACCACCGTTGACCTAGAATGATATAGACATTTGACGAACAACATTGTTACCATGGAAACTCGGAAACAGTAATAGAATAAAGGCGAAATAAAAATAAAACAATGTCTGGGACCAGATGACGTAAGTTTGTTCAGAAAGGAAATTATGACCCCTCAAGGGGAATATGTCACATGCCTGTCAATCCGAAAGTGTTTAGTTTTGTTAGAAACAATCAACCATGTTTATTTTTAATTTCAGGAAAACATAATCTTTTACATGGTAAAATTTTAATTGAAATATGGCACTCTCTGCTTTGTAAAGTGACTTGAGGCTGAAAACGTACATGGCAACCGACATTCTTTTGGATTAATCACAGCATAATAGTGCCTTTATTATTTTTATCTGGCATTCCTAATTGTGGTTGTTTCATGTTTTCTTGATTTTTGTAATTGTTGCTGTTCTCGTTTTGTTTTCATTTAACTTATAATTGTGACTGTTTCGATATAAGAAGAGTTTGAAGATACCAATGGGCAATCATAAAGATGTCTATTTTTGCATGATATTTAATTTTTTCCTTTTTTCAAGAGATCAATGCAGATTCTCATATAAATTCCAACAGGCTCCACTCAAGAAATTGAATATCTTACCTTTAGTTATATACATGGTTCATGACTATTCATTCTTTGGTTCCACTGCGGATTTTGTATAAAAAAAGGAACATTTTGGGTTTTTACCGGATTTGGCAATCTCCGAACGTCAGAGACGTCGGGTAGAAATATGACCATATAGTTAGACAGCCAGCATCTGCTCCTTCCAAAAGCTGGATGGGGAAAATGAAAATTTGACTCTGATCTTAAGGGAAACAAATGGAAACTTTTGCAGATACAAGTCCTTTCCATGCTGGTGTAAAGGAGAAAAACACGAAAACAAACAAAATTACAATTGTTAAAAATCAAAAACTTCCAACACAAAACTTCCATTTCAACATGCATATGCATGTTCCCTTTGGTAACATATAAAAACTTTTCCTTTTATGGAAAATATGCTTAAATATGATTTTATGAACAATAGGCATGGCTTGCTTTATAATAGAGTTGCACCAATTTACATCAGGTACACCTTATATACCACAAAAAAAGAAAACAAAACTTACAAATTTGATCATTGTACCATAGCCGTGATCGCATAGTCGCTTCTTCGCGACCCCTGCAGATTTACACTGAGAGTACCAATCCTATTGGCCTGTTTTTTTGTTGTTGTTTTTTTTTATTTTTTTTAGCAAGAAAATTTGTTTCGTCTTTAATTTCGGTTAAAGTGATAAATATGGGGGCTATATTTATATTAAGTTTTTTTGTGCTTTTTTTTAACATATTATAAGAATTGTGAGTGAACAGTAGACTTGCATTGATTTTTCGAAAGCCGTTCATCGGATATTTCCTTACATAAGGGTAATAAAAAAATTACCGAACTCAGAGCAATCTTACAAAGAGAAAGTCAAACCTCATAAGTATATAAACAAACAAAATCAGTCAACAACCGGAAAACTGTGAAAACCGTAATGACTCTGACTTGGTACAGGCATTTCTAAAGAAATGGTGGGTTGAATCAGATTTTAAAGCGTCAAACCTTCCCCATTCATTACGGCTCAAAGTTACACGAATATACATGCAAGCTGTTAATTTCATATTTTTCTTTTTCATAATTAACTATTCTGTCGTTTTTTTTGTGTGTTTTTTTTTTCGAACATCACGTAAGAGATCGTCGCAAGATGTAACAGTTTTTTTTCAAACAAAGTTAGTTTCGTTTGGTAGGTGGGTGGTTTTCAGCTGTCACGTTTGGAAAACAAATTTTGTTTTTGTAAAATTTAGAAACAGTAAAAAAATGTACGTAAAATTGTTTTAATTATTGTAAATATCAATACAGATGAAAAGAAATCACTCATTTCAAATCAATTCTCTCTTAAAAATTATTTGTGATCGTTTTTAATGTTTACCTCCGCAAAATAGCTCTCCAAGAAGTGGGGGAAAATCACTTTTAAGAGAGAATTGCAAATTAAAAGAAATAATGTTTTCGATTCTTGGAACGTTTCATGGTTCACATGTATAGAAAGGGCTTTAAAAAGATTGCTTGATATACAAGATGCATGCACTGCTCCATAAATAATAAATAAGTTGTCCAGAACTTTGCATTTATTATCAGAATGCACATTACTGAGATGTCCATATTAATCTATAAATGCCATTTTATTGGTACAATATGTTTGTTGAATTATATGTAAACTTAGATGAAATCAAGTGTCTGCGATTTTGAAAGGATAACGATTCATATATAGCCCCTTTATCATGACATGCATATGGAGAATACATGGTTCTAAACCCTATATTGTTAGGTGGAGCTTGGTTTATAATACACCGGTATTCTGTTTTTCACACTTTCATTTGGAGGGGGTGGGTGGGTGGTCTGAGCCAAATGAAACTAACTTCATTTTAATAAAAACTGTCACATTTTGAGCTGTCATAATCACTAAGAATTAAGCAATTTAGCACATGTCGTTTTAATCGGAATCAAACCATCAGAGCCTTTTTCTATATTTTGCTTTATGGTTGGTAGTTATTTTCTTAAATCTGCAGTTGAGAAATCAAATCGTCTGCTATGTATACTAATTCGCATTTTACCCCATCACTACTCTAAGTAATAAATCTACTTGCCTAAATGCGGGAGCACAGTAGTCATGATCGTATTGGCGCTGCCTTGTGATGGAATGGATAGTTCTAGAAGCTGGGTCGAATCCCATCAGTCCTTTTGTTTGTTTGTCTACATTGTAAAGCTTTGCTTCAGAACGGCATGTTTGGCTGTAATATTATGAGACTATAAATGCATTTGTTGCAAAATAACATAGTTGTCGTCAGTACTTAGACGGTATCCGATATCATGGGTAGCGGTCGAGAAGAGCATATGTCTAAAGAAACATCTTTAATATGACAGATAAGTTTCAATGGACAGAGGTGCTATCTCCAAATACACCATTGTTTTTTAACGATAGACCGATTGATTGTTCTTGATATATTAAAAACAGAAAAAAGCCGCGTTCGTGATCGTTTTATGTCCTATTCAAAATATTCCAGACGAGGGACATTATTCATTCAGAAAAAAGTGGGATCTGCTCTGACCGAAACCGACAATTGGGATTTGCTTGTTGACTGTACAAGTCGAGATGGTCGGCAAATGTTAGATGCAGGTGTTCACCTATCAGATAAGCGCACATTGCTAATGAAGACGCACATACCGTTTCAAACACAGTACAACATATTCTACAGAATCCGCTTCTGCTTTTACAAAATGTGAAGAAACAACAGATTCTATTATTTCTAAAATGCTTTCAAATTTATCTTGCCTTGTCTTCGATCGCTCGAGTGTAATGACATAGATCAAATACGCTTTTTAATGAAAGGAGAGAAAACCTTTTTTAAAGAAAATATTCTCGCTTTCAGTGTACAAAGAAAATCGCGCAGTATTTCCGTTTTGCAGAAAAATCTGGTGATAATCATCCAAAACATTTCAGAAAGTTAATTATGTAGCATGTTCATTGGTATTATGAAAATACAGATTTGGAGTTATTTGTACAAAAATGTCACAAATCCAGAGAAAAAATATGTTAAATAAAGGTAATAACAAAATTACCGAACTCCGAACAATCTTGCAAAGGGAAAGTCAAAACTCATAATTGTATATACAGACAAAATCAGTCAACAACCGGAAAACTGTGAAAACCGTAATGTCCCTGACTTGGTACAGGCATTTCTAAAGAAATGGTGGGTTGAATCAGATTTTAAAGCGCCAAACCTCCCGCTCTCATTACGGTTCAGAGGTTCCGGCTATCACTATAACAGTATTTAAATACAGGAACAAAATAGGTAAAATAGTTGTCAAAGCAGTACCATACTCGGTGACGTAAATGTCAAAAATATTTTTACGTCACACATTGATAAAAAAATATCCTTGACATTTTTCTTGACTTCTTTATCTTTATACATTTTCACTATTTGAAAATGCATCGCTTATAATCGTTTCTGCAGAGACGGAATATATTTCGACAACATCTTGGTATCGGAATACAAATTGTTTAAGAAATCGAATAAGGCGAATCTTTTAATAGCCCTGGTCCAGTAGCCTGTTTCTCAAATGAAGATGACGTTTCAGGAATTCGGAATAATTGCTACTGGCCCTTGCATAGCGAATCAATTGCGAGATGTAAACACCATATGCAGGAGAAGCTGGTATATTGCTGCACATGTTTGGAAAATTTATGATTTTAAAATTGAAGTCGTCCCATTTATCATAAATTTTAATACTGAGTTACCCACTGTCGTCAAATTCGAGGTATAAGTCCAAAAATGATGCGGACGAAGCTGTATCTGTGGTCTCTTTAACTTTCAGCTCTGGATGATATATCAATGGAAGAAATTCTGCAAATCTAGAATTATTGATAGATAAAACGTCATCAATATACCTGTATGTGAAATTAAAGGCTCTAGCCTCATGAATCTTCTTATCTTTTACAAGCTTTTGAAGAAACTCCGACTCATATGAGTATAAAAATAAATTGGCTAGAAGAGGGGCACAATTCGTACCCATGGGTATGCCGACGACCTGCTGAAACAGTGTCCCTCCAAAGGAGACAAATATGGTATCGATGAGGAACTCCAGCATACTGATCACTTGTTCCTCGGAGTAGCATGTTTTACCTTTTTGAATTTTGTTTGAAAAATATGTGGAATTTTAGCCTAACACGACACATTTTGAGCCATAGTTTCTATGACTAAAAGCTTTATGAATTGTTTCTTTTAAGCGGGTTTTTAATTTGTCATGCGGTAGGGTGGTATATAGAGTTGAAAAATCAAAAGTTTTGATACCTGAGAGAAAGATCTTGATTTCACGTTATCCAAAAGATCTTTAGAGTTTTTCAAAATCCATATGTGATTTATGCCACTACGCGAGTAAACAGTTTCACAATATTTCTGTTGTCCCTCTTTTACTGCAGACAGAATTTTCGTCAGGTGGATAGAAAATTCTTTCCTCGAACAAGTTGATGATCCCGCTATCTACCTTTCTTTGCATGGTGTCTTATGGAGTTTAGGTATCCAATATAAATAGGGTAAATCCTCAGACTCTTTACCAGAGGGAATGTTTAAAGAGATCATGAATGATCTGTGGTTAGCTAGGATTTCATCTTTGTCGAACGAAGTTGGTTTGTATGTGGTATTACTAGAGGTGTTGCTATTTATGCCTAATTCTATGATTTGGCATTCGAAGTAATATGATTTACATACAAACACGATATTGTTGGAAGCCTTGTCCGCAGGAACGATAACATATGTGTCATTAAGAGAGGAAAGACACTTAACAGCTTCTTGGTTTTTTAATACAGACTTAGGTCGACTATTTGTGAATTCGACCTTGTACTAGAGAACTAATTGTTCTAACCCAGTCTGACAAGGACTCTAACTCAGGATCTTGGTCTACTTCTCTCTTTATCCACCTTCTGGCATAATCTTCAGCAGCATCCATAATTATCTTGAAATTCTGTTTCCAATTGATGTGTTGAGGTTCTCTGAATTTAGGACCATGAGAAATCACCTTTTTTCTATTGAAGTTTTAAAAACGGGAATGTCGTGTATATAATTTTCTTTATTGAAGTTAAAGCCTCTAGTGAACTGTTAATAGCAGCTCATGTTTTCATTTTTCATCTGACCGGCTTTTTAAAAGATACGTCTCTACATCTTTGTCGAGGCGTAAGCTCATTCTTGTTACCACTGATTTTTTCATTACATTTTCGGAGAAACTGTACAAGTTCATTTTTTTTAAAGTTAGAGGGAATACTCGTCAACTAAATCTATACTTCTAACAGGTAATACCACCCGCGCTGCAACAATTAAAAAAAACTGTTGACAGTCAACAGTTCATTGGCGGTGATTGTCTTCAGATGATAAGAACAAGTGAAAATGTTTTCTTTATAATACATATACATAGTAAAATACTAAGGTTAAAGAATGATCTGTATTATATATAGGAACCAAGAGATCATCTAGACCAACAGATTCGCAGGAATTTTTAGAAATACTGGTACTTTATCTTCAGATCAATATGCCTCTCTTGCGCACACATTAATCTATTTTGAACATTTTTTTTTGTTTTTCTATTAATTTTTTCAAGCAGTGCATAATTTTCCCTTAATACCAGGTACACAATCTACAAAACCCAAGGCAGTGTGTCTACCAAACTAGTTTCTTTTACTGATTTTAAATGTCTTCTAGCAGTATAATCCAGCACAAATTCTCTGAATTCGTTAAGAGCCTATCGCCAGGGGAAAGCAGCAGGAAAATAACACCATTATACCTAACATTTTTAATTAAAGCAAACGTTACTTGCCTGACAAACTTTACAAATAACCGGAGTAACTGCAGAACGCTGCTTACCTGCCTGACACAGTTAACAAATGACCGGAGTAACTGCAGAACACTGCTTACCTGCCTGACAAACTTTACAAAAGACCGGAGTAACTACAGAACACTGCTTACCTGCCTGAAACAGTTTACAAAAACTGGAGTGACTGCAGAAAACTGCTTACATTCCTGACAAACTTAACAAATGACCGGAATGATTGCAGAAAACTGCTTACTTGCCTGACAAACATTACAAATGACTGGATTAACTGCAGAAATCTGCCAGCCACCAAAATAAACGCTTAAATGACATATTTTGTTGTTGTAGGGATCGCCATTTTATGCCTGACAAACTTTACCAATGACCGGATTAGCTGCAGAAAACTGCCTACATGCCTGACAAACTTTACAAATGACCGGAGTAACTGTAGAAAACCGCTTACCTGTCTGACAAACTTTATTCGGAGAGAACCACCGACCATGGGCAAGCAACTGGTAACTTTATCACTTGCGATTGAGAGTGGAGTGCACCCTTTTTGCAATTTACAAAGCCGGGAGAGAACCGACGCCGTATTGGTGATAGGCTTGTATGAGTTGTTAGGCAATCCAACTGTCTAACTCATTGAGCCACCCGGGCCCTCCCCGAACAACGAAAAGTCGTATTCACGACTTTAAGTGAATTGAGAGTATTGTCGTTTGTTATTACTAGTTTACTGTTAACACGATATGTATCTTATAAGAAGCAGGAACTGCTTAACCTTCGTGTGCACCTGAGTGGGTCCGTCTTACTCATCTATTTAGTTTTTTATATTCTCCTATTATGTGTCTTTTTGTTTGGAGTTCTGTATTGTAATGTCCGTTATTGTTTCCGTATACAAACGGTGTTTGGCTCGTCTTTGCCTCCAGTTGTTTGTAGGATGATGAGTGTTTGAGTGTGGTGGTGTCCGACACTTACTTATTTGTCTTGCTTGTGTTTGTTTGGGTGTGGTGGTGTCCGACACATGTTGCGTTGTGTTTTTCGTCGTCTTCTGTGCCCTGTGTTGCCGGTTTCTTTGGATTGTTCTTTTCTGATTACCCTTCCGGTATTCTCTAACACTTGACAGTAGAAAATAGTAAAAACAAATACAAAGTGGGCTTTTTTTCCAAAAAGTAACAGATTATACTTTATGGACGGTTAAATACTAATATTCATTAACCATGCTATTGTACTGTCCATGATTATGTTGTCATTCATTTCTGTGATAGTATGTGGTCTTTATGAGTGGAAGTGAATCGTTATTGGTTTTTATTACGTTTGTTTATACATTGTATATGTATTGCTGTTGGAGATCCAATTATTTAGAAACAGATGGTGTTTTAGAAAAAGAAATGTATAACAAATAAATAGTATGCAACATTGCTTTGGATTTGTTTATTTTGCTTAAGGCTGTGTATAATCACAATAATTAAGCTATGCAGAAAACCGCTTACGTGCCTGACCTGCAGAAAACCGTGATTTTGCTTCACAAACTTTACAAATGACCACGGATATGTTCAGTTTGTCCTAATCACTATCCGGTCCGTTCCTCATTTATGAATTAGCACCGCGGTTGTAAGAAAAGAAATACGTGTGGAGCAGGAACTGCTAACCCTTGTAGAACACACGAGATCACCGATGGATTGTAGTTGGGTTCGTTTTCCTCCATCGTCAGGTTTCTGTGTAGTGTTTTGTAGATTTTCCTTTTTCCGAAGGCCAATGTGTTGTCTGTCCTAATTCGATTTACGACTACTGACTACTCCTTTGTTACCTTCAATGTTTAATTACAAGCTACCTCCTCAGTAATATAATAGCTTGCACGTTGAGTGTATATGATCGTGGGGCGATGTCTGGTCTGATTAATACTAAAGACATCTTTATGATTGCCCCTTTGGCATCTTCAAACACTTCTTATCTTGAAACAGTCACAATTATAAGTTAAATGGAAACAAAACGAGAACAGTCACAATTACAAAAATAAAGAAAACATGAAACAACCACAATTAGGAATGTCAGAAAAAAAAATTAAAGCACTATTATGCTGTGATTAATCCAAAAGAATGGCGGTTGCCATGTACGTTTTCAACCGCAAGTGCCATATTTCAATTAAAATTTTACCATGTAAAAGATTATCTTTTCCTGAAGTTAAAAATAAACATGGTTGATTGTTTCTAACAAAACTAAGCACTTCCGGATTGACAGGCATGTGACATATTCCCCTTGAGGAGTCATAATTTCCTTTCAGAACAAATTTACGTCATCTGGTCCCAGACATTGTTTTTTTTTTATTTGGCCTTTATTCTATTACTGTTTCAGAGTTTCGATGGTAACAATGTTGTTCGTCAAATGTCTATATCATTCTAGGTCACTGATGGTGATTAGTGAGTAACCCATGCATCTAATATTTGTTTTTTCTGTTTATTAAAAACTTAATTGTTTAACTTAGTGCGCTTTATTTAACCCTACCATTGGCGTACTGACGCTTAATGAATCATCGTATCTTTTCAGTCAACAGAAAACAAATTTGAGTCCCTAATATGTTTCCATGTGTATGTGACAGCAGTCTATGGGTCAAGGGTCAAGGGTCAAGGTCTCGAATGATCTTTGACCTTGATACCATTTTCTAGGTAACATATGCTGATTATCATTGATATATGAAATAGCAGAACAGGTAGCAAATTCACTCAGAGTGATCAAACCTGTAGAATAATTAAATTTGGTCGCTCAAAAAAAATCATAGTACATCTATCGCCATTCCCCGAACAATTTTCAATCTTTGATTTCTCTCTGTTGATATAATGGGAGGATGACAGACAATACAATGGAAGGATGACACACAATACAATGGCAGAGTCTCATAGTACCGGAAGTAATTTCTATCAAACATTGACCTTTGAACTTTGATAAGAGTTTGAAGATACCAAAGGGTAATCATAATCTGTATATCGAAGAAGAACAGACAACAAAATGGCCAAAACAACAAGCACAAAAGGACAAACAACGATCTACAAAACATACAACATAACACTAAGATCGAATAATAAGAACCTCTAAAAAATATACGGGTGAACTCGGGTGTTCCGGAAGGGTAGGCAGTAGTGGCACCCGTCGTGGTAATCTAGTTACAAACCGGTGATAAGTGATTAATGAGGAAGTGACCGGTAAACATTGTTGTTACGTAATGTTTTTCTAGAATATTCTAGTAACAGAACCTATGGGAAATATGCTAAAAAATCTTCTCCTCTGAAACCAGTAAACCAATTTAAAGCAAACATGGATGGTCCTTAAGTGGTCAATTTTCAAAATTGTGTCCGGTGACCCTGACCTTCATCCATGATGGTCATTTGTGAAGTATGTCAGGCAAGTAAGCAGTTTTCTGCAATCATACCGGTTATTTGTAGAATGTGTCAGGCAAATAAGCAGTTTTCTGCAGTTATTCCGGTTATTTGTAAAGTTTTTCAAACAGGTAAGCGGTTTTCTGCAATTACCCAGGTTATATGTAAAGTTTGTCACTCAGGTAAGCAGTTTTCTACAGTTACTCCAATCATTTGCAAAGTTTGCAAGGCAAGAAAGCAGTTTTTTGCGATCATTCCGGTCATTTGTAAAGTTTGTCAAGCAGGTAAGCTGTTTTCTGCAGTTACTCCGGTTATTTGTAGAGATTGTCAGGCAAATAAGCGGTTTTCTGCTGTTAATCCGGTTATTAGTCAAGTTCGTCTGTCAGGAAAGCGGTTTTCAGCGCAGTTACTCCGGTCATTTGTAAAGTTTCTCAGGCAGGTAAGCTATTTTCTGCAATTATTCCGATGATTTGTAACATTTGTCAGACAGATAAGCGGCTTTCCGCAGCTACTCTGGTCATTTGTAAAGTTGGCAGGCAGGTAAGCGGTTTTCTGCAGTTTCTCCGGTTTTTGTAAAGCTTGGCAGGCAGGGAAGCTATTTTCTGCAATTACTCCGATGATTTGTAAAGTTTGTCAGACAGGTAACCAGTTTTCTGCACGTACTCCGGTCATTTGTAAAGTATGTCAGACAGGTAAGCAGTATTCTGCAGTTAATCCGGTCATTTGTATAGTTTGTCAGACAGGTAAGCCGGTTTCTGCAGTTACTCCAATCATTTGCAAAGTTTGCTGGTGAAAAAAGCAGTTTTCTGCAATCATTTCAGTCATTTGTAAAGTTTGTTAGGCAGGTAAGCAGTTTTCTGCAGTTACTCCGGTTATTTGTAGAGATTGTCTGGCAAATAAGCGGTTTTCTGCAGTTAATCCGGTTATTTGTAAAGTTCGTCTGGCATGTAAGCGGTTTTCTGCAGTTACTCCGATCATTGATAAAGTTTTTCAGGCAAGTAAGCAGTTTTATGCATTCATTCCGGTCATTTGTAAAGTTTGTCAGGCAGGTAAGCAGTTTTTTACAGCTACTCGGTCATTTGTAAAGTTTGTCAGGCAGGTAAGCGGTTTTCTGCAGTTAGTCCGGTTTTTGTAAACTGTCAGGCAGGTAAGCAGTTTTCTACAGTTACTCCGTTATTTGTAAAGTTTGTCAGAGATGTAAGCGGTTTTCTGCAGTCACTCCGGTTTTTATATACTGTTTCAGGCAAGTAAGCAGTTTTCTGCAGTTACTCCGGTTATTTGTAAAGCTTGTCAGGTACGTAACCAGTCTTCTGCAGTTACTCCGGTTATTTGTAATCTTTTTCAGGCAGGTAAGAGTTTGCTGTAGTTATTCCGGTCATTTGTGAAGTATGTCATGCAAGTAAGCAGTTTTCTGCAATCATACCGGTTATTTGTAGAATGTGTCAGGCAAATAAGCAGTTTTCTGCAGTTATTCCGGTTATTTGTAAAGTTTTTCAAACAGGTAAGCGGTTTTCTGCAATTACACAGGTTATATGTAAAGTTTGTCACTCAGGTAAACAGTTTTCTGCAGTTACTCCAATCATTTGCAAAGTTTGCAAGGCAAGAAAGCAGTTTTCTGCGATCATTCCAGTCATTTGTAAAGTTTGTCAGGCAGGTAAGCGGTTTTCTGCAGTTACTCCAATCATTTGCAAAGTTTGCAAGGCAAGAAAGCAGTTTTCTGCGATCATTCCGGTCATTTGTAAAGTTTGTCAAGCAGGTAAGCGGTTTTCCGCAGCTACTCTGGTCATTTGTAAAGTTGTCAGGCTGGTAAGTGGTTTTCTGCAGTTACTCCGGTTATTTGTAGAGATTGTCAGGCAAATAAGCGGTTTTCTGCTGTTAATCCGGTTATTAGTCAAGTTCGTCTGTCAAGAAAGCGGTTTTCAGCGCAGTTACTCCGGTCATTTGTAAAGTTTCTCAGGCAGGTAAGCTATTTTCTGCAATTATTCCGATGATTTGTAACATTTGTCAGACAGATAAGCGGCTTTCCGCAGCTACTCTGGTCATTTGTAAAGTTGGCAGGCAGGTAAGCGGTTTTCTGCAGTTTCTCCGGTTTTTGTAAAGCTTGGCAGGCAGGGAAGCTATTTTCTGCAATTACTCCGATGATTTGTAAAGTTTGTCAGACAGGTAACCAGTTTTCTGCACGTACTCCGGTCATTTGTAAAGTATGTCAGACAGGTAAGCAGTATTCTGCAGTTAATCCGGTCATTTGTATAGTTTGTCAGACAGGTAAGCCGGTTTCTGCAGTTACTCCAATCATTTGCAAAGTTTGCTGGTGAAAAAAGCAGTTTTCTGCAATCATTTCAGTCATTTGTAAAGTTTGTTAGGCAGGTAAGCAGTTTTCTGCAGTTACTCCGGTTATTTGTAGAGATTGTCTGGCAAATAAGCGGTTTTCTGCAGTTAATCCGGTTATTTGTAAAGTTCGTCTGGCATGTAAGCGGTTTTCTGCAGTTACTCCGATCATTGATAAAGTTTTTCAGGCAAGTAAGCAGTTTTATGCATTCATTCCGGTCATTTGTAAAGTTTGTCAGGCAGGTAAGCAGTTTTTTACAGCTACTCGGTCATTTGTAAAGTTTGTCAGGCAGGTAAGCGGTTTTCTGCAGTTAGTCCGGTTTTTGTAAACTGTCAGGCAGGTAAGCAGTTTTCTACAGTTACTCCGTTATTTGTAAAGTTTGTCAGAGATGTAAGCGGTTTTCTGCAGTCACTCCGGTTTTTATATACTGTTTCAGGCAAGTAAGCAGTTTTCTGCAGTTACTCCGGTTATTTGTAAAGCTTGTCAGGTACGTAACCAGTCTTCTGCAGTTACTCCGGTTATTTGTAATCTTTTTCAGGCAGGTAAGAGTTTGCTGTAGTTATTCCGGTCATTTGTGAAGTATGTCATGCAAGTAAGCAGTTTTCTGCAATCATACCGGTTATTTGTAGAATGTGTCAGGCAAATAAGCAGTTTTCTGCAGTTATTCCGGTTATTTGTAAAGTTTTTCAAACAGGTAAGCGGTTTTCTGCAATTACACAGGTTATATGTAAAGTTTGTCACTCAGGTAAACAGTTTTCTGCAGTTACTCCAATCATTTGTAAAGTTTGCAAGGCAAGAAAGCAGTTTTCTGCGATCATTCCAGTCATTTGTAAAGTTTGTCAGGCAGGTAAGCGGTTTTCTGCAGTTACTCCAATCATTTGCAAAGTTTGCAAGGCAAGAAAGCAGTTTTCTGCGATCATTCCAGTCATTTGTAAAGTTTGTCAAGCAGGTAAGCGGTTTTCCGCAGCTACTCTGGTCATTTGTAAAGTTGTCAGGCTGGTAAGCGGTTTTCTGCAGTTACTGCGGTCATTTGTAAAGTTTGTCTGGCTGGTAAGCGGTTTTTGCAGCTACTCTAGTCATTTGTAACGTTTGTCAGGCAGGTAAGCGACTTTCCGCAGCTACTCTGGTCATTTGTAAAGTTGTCAGGCTGGTAAGCGGTTTTCTGCAGTTTCACCGGTTTTTGTAAAGTTTGGCAGGCAGAGAAGCTATTTCTTGCAATTACTCCGATGATTTGTAAATTTTGTAAGACAGGTAAGCAGTTTTCTGCACGTACTACGGTCATTTGTAAAGTATGTCAGATAGGTAAGCAGTATTCTGCAGTTAATCCGGTCATTTGTATAGTTTGTCAGACAGGTAGGCCGTTTTCTGCAGTTACTCCAATCATTTGCAAAGTTTGCTAGTGAAAAAAGCAGTTTTCTGCAAGCATTCCAGTCATTTGTAAAGTGTGTTAGGCAGGTAAGCGGTTTTCTGCCGTTACTCCGGTTATTTGTAGAGATTGTCTGCCAAATAAGCGGTTTTCTGCAGTTAATCCAGTTATTTGTAAAGTTCGTCTGCCAGGTAAGCGGTTGTCTGCAGTTACTCCGATCATTGATAAAGTTTGTCAGGCAAGGAAGCCGTTTTTTGCATTCATTCCGGTCATTTGTAAATTTTGTCAGGCAGGTAAGCAGTTTTCTACAGCTACTCCGGTCATTTGTAAAGTTTTTCAAACAAGTAAGCGGTTTTCTGCAGTTACTCCAATCATTTGCAAAGTTTGCTAGGCAAGTAAGAAGTTTTCTGCAATCATTCCGGTTAGTTGTAAAGTTCGTCAGGCAGGTAAGCGGTTTTCTGCAGTTAGTCCGGTTTTTGTAAACTGTCAGGCAGGTAAGCAGTTTTCAACAGTTACTCCGGTTATTTGTAAAGTTTGTCATAGATGTAAGCGGTTTTGTGGAGTCACTTCGGTTTTTATTTACTGTTTCAGGCAGGTAAGCAGTTTTCTGCAGTTACTCCGGTTATTTGTAAAGCTTGTCAGGTAGGTGACCAGTCTTCTGCAGTTACTCCGGTTATATGTAATCTTTATCAGGCAGTTAAGAGTTTGCTGTAGATAAACGTTTTTTTGCAGTTACTCCAGTCATTTGTAAAGTTTCTCAGGCAGGTAAGCTATTTTCTGTAATTACTCTGATGATTTGTAACATTTGTCAGACAGGAAAACAGTTTTCTGCAGTTACTCTGATCATTTGCAAAGTTTTGTCAGGCAGGTAAGCAGTGTTCTGCAATTACTCCAGTCATTTCTAAAGTTTGTCAGGTAGGTAATCTGTTTTCTGTAGTTACTGCTGTCATTTGTAAAGTTTGTCAGTCAGGTAAGCGATGTTCTGCAGTTACTCTGGTCATTTGTAAAGTGTGTCAGGCTAGAAAGCGGCTTTCTACTGGTACTCAGGTTATTTGTAAAGTTTGTCAGACAGGTAAGCAGTTTTCTACAGTTACTCCGGTTATTTGTAAAGCTTGTCAGGCAGGTAACCAGTCTTTTGCAGTTACTCCGGTTATATGTAATCTTTATCAGGCAGGTAAGAGCTTACTGTAGTTACTCCGGTCATTTGTGGAGTATGGCAGTCAAGTAAGCAGTTTTCTGCAATCATTCCGGTTATTTGTAGAGTTTGTCAGGCAAATAGGCGGTTTTCTGCAGATAATCCGGTCATTTGAATAGCTTGTCAGGCGGGTAAGCTGTTTTCTGTAATTACTCCGATGATTTGTAAAGTTTGTCAGACAGGTAGGCAGTTTTCTGCAGTTACTCCAATCATTTGCAAAGTTTTTTCAGGCACGCAAACAGTTTTCTGCAGTTACTCCAGTCATATGTAAAGTTTTTCAGGCTGGTAAGCTGTTTTCTGCAGTTTCTCCGGTTATTTGTAAAGTTTGTCAGGCAAGTAAGTGGTTTTCTGCAGTTACTTCGGTCATTTGAAAAGTTTGTCAGGCAAGTAAGCAGTTTTCTGCAGTTACTCCGGTTATTTGTAAAGTTTGTCAGGCAAGTAAGCGATTTTCTGCAGTTACTCCGGTCATTTGTAAAGTTTGTCAGTCAGGTAAGCGGTTTTCTGCAGCTACTCGGTCATTTGTAACGTTTGTCATGCAGGTAAGCGGCTTTCCGCAGCTACTCTGGTCATTTGTAAAGTTGTCAGGCTGGTAAGTGGTTTTCTGCAGTTTCTCCAGTTATTTGTAAAGTTGGCAGGCTGGTAAGCTATTTTCTGAAATTATTCCGATGATTTGTAATGTTTGTCAGGCAGGAAAGCACTTTTCTGCATTTACTCCGGTTATTTGTAAAGTTTGTCAGGCAATTAAGCGGTTTTCTGCAGTTATTCCGGTCATTTGAAAAGTTTGTCAGGCAAGTAAGGTATTTTCTGCAATTACTGCAATGATTTGGAAAGTTTGTCAGACAGGTAAGCGGTTTTCTGCAGCTACTCCGGTCAATTGTAACGTTTGTCATGCAGGTAAGCGGCTTTCCGCAGCTACCCTGGTCATTTGTAAAGTTGTCAGGCTGGTAAGTGATTTTCTGCAGTTTCTCCAGTTATTTGTAAAGTTGGCAGGCAGGTAAGCTATTTTCTGAAATTATTCCGATGATTTGTAATGTTTGTCAGGCAGGAAAGCACTTTTCTGCATTTACTCCGGTTATTTGTAGTTTGTGAGGCAAGTAAGCGATTTTTTGCAGTTACTCCGGTCATTTGAAAAGTTTGTCAGACAGGTAAGCGGTTTTCTGCAGCTACTTCGGTCAATTTTAAAGTTTGTCAGAGATGTAAGCGGTTTTCTGCAGTCACTCTGGTTTTTTTAAACTGTGTCAGGCAGGTAAGCAGTTTTCTGTAGTTACTCTGGTTATTTGTAATCTTTATCAGGCAGGTAATAATTTCCTGTAGTTACTTCGGTCATTTGTGAAGTGCGTCAGGCAATTAAGCAGTTTTCTGCAATCATTCCGGTTATTTGTAAAGTCTGGCAGGCAGGTAAGCTATTTTCTGCAATTACTCCGATGATTTGTAAAGTATATCAGACAGGTAAGCAGTATTCTGCAGTTAATCCGTTATTTGAATAATTTGTCAGACAAGTAAGCAATTTTCTGCAGTTACTCCGGTAATTGGTAAAGTTTTTCAAACAGGTAAGCGGTTTTCTGCAATTACTCAGATTATATGTAAAGTTTGTTACTCAGGTAAGCAGTTTTCTGCAGTTACTCCAATCATTTCCAAAGTTTGCTAGGCAAGAAAGCAGTTTTCTGCAATCATTCTGGTCATTTGTAAAGTTTGTCAGGCAGGTAAGCGGTTTCCTGCAGTTACTCCGGTTATGTGTAGAGATTGTCAGGCAAATAAGCGGTTTTCTGCAGTTAATCCGGTTATTTGTATAGTTCGTCTGGCAGGTAAGCGGTTTTCAGCACAGTTATTCCGGTCATTTGTAAAGTTTGTCAGTCGGGTAAGCGGTTTTCTGCAGTTACTCCGGTCATTTGAAAAGTTTGTCAGGCAGGTAAGCGGCTTTCCGCAGCTACTCTGGTCATTTGTAAAGTTGTCAGGCTGGTAAGTGGTTTTCTGCAGTTTCTCCAGTTATTTGTAAAGTTGGCAGGCAGGTAAGCTATTTTCTGAAATTATTCCGATGATTTGTAATGTTTGTCAGGCAGGAAAGCACTTTTCTGCATTTACTCCGGTTATTTGTAAAGTTTGTCAGGCAATTAAGCGGTTTTCTGCAGTTATTCCGGTCATTTGAAAAGTTTGTCAGGCAAGTAAGGTATTTTCTGCAATTACTGCAATGATTTGGAAAGTTTGTCAGACAGGTAAGCGGTTTTCTGCAGCTACTCCGGTCAATTGTAACGTTTGTCATGCAGGTAAGCGGCTTTCCGCAGCTACCCTGGTCATTTGTAAAGTTGTCAGGCTGGTAAGTGGTTTTCTGCAGTTTCTCCAGTTATTTGTAAAGTTGGCAGGCAGGTAAGCTATTTTCTGAAATTATTCCGATGATTTGTAATGTTTGTCAGGCAGGAAAGCACTTTTCTGCATTTACTCCGGTTATTTGTAGTTTGTGAGGCAAGTAAGCGATTTTTTGCAGTTACTCCGGTCATTTGAAAAGTTTGTCAGACAGGTAAGCGGTTTTCTGCAGCTACTTCGGTCAATTTTAAAGTTTGTCAGTGATGTAAGCGGTTTTCTGCAGTCAATCCGGTTTTTGTTAACTGTCAGGAAGGTAAGGAGTTTTATACAGTTACTCCGGTTATTTGTAAAGTTTGTCAGAGAAGTAAGCGATTTTCTGCAGTCACTCTGGTTTTTTTAAACTGTGTCAGGCAGGTAAGCAGTTTTCTGTAGTTACTCTGGTTATTTGTAATCTTTATCTGGCAGGTAATAATTTCCTGTAGTTACTTCGGTCATTTGTGAAGTGTGTCAGGCAATTAAGCAGTTTTCTGCAATCATTCCGGTTATTTGTAAAGTTTGGCAGGCAGGTAAGTTATTTTCTGCAATTACTCCGATGACTTGTAAAGTATATCAGACAGGTAAGCAGTATTCTGCAGTTAATCCGGTTATTTGAATAATTTGTCAGACAAGTAAGCAATTTTCTGCAGTTACTCCGGTAATTGGTAAAGTTTTTCAAACAGGTAAGCGGTTTTCTGCCGTTACTCCGGTTATGCGTAGAGATTGTCAGGCAAATAAGCGGTTTTCTGCAGTTAATCCGGTTATTTCTTTAGTTCGTCTAGCAGGTAAGCGGTTTTCAGCACAGTTATTCCGGTCATTTGTAAAGTTTGTCAGGCAGGTAAGCGGTTTTCTGCAGTTACTCCAGTAATTGGTAAAGTTTGACTGGCATATAGGCAGTTTTCTGTAGTTAATCCAGTCATTTGTAAAGTTTGTCAGGCAGGTAAGCGGTTTTCTGCAGTTACTCTGGCTATGTGTAGAGATTGTCAGGCAAATAAGCGGTTTTCTGCAGTTAATCGGGTTATTTGTATAGTTCGTCTGGCAGGTAAGCGGTTTTCAGCACAGTTATTCCGGTCATTTGTAAAGTTTGTCAGGCAGGTAAGCGGTTCTCTGCAGTTACTCCAGTAATTGGTAAAGTTTGACTGGCATGTAGGCAGGTTTCTGTAGTTAATCCAGTCATTTGTAATGTTTGTCAGGCAAGTAAGCAATTTTTTACATTCATTCCGGTCATTTGTAAAGTTTGTCAGGCAGGTAAACAGTTTTCTATAGCTACTGCGGTCATTTGTAAAGTTGGTCAGAGATGTAAGCGGTTTTCTGCATTCAGTCCGGTTTTTGTAAACTGTCAGGCAGGTAAGTAGTTCTCTACACTTACTCCGGATATTTGTAAAGTTTGTCAGGCAAGTAAGTGTTTTTCTGCAGTTACTCCGGTCATTTGAGAAGTTTGTCAGGCAAGTAAGCACTTTTCTGCAGTTACTTCGGTTATTTGTAAAGCTTGTTAGGCAGGTAACCAGTCTTCTGCAGTTACTCCGGTTATATGTAATCTTTATCAGGCTGGTAAGAGTTTGCTGTAGTTACTCCGGTCATTTGTGAAGTATGTTAGGCAAGTAAGCAGTTTTCTGCAATCATTCCGGTTACTTGTAGAGTTTGTCAGGCAAATAAGCGGTTTTCTGCAGTTATTCCAGTTAATTGTATAGTTTGTCAGGCAGATGAGCGGTTTTTTTTTTAGCAGTTACTCCAGTCATTTGTAAAGTTTCTCATTCAGCTAAGCTATTTTCTGCAATTACTCCGATGATTTGTAAAGTTTGTCAGACAGGTAAGCAGTTTTCTGCAGTTACTCCGGTTATTTGTAAAGTTTATCAAGCAGGTAAGCGGTTTTCTGCAGTTACTCCGGTCATTTGAAAAGTTTGTTAGGCAAGTAAGCAGTTTTCTGCAGTTTCTCTGGTTATTTGTAAAGTTTGGCAGGCAGGTAAGCTAATTTCTGCATTTACTCCGGTTATTTGTAAAGTTTGTCAGAGAAGTAAGCGATTTTCTGCAATCACTCTGGTTTTTTAAACTGTGTCAGGCAGGTAAGCAGTTTTCTGCAGTTACTCTGGTTATTTGTAATCTTTATCAGGCAGGTAAGAATTTCCTGTAGTTACTTCGGTCATTTGTGAAGTGTGTCGGGCAATTAAGCAGTTTTCTGCAATCATTCCGGTTATTTGTAAAGTTTGGCAGGCAGGTAAGCTATTTTCTGCAATTACTCCGATGATTTGTAAAGTATATTAAACAGGTAAGCAGTATTCTGCAGTTAATCCGGTTATTTGAATAATTTGTCAGACAAGTAAGCGGTTTTCTGCAATTACTCCGATTATATGTAAAGTTTGTTACTCATGTAAGCAGTTTTCTGCAGTTACTCCAATCATTTCCAAAGTTTGCTAGGCAAGAAAGCAGTTTTCTGCAATCATTCCGGTCATTTGTAAAGTTTTTTCAGGCAGGTAAGCGGTTTTCTGCAGTTACTCCGGTTATGTGTAAAGATTGTCAGGCAAATAAGCGGTTTTCTGCAGTTAATCCGGTTATTTGTATAGTTCGTCTGGCAGGTAAGCGGTTTTCAGCACAGTTATTCCGGTCATTTGTAAAGTTTGTCAGGCAGGTAAGCGGTTTTCTGCAGTTACTCCAGTAATTGGTAAAGTTTGACTGGCATGTAGGCAGTTTTCTGTAGTTAATCCAGTCATTTGTAATGTTTGTCAGGCAAGTAAGCAGTTTTTTGCATTCATTCCGGTCATTTGTAAAGTTTGTCAGGCAGGTAAACAGTTTTCTATAGCTACTGCGGTCATTTGTAAAGTTGGTCAGAGATGTAAGCGGTTTTCTGCAGTCAGTCCGGTTTTTGTAAAGTTTGTCAGGCAGGTAAGTAGTTTTCTACACTTACTCGGTTATTTGTAAAGCTTGTCAGACAGGTAACCAGTCTTCTGCAGTTACTCCGGTTATATGTAATCTTTATCAGGCAGGTAAGAGTTTGCTGTAGTTACTCCGGTCATTTGTGAAGTATGTTAGGTAAGTAAGCAGTTTTCTGCAATCATTCCGGTTACTTGTAGAGTTTGTCAGGCAAATAAGCGGTTTTCTGCAGTTATTCCAGTTAATTGTATAGTTTGTCAGGCAGATAAGCGTTTTTTTCTTAGCAGTTACTCCAGTCATTTGTAAAGTTTCTCAGGCAGCTAAGCTATTTTCTGCAATTACTCCGATGATTTGTAAAGTTTGTCAGACAGGTAAGCAGTTTTCTGCAGTTACTCCGGTTATTTGTAAAGTTTATCAAGCAGGTAAGCGGTTTTCTGCTGTTACTCCGGTCATTTGAAAAGTTTGTTAGGCAAGTAAGCATTTTTCTGCAGTTTCTCTGGTTATTTGTAAAGTTTGGCAGGCAGGTAAGCTAATTTCTGCATTTACTCCGGTTATTTGTAAAGTTTGTCAGAGAAGTAAGCGATTTTCTGCAATCACTCTGGTTTTTTAAACTGTGTCAGGCAGGTAAGCAGTTTTCTGTAGTTACTCTGGTTATTTCTAATCTTTATCAGGCAGATAAGAATTTCCTGTAGTTACTTCGGTCATTTGTGAAGTGTGTCAGGCAATTAAGCAGTTTTCTGCAATCATTCCGGTTATTTGTAAAGTTTGGCAGGCAGGTAAGCTATTTTCTGCAATTACTCCGATGATTTGTAAAGTATATTAAACAGGTAAGCAGTATTCTGCAGTTAATCCGGTTATTTGAATAATTTGTCAGACAAGTAAGCGGTTTTCTGCAATTACTCCGATTATATGTAAAGTTTGTTACTCATGTAAGCAGTTTTCTGCAGTTACTCCAATCATTTCCAAAGTTTGCTAGGCAAGAAAGCAGTTTTCTGCAATCATTCCGGTCATTTGTAAATTTTTTTCAGGCAGGTAAGCGGTTTTCTGCAGTTACTCCGGTTATGTGTAGAGATTGTCAGGCAAATAAGCGGTTTTCTGCAGTTAATCCGGTTATTTGTATAGTTCGTCTGGCAGGTAAGCGGTTTTCAGCACAGTTATTCCGGTCATTTGTAAAGTTTGTCAGGCAGGTAAGCGGTTTTCTGCAGTTACTCCAGTAATTGGTAAAGTTTGACTGGCATGTAGGCAGTTTTCTGTAGTTAATCCAGTCATTTGTAATGTTTGTCAGGCAAGTAAGCAGTTTTTTGCATTCATTCCGGTCATTTGTAAAGTTTGTCAGGCAGGTAAACAGTTTTCTATAGCTACTGCGGTCATTTGTAAAGTTGGTCAGAGATGTAAGCGGTTTTCTGCAGTCAATCCGGTTTTTGTAAAGTTTGTCAGGCAGATAAGTAGTTTTCTACACTTACTCGGTTATTTGTAAAGCTTGTCAGGCAGGTAACCAGTCTTCTGCAGTTACTCCGGTTATATGTAATCTTTATCAGGCAGGTAAGAGTTTGCTGTAGTTACTCCGGTCATTTGTGAAGTATGTTAGGTAAGTAAGCAGTTTTCTGCAATCATTCCGGTTACTTGTAGAGTTTGTCAGGCAAATAAGCGGTTTTCTGCAGTTATTCCAGTTAATTGTATAGTTTGTCAGGCAGATAAGCGTTTTTTTTTAGCAGTTACTCCAGTCATTTGTAAAGTTTCTCAGGCAGCTAAGCTATTTTCTGCAATTACTCCGATGATTTGTAAAGTTTGTCAGACAGGTAAACAGTTTTCTGCAGTTACTCCGGTTATTTGTAAAGTTTATCAAGCAGGTAAGCGGTTTTCTGCAGTTACTCCGGTCATTTGAAAAGTTTGTTAGGCAAGTAAGCATTTTTCTGCAGTTTCTCTGGTTTTTTGTAAAGTTTGGCAGGCAGGTAAGCTAATTTCTGCATTTACTCCGGTTATTTGTAAAGTTTGTCAGAGAAGTAAGCGATTTTCTGCAGTCACTCTGGTTTTTTAAACTGTGTCAGGCAGGTAAGCAGTTTTCTGCAGTTACTCTGGTTATTTGTAATCTTTATCAGGCAGGTAAGAATTTCCTGTAGTTACTTCGGTCATTTGTGAAGTGTGTCGGGCAATTAAGCAGTTTTCTGCAATCATTCCGGTTATTTGTAAAGTTTGGCAGGCAGGTAAGTTATTTTCTGCAATTACTCCGATGATTTGTAAAGTATATCAGACAGGTAAGCAGTATTCTGCAGTTAATCCGGTTATTTGAATAATTTGTCAGACAGGTAAGCAATTTTCTGCAGTTACTCCGGTTATGCGTAGAGATTGTCAGACAAATAAGCGGTTTTCTGCAGTTAATCCGGTTATTTCTTTAGTTCGTCTAGCAGGTAAGCGCTTTTCAGCACAGTTATTCCGGTCATTTGTAAAGTTTGTCAGGCAGGTAAGCGGTTTTCTGCAGTTACTCCAGTAATTGGTAAAGTTTGACTGGCATATAGGTAGTTTTCTGTAGTTAATCCAGTCATTTGTAAAGTTTGTCAGGCAGGTAAGCGGTTTTCTGCAGTTACTCTGGCTATGTGTAGAGATTGTCAGGCAAATAAGCGTTTTCTGCAGTTAATCGGGTTATTTGTATAGTTCGTCTGGCAGGTAAGCGGTTTTCAGCACAGTTATTCCGGTCATTTGTAAAGTTTGTCAGGCAGGTAAGCGGTTCTCTGCAGTTACTCCAGTAATTGGTAAAATTTGACTGGCATGCAGGCAGGTTTCTGTAGTTAATCCAGTCATTTGTAATGTTTGTCAGGCAAGTAAGCAGTTTTTTGCATTCATTCCGGTCATTTGTAAAGTTTGTCAGGCAGGTAAACAGTTGTCTACAGCTACTGCGGTCATTTGTAAAGTTGGTCAGAGATGTAAGCGGTTTTCTGCAGTCAGTCCGGTTTTTGTAAACTGTCAGGCAGGTAAGTAGTTCTCTACACTTACTCCGGATATTTGTAAAGTTTGTCAGGCAAGTAAGTGTTTTTCTGCAGTTACTCCGGTCATTTGAGAAGTTTGTCAGGCAAGTAAGCACTTTTCTGCAGTTACTCCGGTTATTTGTAAAGTTTGTCAGGCAAGTAAGCGATGTTCTGCAGTTATTCCGGTCATTGGTAAAGTTCGTCAGGCAGGTAAGCGGTTTTCTGCAGCTACTCCGGTCATTTGTAACTTTTGTCAGGCAGGTAAGCTGCTTTCCGCAGCTACTCTGGTCATTTGTAAAGTTGTCAGGCTGGTAAGCGGTTTTCTGCAGTGTCTCCGGTTATTTGTAAAGTTTGGCAGGCAGGTAAGCTATTTTCTGCAATTACTGCGATGATTTGTAACGTTTGTCAGACAGGTAAGAAGTTTTCTGCAGTTACTATGATCATTTGCAAAGTTTTTTTCAGGCAGGTAAGCAGTTTTCTGCAGTTACTCCAGTCATTTCCAAATTTTTCTGGCAGGTAAGCTGTTTTTTGCAGTTACTCCTGTCATTTGTTAAGTTTGTCAGGCAGGTATGCGATGTTCTGCAGTTACTCCAGTCATTTGTAAAGTTTGACAGGCTAGAAAGCGGCTTTCTAAAGGTACTCAGGTTATTTTTAAAGTTTGTCTGGCAGGTAAGCGCTTTTCTGCAGGTACTCCCGTTATTTGTAAAGTTTTTCGGGCAGGTAAGCGGATTTCTGCAGGTATTCATGCTCCAATGATTTAACTGCCTGTCTGAACGGCATAACTGAATAATTGTAGAAAGTGATTATGCACAGCCGTAAACTAATTAAACAAGTCCAAAGCAATTTTACATATAATTTATTTCTTATACATTTTTTTTCTAAAACACCATCTATTTCGTTCCTCTATTGTTAAATATAAATAGCTATCCACTTTGTCAACAATACCTAGAGAAGATGTCAGTTGAATAGTGATATTATATTATAATTGAAAATAGCAACGTTTGTCATTTAATATCTTAGTATGCATACTGTTGTACTCTAAGGACAGACTGCCTTTAAGCAACATCAACCACACTCCAGGGGCTGTTATGGTCGTGTTTGTATGGCAGATGGAGCTACAACTACCTGTGCAATCAGTGCCTATCAACACAAATGTTGTGAGTTCGAATCTCGATCAGGGCGAGGTGTACAACATTATGTGATAAAGCTGGTCGGTGAATTGCGATAGGTTGGTGATTTTCTCCGGGTCCTCCGATTTCCTCCACCAATAAGAATGACTACCACGATATAGCTGCAATAATGTTGAAAGTGCCGTTAAACACCATAAAACCAAACCAAACCAAACTCTAAGAATTGTTAGTTAAAGTCATACCACACATTTAGCACACAAGTTACTTATAAAAAGAAAGTTTAAACAGTGATGTTCAACAATTCTACCAATATCAACAAAACAAACAATAATCTCTCACCTAAAGAAAGTTTAAACAGTGATGGTCAACAATTCTACCAAAATTACCTAAACAAACAATAATCTCCCGCCTAAAGAAAGTTTAAGCAGTGAAGGTCAACAATTCCACCAATATCAACAAAACAAACAATGATCTCTCACCTAAAGAAAGTTTAAACGGTGATGGTCAACAATTCTACCAAAATCAACAAAGCAAACAATAATCTCTCACCTAAAAAAATTTTAAACAGTGACGGTCAACAATTCTACCAAAATCAACAAAACAAACAATAATCTCTCACCTAAAGAAAGTTTAAACAGTGATGGTCAACAATTCCTCCAATATCAACAAAACAAACAATAATCTCTCACCTAAAGAAAGTTTAAACAGTGATGGTCAACAATTCTACCAAAATTAACTAAGCAAACAATAATCTCCCGCCTAAAGAAAGTTTAAGCAGTGAAGGTCAACAATTCCACCAATATCAACAAAACAAACAATAATCTCTCACCTAAAGAAAGTTTAAACGGTGATGGTCAACAATTCTACCAAAATCAACAAAGCAAACAATAATCTCTCACCTAAAGAAATTTTAAACAGTGAAGGTCAACAATTCCACCAATATCAACAAAACAAACAATAATCTCTCACCTAAAGAAAGCTTAAACAGTGACGGTCAACAATTCTACCAAAATCAACAAAACAAATAAACAAACGATAAAACCCGTACAGATTCGCTTCCACTCAAACACACAAAATATTATCACAAATATGAATAACAACATAAACTTGGACATAGCATGGTAAAAACTGTCTACTAGCTAGGAATGTAGAATATTATACTCTTTGGAGAAACAAATGCATATTTATTTATTTTTTTTTACTGTGGAAGAAATAAAAGTAAAATAATAATAACAAAGTACATTACTGTCAAGTCATTGAAATTGGTATATTCGTGGATTCGTAAATTCGCATATTTTCTACTCTAGTCAGTACATGTATCTATATGGTTGCAAATATTGGTTGAATTCTTAAATTCGTGATCAAATAATATCCAAGAAATCCCCCAAGATGAGTACACCACGAATATTAATGACTTGACAGTATAACACAATATATTTTCTTTGTTTCAGACTTTTAACATTATATGTATTTCGACTTTGTAAACACATGAACACGTTGTACTCCCCAACCTATGCACAATTGTTTCCAGTTTGTAGTCAGTTATGGATAACGGATTTTCCCATAACCTCTGTCCCCATTAAATCTGATATATTCATTGTCAAAATCGTATGGCACCCCTATTGTTAAATATCCGCCATCTTTTGTTACACACCAAGCTCGTGCTATGGTAATTATATCACCCCATTGATTTAGCATATCCCCAAATCTTCCTAATCCAGAATGTTTTACTGAACTGAATATAACGACGGCATCAATTTTTTCCAGTTTATTTTCCAGAAAACTTCTACGAAATTATAATGGGACCATAGTTTTTAATTGAAGATGTTTAGAATTAATGGCACCGTACTCTAGAGTTTCAATTTCACGTGCTCCTGCCTCTAAGACACAAGCTTCGACCCATGGATTTCTAGAACCGATCACTAATCATTTCGTCCATATGTTCCTTCCTGTATCCCCTGCTTAGCTAACTGTATCATTTTATTAACAGTCTCAACCGTCCATACGGGCATTGATTGTTTCTGTCCTAGGAATTGTTCATTAAAATATAATGTTCCTGTACGTATTCGACCACCCATTGTGTACGCATCTACAAGTTCTATTGGCATTTCTTTAGGAGCCACTGATTGGTCATGTCCTAGATCAACATAATCATTTTTAAACAGTGCCATGCAATCGATAGGTGCTGTCACATGATTAAAATATGGCCCCGGTGATCCTTTCCGCGAAGTCTCGCACAGTTGACCACAATCTTGTAAAATAGCATTGAGTTTTATTCCTTTGTCTCCTAAAGGTTTTGGAGGTCTTTGGTTGTTAAACATTGGAGTGGTTTTGACCATCCATACTATGCACTGAAATATTACATTAAAAAATCATTAAATACAAATTATTTTACATATTATTAAATTAGTATTAACCTGCTTAACAACCCCCTTTATTAAGCAAGCATACTCAGTTCTCACTCTAGTGCATTTTATGTAATTTGATTGGTTTTATTATAGTGTTTAACGTCATTTTCAACTATATTTCAGGTATACCGTGGCAGTAGTATATGGGCACAGCTGAGGCCATATTTGCGGTGGAGCTGTGCGGTGGTGCTACCGGAAGTCACGCGACCAGAAGTGACGTTAGTCACGTGACCGGAAGTGACGTTAGTCAAGTGATCGGAAGTGACGTCAGTCACGTGCCCTGTCTGGAAGTATGTTCTGCGCATGTGCAACCCTAATTGAGCCTTTTGACAGGAAGTGACAAAGTCATGTCACCGGAAGAGGCCCTGTCCGCAAGTGACCCTGACCGTAAGAATGTTCTGCACATGATCGGCTTTTTCCCGCGTTTTCTTCTTTGTAGTAGTACAGTAGTAACATGACTACCCGATGTGACCGAAGGTCACTAGACCCCCTTCGGGTTTTTCTTGGGTGTGCGCATGCGCAACTGGAAGTTGTACAACCCCCGTATTAGTAGTAAACAATGTTGGTTGGAGTGTTCTCTACGACGTCCGCGTCCTATATTTAGCATGGTTACCGGAACTAGCCACCCACGTCCTATGTTTAGCATGGTTACTGGAACTAGCCCTAGTTATTTGCCCCTTTTATTTTCATATAGTTTCTATATAGGTTGTGTAATACTTCTACTTTGCTAAGAGTACATTTGAAAATTTCCTTCTCCAAAAATATTTTTATTTTTATTTTTACACTTTTATGAGGATATATTTTAATTAAATTATACCAGATTTGAAATACTTGTATTCTGACATGTATATATTAATGAATTACTTATTTAACACTTACATGTCCAAAAAGTCTTTTTTTTTTCAAAGAGCCTATTTTTTGGCTTTTCAAACCATCCCCTCGAGTGCCAACGTCCTATTTATAAACTTTGTGTAAAACCGCATTCATCGATGACGTCACAGTAAGCATGACGTTCTCCGTTCGACTACTTAGTCGTGACGTCATATCATTGGTATGACGTCACAGTAAACATGCCGTTCTCCGTCCAACTACTTAATCGTGACGTCATATCATTGGAATGTGAGCAACGTTGAATGAATGACAAAATAACGTGACATCATGCACTTTGGTAACTTCGTCACCAAGGCCTTTCGTAGCTTATTTCGTGATCTCTTCGTACCTTTTTCGCAACTTCGTACCTTTTTGTAACTTCGTACATTTTTCGTAACTTCGTACCTTTTTTCGTAACTTTGTAACTTATTTCGTAACCTCTTTGTAACCCTTTCGTACCTTTTTCGTAACGTCGCATCTTTTCGTAACTTCGTAAGCAGGAAGAAGAAAGAAAGGACAAATAAGAAACATTATATATGTATATAATAAAAATATCAATAGCATACAAATTATATAAATATATTTTAGTAATGCTAATTAGGATAATAAATGTCTGTAGAAATTAAATAATATAATGTTTAAAACAGGGTGGATAAGAATGTCGCTATAGGTTTAGTCCGGGGCGCATACAGCTTTATTGATAACTTTGATAAATCTGCAAATTTTGTTAAGTTTAATTTAATTTTTTGTTTTCATTAAATGGCCAAATTTTATTGCACTTGGATGCTTTATGCAGTAAGTGTCAATATAGTCTTTTCGAATACTGTTAAAAAAATTGCATTCCGAAATGTAGTGGCATTCATCCCCAATTTCATTTTGATTACATAGGTTACAAAAACGCATGTTTCTCGCTATATTATGCCATCTTCCATATTTTATTGGTAATTTATGATTTAGAATTCCAAATTTACAAAATTCAAATAAACAATTGTCATCAAGAGTGTGCAGATAATTTTAAGTTTCGAATTGTTCTTTGAAGGTCCTATAGTTAAGTGCTTTTGGTGAATTTTGAATTAAAGATGACCAAAGCTGTATAAATTGATCTATCAGGGTTTGTTTTATATTTAACTTAAGTCATTCAGTATTCTGGAATGTCTGAGTGTTCCATATGTAAGTTAGGCCACATTCTTTTAAAATACATTTAACAGAAGATAACCATATAAAGTTCTTTCCTTCTATGTTCGAGAGAGCAAGACATAATCTATATAAAATATTAGAAAGTTTTGATTGTTTACCATCAATAAATTTTGCCCAATATGAAACCATGCGTATGTTGATATCAATCGCCAAAGGATATCGACCCAGCTCGCCATAAACCATGAAAGAGGGTGTAGAAGATTTCATGTGTAGTAACATTTTACAGAATTTTAAGTCGACACGTTCTATAATATCACAATTTCCATAACCCCATAATTCACATCCGTACAATAAAACAGGTTTGACCATTTTGTCAATTAAATCTAATTGGCAAGGTATAGTTAAATTATGTAATAGGCCTAGGTTAAGAACTTCATACATAGCTTTATAGCATTGTATCTGCTATTGATTTTTTTGCTAGATTAAAATAACCAGTTTTTGATAGAATGATTCCTAAATATGTAAACTATTGACAACTTCTAATTCTAACCCATTTAAAGAAAATTTAATTTTTTGTGGTTGTCGCCCTCTTGAAAAAATCATGATTTTAGTTTTATCAACATTCACTTTCAATTTCCAAATGGTGCAATAATCATCAAATGCGTCCAGAAGCATTTGTAGTTCCTCTGGAGATTCTGCCATCAAAACGGTGTCATCAGCATATAAAGGATCAACAGTTTTAGGTATATATCAAATTTGTCTTCAATATCCCGAGAAATACTGTCTAGACACATTAGGTTACATGTCCCCAAGAAAGACTCCAAATCATTCAAATATAAGGCAAAAAGGAAAAGGACATATTATCACCCTGTCTTACCCATTATTACAATAAAAGTAATTTGAATTTACATTATTATATACAATACAAGACTTAGTATCTTTATACATGTTAAAATAACATTATGCATATTACCATCCATATTGTTCAACAGCAACTTATACCACAGTCCATCTCTCCATACTTTATACCACAGTTCATCTCTCCATACTTTATACCACAGTCCATCTCTCCATACTTTATACCACAGTCCATCTCTCCATACTTTATACCACAGTCCATCTCTCCATACTTTATACCACAGTTCATCTCTCCATACTTTATACCACAGTCCATCTCTCCATACTTTATACTACAGTCCATCTCTCCATACTTTATACCACAGTCCATCTCTCCATACTTTATACCACAGTTCATCTCTCCATATTTTATACCACAGTTCATCTCTCCATACTTTATACCATAGTCCATCTCTCCATACTTTATACCACAGTTCATCTCTCCATACTTTATACCACAGTCCATCTCTCCATACTTTATACCACAGTTCATCTCTCCATACTTTATACCACAGTCCATCTCTCCATACTTTATACCACAGTCCATCTCTCCATACTTTATACCACAGTCCATCTCTCCATACTTTATACCACAGTCCATCTCTCCATACTTTATACCATAGTCCATCTCTCCATACTTTATACCACAGTCCATTTCTCCATACTTTATCGAACGCTTTTTCGAAATCTATAAAACAACAATACATTTTGCCCTTTTTCTTTTTAAGTATTTCAAAAATGGAATGTACAATAAACGAGTTATCTATTGTTGAATAACCTTTTTCGGAAACCCGTTTGGTTCTCGTTTGATATAAAACAAAATCATCCGAAAATTTATTTAGCCTTTCATTTAGAATGACCGTGAATAATTTACTTACCCACCTTAAAATCGTAATAGGTCTGAAATTGTTTGGGTCAAGTTTATCTCTTATTTTTGTAGATAGGTTTAATGTAGCCTACTAACGAGCTATCAGGTATAATTCTTGTTTCAAAAATAATATTAAATTATTAAATTATTAAAAAATTATTAAAGAGTTTTATATACACGTCAATCATTTTGTCGGATGTAGATTTTATATATTAATTTATCATGGTCATCACCGTGCGCTTTATTTTTTTCAATCTTTTAATGCAGTCTAAAATTTCTTTTTGTGTAATTTTCTTATTCAAATTTTCGTTAACACAATTCTAATCAAATGGATCTATATTTGATTTGGGAAAGAAAATGCCTTATCATTTTCTATTGGAGTTTCGCTTAGGTTCTTGAAATACTCAAACAAACTTTCTATTGGGATATTGGGTTCAGTTTTCGTTTTTCCTCTATTTAACATTTTCCAGTATTCTTTTGAGTTGCTCTTTCTAAGATTGCGCAATTCTAATGACATTTTTTTCCGATAAAGTCTCATATTTTTGTTCAGTGTATTTTTTTATTTTTTATCAAATAATTTCATTTCTTCGTGGTTTGCAGATGTTCGATTATTTTTAAGCTTTCGCTTTCTTTTTCTTAAGTTTTATCTTGCTAATTGACATTCATACTTAAGCCATGGTTTGGAATTACGAATTTGTTTTCGATAGTATTTTGTTTTTGTTTTTGCAAAGCTTAGTTCCAAAAGTAGTTTTCGCAGACTCTATAAAAATTTGACAGAGATCATCTGCGAGTGAATTTATGTCACTCTTACTCTTTATCATTTGCTTATCTCCGAGAATTTTGTTCTTCGGCTTATATATTTTATCCGATTCAATGTTTGTTCTAAATTCTGCATATTTCTCATTTTGCCACCTATTTCTTTTTTTCTTTTTCAATAACTACATTTTGGTTTGTGACATAATCTGTATTTTCAATAAATTTCTTCTTTGAGAATGTGATATGTAATGGAGCGGACATCGGAGTTTAAGCTGCTGAAATCAAGTATTCTAAAATTGTTAACCCATTTAAAACGTTTCACTGAACATAAACAATAATCAACTGTACTTAGTTTTTTGGAAGTGAGTCTACCTTCACGCTGGTCTACCCCTCCCCTACCATTGAGTAAAAATAGACTGTTTCCTTTACAAGATTTTAGTAATTTATTTCCGTACCCATTTCTTACTTTATCCAAATTGTTTCTCTTGCTAGGAATTCCCAGTTCGTCAAGTGTCACAAGATCGTCATTTATAAAGTCAGCAACATTGTCGATTTTTATTTATAAGTATAAAGTCGTCATAATTTGAAGTCCGTCCGTTAAAATCGGCTAAAAGTGATATATAATTATAATTACTTGAGAATACCAAATATTCTGCTTCGATTTCTGCAAAAGCAGCGTTTGATGAATACCTGGTATTTTCAGGCGGCACATACACAATTCCAAAAATAACGTTCTCGTCTAAATTAAAAACGTCTTGAGATACTTTAGCCAAAACACTAATTTAATAGCTGTACTGAACACTGTTATCTAACTTGCTAACTGCTTTTTATATTCCAAGACTAGACCTCCTAATTTTCTATGCAAAAATTTCCTCCTATTTTTCATTTTGAAATCATAACCATCTAGTTCAATGTTGTCTAAGTCATCAGTTTTATTTTCAGAAAATACAAAATATCATAATGCTTTATTAAGGATTCAAACTCTGAATAATTTAATCTTCTTTTTAACCCACAACAATTTAACCAAAGAATAATTATACCTTCTGAAAAAGAATCTACAAAACTACATTCTAGACTTTTTTCAATCACTGAAATGGGGGTGTTACGGAATACTTAAATGTGTAAATGCTCCAACAGAGCATTGTTTTGTTTGCAAATATAAGCATGATAAGTGATCTCTAAACCATTGTAAAATTGGTTATAAAAAAAAAAAAAAATCTGGAATCAGCAACTCTCTCTTCAAAAAGAAAAATTATATTGATTACTCCAAGATCATGCGTCATAGAAACAGATTTAGCTCTGCATAAATTATCAGTTTTTGTTTGAAAATAAAAGAATTTTAAAAGTGAATAACCTTTTAAAAATACTTCTTTCAAGCTTTATGCATAATTTTTTTATGGAGAAAATTGTAAATTCTGACTGGGCCACTTTTTAATCTTTATTATATACCGAAAATTTCTCGCTTTACCGAAAAATTTCCTCTTGAGAAGGGATGTGTTAAAGTGACTATTTTGATGCAGAAGCATTCATCAGTTTAAATGAACTATAAAAATTACTTTTCAAGACCAAAGACATTAACATCTGTGTTCTTCTTATACAGTGACAGTTTGGTGACCAATTTATTAGAATGTAGATGCTTGTACATATGGAATTGTTGAAAGACAGAGACTGGCAAATGTGTTATATTTCTTATATATCTGGTTTACTTTTAATGTTCTGTTAGTTTAATTTTGAGTGTCAGAGAGTATAGATTAAACTAATGTTATTGTAAAGTGGTGGCTCAGTATCAGTTGGGCTTGGTTTTAGAATACAAGTTGCACCCAGCTTTAGTTTTTATTGACGCCCACATTTTGGATAAAAGAACCCGTCTTCACATAATAATAATCATAAAATAAAAATGGTAATCATGTGTACAATGTCATTTTGACTTTGCATTCGTCGTCATCGTTGAAATTAATATTATTCTAATTATTTCAGTGGTGACAACATCCTGCCACAGAATTCTAGAAATCCTGAAAATTCGGAACAAGGAAAAGAACTTTAATATTTGTATTGGATTACTAATCACGTGCTTCATTGTGTGGATTGTATCTTCGTTCTCTTTTCTGAATAAACCACGTGATGATATTAACGACCCTCCAAAATATGACAACCAAAGGCCCCTGAATCCTGGTGGGGACAAAGGAAAAACAAACTCAATGCTATTTTACGAGATTGTGGTCAACTCTGCAACACTTCAAGGAAAGGATCACGGGGCCATATTTTGAACATGTGACAGCACTTGTCGATTGCTTGGCATTGTTTACAAATGACTATATTGACTTAGGGTATGGGAAATCGAGGGCTCCTAACGGAATTCCACCAGAACTGAAGGATGAATACACCATGGTTGGTCGAATACTATTAATTAAAGCATATTGCAGTGACATATATCTAGGACGGACAAAGTCAATACCCATATGGTTGGTCAAAAATGTTGACAATCTGATACGATTAGCGAAA
Source organism: Bathymodiolus septemdierum (assembly GCA_963383655.1). Classification (NCBI taxonomy): domain Eukaryota; kingdom Metazoa; phylum Mollusca; class Bivalvia; order Mytilida; family Modiolidae; genus Bathymodiolus; species Bathymodiolus septemdierum. Next base: position 3,136,572 of record OY726528.1, read on the forward strand.
GAGCTAAAGAGGGAAATCTGGGAGGAACATACGGGGCAAAGCAAACAAAAACATTACGTGATGTTCTTAAGCATACACCTGGAATTATTAATGCACGTGTATTAGTGATTGCTTCCGCAACTCCATGGGTCGAAGCTTGTGTGTTAGAGGCAGGAGCAAAAGAAATTGTAACTCTGGAGTAAGGAGCCATTAATTCTAAGCATCCTCAATTAAAAACTATGGTCCCATTATAATTTCGAAACAGTTATCTGAATAACACACTGGGCACTTTCGATGTGATTGCTACCTATAGCTCAGTAGAACATTCTGGGTTAGGAAGATTTGGGGATATCTTAAATCCATCGGGTGATTACCATAGCACGAGTTTGGTGTGTAGCAAATGATGGCGGATCTTTGACAATAGGGGTCCCATATTTTGAACATGAATTAATTAGATTCAATGCTGACAGACGTTATGGTAAATTCCGTTATCCATACCTTGCGACTAATTGGAAGCTGCATTATGAAGGACATGACGTACAAAAACCTCATGTGTTTACAAAGGTTGCATATCCATGAGCATATCAGCATATCAATGGGGAGATAACTCCTAAGTTTAATACTCTTTTTTAATTGTTACAGAGGCTTGTAATACTCAAGACATTGGACATTTTTTTTATTAAACTAATATTAGATATACATATGGAACACACGTGATCTTACATACCAAGGGTTAGGATTATGTTGTTTAACGCCACTTTCAATCATAATCCAGCTATATCGTGGCGATCGGTTGTATTGGTGGAGGAAACGGGAGTACACGAAGAAAAGCACCAATATGACGAAAGTCACTGACACTTATCACACAAAGTCGCATCGAGTACACCCCGCCATGAGCGTGATTCGACCTAACAACTTTGGTAGTGATAGACACTGATTACACTGGTAGTTGTAAATCCAACTAGCATACGATGGCGACGACTCCCTTCTTACATATTAAAGGCATGTGCTAATATTAAAAACATATGAAATATGCCAAATAAATGTTGAAATAGAAATGAAGGTAGACCAAATAGGGAAAACAGTTGAATAAGAAGAGTTTGAAGATACCAAAAGGGCAATCAGAATCCGTATTTCAAAGTACAGCCACCACAATAGCCAATAACAAAATAAAAAGGACAAACAGCAATCTACAAAACATACAAATAAAATAGAAGATTGAGTAGAATGAGCCCCACTAAAACGCAGGTGCACTGGAATTGTAAGCAGTTCCTGCTCCACTCGTGATACCCGTTCTCTTAATCTATGTACAAACCCGGTGATAAGTCATGTATGAGGAAAGGACCGGCAAGTGTTAGCGACAAAGAGAACATATCCGTGATCATTTGTGACACAGATATTCCATAGCGGTCAACCAAGTCATGATGGTGACCGTAAAACCTTCGAAGTGATGATTTCAACTTAACCAGGAGGAATCTTTGGTTCAGTAACTTCCTTGTTAGCAAGAACCCTCTATCAAGGAAATTAGTCTAGCTGCCACAAGATCTGGAATATCGTTTCAACTGAGAGAGATATACTCCGTATGTAGGTGCTGATGGAATATCGTTTCAACTGAGAGAGATACACTCCGTATGTAGGTGCTGATGGAATATCGTTTCAACTGAGAGAGATATACTCCGTATGTAGGTGCTGATGGAATATCGTTTCAACTGAGAGAGATATACTCCGTATGTAGATGCTGATGGAATATCGTATCAACTGAGAGAGATATACTCCGTATGTAGGTGATGATGGAATATCGTTTCAACTGAGAGAGATATACTCCGTATGTATGTGCTGATGGAATATCGTTTCAACTGAGAGAGATATACTCCGTATGTAGATGCTGATGGAATATCGCATCAACTGAGAGAGATATACTTCGTATGTAGGTGCTGATGGAATATCGTTTCAACTGAGAGAGATATACTCCGTATGTAGGTGCTGATGGAATATCGTTTCAACTGAGAGAGATATACTCGTATGTAGGTGCTGATGGAATATCGTTTCAACTGAGAGGGATATACTCCGTATGTACGTGCTGATGGAATATCGTTTCAACTGAGAGAGATATACTCCGTATGTAGGTGCTGATGAAATATCGTTTCAACTGAGAGAGATATACTCCGTATGTAGGTGCTGATGGAATATCGTTTCAACTGAG